>CM064579.1:3866370-4181885 GCA_032716605.1 Paralithodes platypus | reverse complement strand
TATAGGGAACTGACTTGAAAGGGGGGTGGTCTCCTACGTCCACGTCGTGCACCTCTAGGGTAGTGAGGCCTGGGTGCTCCGCGAAAACAGAGGGGTATGAACCGAACAGGCGCTCCACAGTCACACGCTGATGCTCAGGTAAGTGTTTGCAACGCTTCCTGAGCCGCCTGGTTCGTGTTCCCCGCCCACTGGTTCGCAGAGACATGATGATCCCAGTTATCCTCCACCTGAGCTTGACTGTCCCGTTCTCCTTCTCCACCTTGACTGCTAAACGTCATCACAGGCACAGTGAGAGGCTCAGGGGGGTGCCTCACATACTCCTTCATGAAATTAATGTGACATAACAGATTGCGCTTCCGTCTGTCTGGAGTGGCTACCAAGTAATCCAGGTCCGATAGCTTCTCAACCACCCTATAAGGACCAGTCTACTTCGCGGATAAGGGGTGACCTACAAGGGGCAGTAGAATAAACACCTGACCCACGTGAAACTCCCTGAGATTAACCTTGAGGTCGTACCTGTCCTTCATGAGGGCCTGAGAGCTAGTCAAATTACGGCCAGCCAACTCCAGACTGCGCAACATCCGTTCTCGACTGTCGAGGACATACTTGAGCATAAAACAAGGTTTCTGCACCCTCCAATATTTCTTTAACCATATGGAGAGGCCGTCTGACACGGTGTCCAAAGACGAGCTCATTAGGGCTGAATCCCAAACTTTCCCCGGTACCTCCCGTGCAGCAAATCAAACATATGGCAGGCCAAGATCCCAATCTTTCCCTTTCTCAGCAATAAACAACGAAGCATAGATTTTAAGGTTGAGTGCCATCGCTCTAACACACCTGGCTCTCCTGATGATACGCAGATGACACAACCGTAACAATCCCATGCTGCTGCATTGTTGGAACAAAGAGGTTAGAAGTGAAGTTGGATCCTTGGTCTGACTGAATCTCCTGCGGGTAACCATACCGGGAAAAATACACTAGCAAGTTTCGGACCACCGTCTTCGCTGACCCATTTCTCATAGGGTACGCGTCAGGGTACCTTGTTGCTACATCCATGATGGTCAGGAGAATCTTGTTTCCGGCACTTGTAGCGGGAAGGGGGCCAACCATATCCACTATAACCTTACTAACGGGAGGCCCACTGACAGGAATGGGGTGTAACGGCGCCTTAGGAATGCTCTGATTTGGTTTGCCAACCTTCTGACACACATCACACATTGCCACCCATGACACAACTTGTGCTCTCAGACCAGGCCACCAAAATAATTTCCCCAAGGCTGCAACTGTCTTACGGACACCCAGATGTCCCGCCAGTGGTACATCATGGGCCAACCTAAGTAGGCTTTCCCTGCAAACCCTTGGCACGACCAGCTGGTCTACCTCTCCTGACCTCCCCTCCCAATTCCTCTGCGGATCTTGGAATCGCCGGTACAGTATGCCATCTATGAAAAAAAATCTCCCAACTGTGCATCACTGTCCTCCTCCAACTCGACAGCACCGGTACCACATTCAAGAACCTCCGGGTCTTCTAATTGCAATTTACGAATGTCCGAAGGAGCAAGCTTATCTAAGTGTTTGCGAAACACTCATGCCTCCCTCCTACACTGAATTTAGCCTCCCGTTGCTCTCTCTCTGTGTATCGTTGCTGTCTCTTCGTCTTTTTAAGCCCATCCTCTGCCTTCTTACTAACAGTTAAGGGGTCTTCTCCAGACTCGAAAATTGGTCCTAATAATGAGTCCCCGAGAATGTCCGTTGATACTAAACTCTCAACCGCTTCAACTTTCAACACCATCTCGGTACCTTTCCTCCGCTTGTCTAACGACTGTTGACCAGAATGTGACTCACTGGACGCAAGAGATCTGGTGACAACACACGCCATAGGTTGCACCTGACACTTCTCAACCCACTCCTGCTCCTCCCTACTCATGTCAGCCGGCTTCTCGGCAACGACTAAGGGTGGAGCCTCAGAAGTAGGCCCCGCAAAGTCGTTGCCGAGAAGGAGGTCGACGCCCCCAACAGGTAACTTCTCCACAATTCCTACATCCAGGTCACGAGTCACACCATCAACTTCCATCTTCATTCTTACAAGCGGGTATGACCTTGCTGCATTAACCCCCTGAACCAGAACCACCCGCGCCGTATTTACAGGTTTACCAGTGAAATTCCTCAACAATGTTTGCGATGCCCCAGTGTCACGCAAAATTCTCACCTCATGTCTTCTACCCACCCACTCCACACAACCGAGTCCCCTGTGGTCACTAAAGGCATCACGGACAGGGAATAAGCCTTCCGGATCCTTCTGCACTGGCAGTGTATTTACCTCGGAAGAATTGCCTCTAACAAACTCCGATGTCCTCTTGAACACTCCAATGCCGTGAGCAAAAGACACGGATGCCGGAGGAGGTCGACTAGGGCACTCATTTGCTTTATGACCCTCCTTGTGGCACCTAAAACACATAAATTTTGGTTTCGGCTTACTGTGATGTAAAAGGCCCCTGACTTTTCTTATACGGCGTGGTGTTAGGTTTGGATTCAGTTTTAGTTTCATAGCTCTTTTGTTTAAATGTGTCATTGCTACGGGGAGGGGGACGATAACGGTCCTTAGCACTTGCATCGTACTTCTGTGAGGACCCGCAACCCCGAATCAACGACAGCCGTAGATCAGCCATTTCTGCTGCTTCTACTAGAGTTCTTGGGTTTTTCTCCTTTAAGTTCAAAGTTAGATCACCGCCCGTGCTCTTAAAGAACTGCTCCAACATCATCAACTGCTTAACTCTATCAAACGTTGTTACCTTCTCAGATCGGAGCCAGTTGCCCATAGCATCGGACAAGTCCCGGGCGTGTTCCAAAAAGGTGATATCTCTTCCCTTAGTTACACCCAGGAACTTCAAACGGTACGTTTCTGGTTGCAGTTCGTAAGCCCTCAGGACAGCCTCCTTGAGATCCTCATACACAATACATGACTCCAAAGGTAACGCATGCATCGTAGGCTTTAAGACCCTTGCCTATTAATCTAGAGGATACAAGTGCTGCCCATTTATTCTCTGGCCACTGGTGTTCCTGGCACTTCTTCTCAAAGCGTGCGAAAAATTCTGTTACACCACTCTCATCAAACACCGGAACCAGTTTCAATAAGTGCGAGAGAGATTTATCATGAGCACGGTTACCAGCCCCAAGTCGCTGTCCCGTTGTCTCTACTCGCGACTTCTGTACGTCCATGTCGGCACAGTACCTAGTCGACTCTAAATCAGCTTGGATTTTTGCTAGCTTGGCTCTCTCTTCTATCTTGGCTAATTCTAATTGCTGCTGAAGCTGAAGCTGACATTCCCTTTGTTGCTGTTGAATCTCAGATGCCCTGATAGCCTTTCTCTCTTCGATCTTAGCTGATTCTATTTGCTGCTGGATCTTAGCTAATTCGAGCTGAAGCAATAATTCTGGAGTTAACCATTGAGGAGGTGAAGGTGGTACAATGTTTGAAATTACCAGTGATCCCCCCAGGGGCAACCCACCCTGCCAGTCACCACCCAACTGTGGAAGCGTACTCAGGGTCGGCAACCTACTGGGATGGCTGGGAGTCGAGTGTAGGGGAAGCATGGCCGAAGGGCTCTGAGCACTCAACCCATCTCGCTCACCAGTCACCCTGCCCAGTACACACGTTATCAAGATATCCCTGGTCATGCTGCTAGTACCCGCATGACCGATAGCTGTGGCCAGGCATTGAAGACCATACCGATCCATACCCTCCAACCGCTCGGCAGTAACAGGCCATTGCAAAAATATCCTAGCATCCTCCTCACAGTTCACCTGATTAACCATTTCATCATACTGCTGTTCCTCAGTTTCGACATTACGTACTGTGTCTCCATCCTCCTCTGATCCGGTATAAGACATGATGCTCACAAAAATTTCCCACCTCAATATTCAGAAAAGAAGCACCCCAAACTCTTATACCTCAATATACACACAAAAATTCTCGGAAAGACTCAAGGGCTATACTATGTTGCAAACAAAAATTATTCTTGCTGATCCCCGCAAAATATTCCCCCAAACAACAAATGTTCCCTGCTAATAAATATTGGTTCACCAAATCCTAGGTAAGGTTGCCATTTGTTACGACTGAGGTTTAAATATATCAGGGTTCTTATTCATTGGACTAGTAATGGCATAAATGCTACTACTACCAAATAGTAGGTTTTCCTATTTGGTAGGTTGGGAGGTACGTCAAACCTCCCAGTAATGACATAAATGCTACAACGGAAAGCGCTAGATCCAACCTCTGATGTATATTCCCAGTGAACAAAGAACACAAATACTCTCCAGAGTTCTATATGCAATAATAGGTTATTAAACTCTCAATAAATGTGAGTCTACTCTAGGCTTAATGTTATGTGAAAACAGCCTATTACTACCTATAACCGAAGGTGCTTGGTTATGGTATGCAAAGTAAGGTGGTAAGAGAAGTTACAGATTATGTTACTTTAATCAATAAATGTCAGGCACTCCTGCATGAAAGAAAGTGCACAAAAGTCCTTCAACACCAACAAGGAATCTTCTTTAAATGTTAGATGCTATCAAGATGCTCGAATCGGAAATGGAACCCAAAAAGGCAGGCAGCGGAATAATGCTCGTGCAGGCTATGCACACAAAAAGGCAGGAGATATAATGCAGTCGGAGCCAAGAATATCCTAAACCCCACAACAATAATAATAATCGCCACGACAATGCAATATTCCTATCAACAAAAAAGAGCCTAAGTCGTTTGTGTCTCAATACATCAAACTAGGCTGCGAAATGCTTGTGTAATCATAAACGGGTATGCATAAAGAGTAATTGGTTTAATATACTTAATGTCTACTATGACTGATAAAGTCTAGCTAGAGTCAATGTTACGAGATACTGGTGCGCATGGCATGCCGCATAGCCTAGTGTAAATCTCAAGTCTGTGCGTCAAGTATTACAGTAGAGTGAAGGGTAGCTCTCTTGAGAAACCTTAATACCGAAGTATTAAGCTTCTCCTGGCGTACCTCAAAGACAAACAACGAGCTTAGAACAGTGCAGAATGGTATAGGCAAAAAGCCCTCATTCGTGCATGCTCTACTCTCAATGGCACACAGACTAGAATTTACCCAATCAACTCCAGTTCTCAGGTATGTCGTGCAGCTTTTAACTAAAGCCAGCACCCATCGGAAACAATACCTTATAGTACCAGACTCCTAGGCTAGCATTATCTAATCCAGCAGAATACTAATAATTACAGGAAGCAGTACTGAACAATATGAATGCCAACCAATGCTTCGTGATCAACTTATCTTAGCAACTAACATACATGGGTTATATCAGACCTTAACGCACAATACAACTGGCCAGCATGAAGCTGATTTTGCAGAGTTAACCAGAGGGGGTATAATATTAATAAAAGGTGGTGAAAGATATGGAAAATGAGAGAGATAGGCAAAGGAAAAGGTTCTCAGGTGCGGAGAGGGGGACAGATATCAAAGGGATAAGAGGGATGCGTTCTAGAAACCAGATCTGAGGGAGAGAGTGGCGAGGAAGCTGTATATATACTAGCACTAGCTCGAACCGCATGGAAAAGCGGTAACAAGTCCTCTAGCCAATGCTAAAGAAGCTAGCCAAACATGACATCATCAAGCATGGTAAAAAACTCCTTCAACGAATCCCCACGAGGCCAGCCAGCTATGACATCATCGAGTATAGCAAAACACTGCGTGCCTCCCCACACTCTGTTCTACTCTCTCTCTGTCTCTCTCTATCTCTCAAATCCTATCATTACTACTTAATGATAAAACATATACTTTGCAATTAAATATATAAAGCCTTGACATGGGTGAAAACAAAGAGCCTTTCTGGACTGCCCATGACATGAGCTTTCATATGAAATAAAGCACACAACAATACACCAACTGTAGCCACATCCACTGCCCTGGCGATCCTAGCGAATCACTGTAGGACAAGCCATGCGGTTCTAACGGAGTGGTTAACGTCACAATATATTTTATACATATTTTTAGTTTCCTCGCTAGACCCCCTTCATGCTTTAAAAACACCCCCTAGACCCCCCTTCAAAATACATTTGTACAGTTTTTCGATGGGCCGGTTCCTCTTAAAATTACCGGTCGCTAGGAATAAATCGACGCCTAAATGGCACGAAAGATCTTGAAATTGACAACAAAATAGGGCGAAAGGTATCAAAATCGCCAAACTAATGTAAGAAGCGCCTTAAAATCTCAAAACTAATATGCTAAACACGATGGAGAAGGACGTCCATAACAAGCGAGTAGTACCCCCTTAAACTCCAATGTTTCTCATTACTCTCAGCAAATTTGTTTGGGAGTTAAAATCTTGCACTGCCATTGGCCATCATTCTTAACCCTTCCAGCCCGGGTGTCCTTTTAAAAGGACACCACGAAAGAAGGGCAGGAGCCCGGGTGTCCTGTTAAACAGCTTGCGCTTGACAGCGTGCTTCAAAATCCGATTCGGTGCAACCTCCCGCGCGCCCCACTGCTACCCCACTAGCAACTTCGACACCTGTAGCAACAGAGAAGAAAGCTCAACGAAAGAAAGTGAAGCGTTTGTTGAGTGATAGTGCCATACAGCGAGAACTCTTTGATATTGAAGAGAGCAGTGGCGAAAGCTTGGTGGACAAAGAAACATTTATCAGTGCAAGCGAAGAAGAAGATTTCCTTGGCTTTGGAGACGACGATAATGTGGATTTGTTTGAGGGGGGAGACAGTAGTGATGATCCTGATGTGGTAGTGTTTCAGGAAGGTGCTATTGAACTTCCAAGTGTGCTAGAAGCTAGGCCTACCCCCTCGCCATCTTTCGTAGGTCAGCCTAGGGCTAGGCCCTTTGCCTGCCCGTACGCCCTTGAAAGTGGGCAAATATTTGTATAAACAGTCGCTGGTGAAAAGTGCAGCTAAAAAAGCACGCAGGGCAGCCGCAGAAAAGGCTAGGGAAGCTGAACAGAGTGATAGTGACGCCGACCCTGGACTAGCAACCACCCGCATTCCTTTGTCACGACGCCTTGACCCGGGACGCCGCGGGGGTCACCCACAGCCCTCGGCTTCAATTCTCCTTCAGGAGGACCAAAGGGCCTCTTCAAGTGGTATTGGTGATGTGCCACAGCCCTCAACACACCGCAGAGCATTATTTGATGCGGAGAAGCCCTCGGCTCGCCGCAAAAGGAGCCCAACTACCGAGGCCGAGGCTCCCATTGTTGAAGCTCCCGCAGCCTCCCGCGCCCCACGCTGCCGACGCCCGGTCACTTCTGAACCAGAATTGTCTCCTGAACAGGATGCTGAAGACCCCAACATTTCACCAGATGAGCTGACGTCGCTTGAGCAGGAAGAGGAAGAGGAACAGGAATAGGAGGAAGTCCCGGCAAGACGAGTGAGAGGGCGAGGTCGTGGACGTGGTCAGGCTGCCGACGCCACTGCCCCTGGGCGTAGGCGTCCGCGTGGCCAAGGGCGTGTGCCAGGTGTTACGACCGGGACTACGAATAAAACAAGGGCACTTAATGATTGGACTAGTAATAGGGCACTATGCAACAACGGTACGCTAGATCCAAACCCTCGAACTTATATGCCGGCGAACAAAAACACCTATACCCTCCAGAGTTAATCTGCGATAATGGGGTATCCTTAACTGGGCATAAATGTACTCTACTTCAGGCTAACCTGCACTGGTATAGCCTGTTAACAAACAAGATGCAAGTTACGTTAAAATGCATTAAAAGGGAATCTATGGAAAGATCAATTAAATCACTGCAAGATTTAATACAATAAAAAGATGCTTCAATATAGTTACTCTAAACAACAATGAACTCTTCACTCCTATCTGAAAGAAAGTGAAATATAGTCCTACAGCATAGACCTGGAAACTTCTCAAGAAAGTCTGATGCTCAAAAGATGCTCGTATCTTAAACTATATAAAGGCAGGAGGCAGGACACCACACATGTAAACTGAATACACTAAAAGATAGGACATATAATGTTAACTAACACGGGAATACTATAAATGCGCAACGGTAGTAATGCTCGAACCTACAAGAAGTACTTCCTCATCAACGAAACAGTCTGCTATGGTTGTGCAGCTCAGCAACAACCTAGACTAATAAATGCTGTGAATAATAATGCATACATATCAAAGAGCTTATATTAAATACTAACAAGTGTCTACTCAATTAATAATGTCTAGCTGGGATACTCTAGTTAAGGAACTAGACTAGGAGACAGGCTCGCAGCCTAGCGATGTCCTTAAGACTGCATCCTTTAAGTTACGTTAATTGACTAGGATGCTCTCTTGATAGATCCAGATCACAAGTGTCTGGTTCTATCCTGGCGAACCTCAAAGACAAGCAAAGAGGCAGCAAAAGTGTGGAACTGGAACAGGCCAAAGCCCTCAGTCAACACAATGCTGCACTCGCAAAAGATGCAGCCGAAAAGACAACCCCGGCTACCACAGGACCGGTCGAAGTCGTGTAGGTATAAGCAAACCGTACACACATCGGAGACAACGACTACAGTTACCTTATCCCAGTCTAGCATTAAATAAAAGAACAGAAACACTAAATCAATAATGGAGACACACAAAGTTCCTAACCTATACTAACTAAGAACCCTCAAACCTATTCTAAGTACATTTAAATATCTCAGAGGACGGCGCATGCAATACAATGGGCCGGCTATGGAAACCGTATGCAGAACCCAAGGGGATAAGTAATTGAATAAAGGCGAGAAGTAATAGAAAAGAAGAAGTTGAGAGAGAGAAACAGTGATAAAGGGGGTGATCGGGAGAGAGTCTGCAATGGGATATTAGAAGCACGCGCACCAAGCCTGTCCTGAGGAGAACAGCTCCTGAGAACCTCATGGAGGAGGTTAGTTGCACAGGAGCCCGCAAGGGCGCGATGGTCGGCCAATCACGGGCCGAGACGTCACAAGGCAGTAGGCCCCTAGGACGCGCCAGGATCCACCAGCCAATCAAAGGCGAGGGAAAGCCCGCGCGCGAGCGGGAAAACTCCTCCGAGCAAGTCAGCACATACATACACACGCACATATTACCACCACGCTCCCTATATCTCTCTTTCTCCTTAACTCTACACAATGCATCTTATATTCTATTAATGATATAAAATACTTCCCGTTGTCACAGACGAAATTAAAGACCACCACATACTGTCTGTGACAATGCGAGTACTAGGAAAGAAAGAACAACATTCTCTGATAACTGTAGCCCATTTCGATGGCCCTGGCGAGCGCTAGTGGCTAACGAGAGGCGATTCTGCCAACGCTGGTAGATGTCACACCCCGCCCAAGATATGGGACACTCAACTTAAGCGAGCACCATATCTGACAAGGCAGAATGCCGACAAGACCCGCCACACCTAGCCACTTCACCAGAAATTAAATGCAAAGCACAATCTTAAATAAAACAACATATTAGCATAAAGAAAATCTTATAACCCCTCCCAAACACAGTAGTATAATTTTTTTGCCTGCTATGCTCCCTGAGCGAGTGTCACAGAGCCCAGCCTACTAAGTGAAAGACAGGTTCAACTTAGGACTTTAGCTATAACATTGGCAACTTACAATTAACTATCAAAAGAAAGAGTTTTTGTGATTTTTTTAATTTAATTTTAATGTTGTTTTTGACGGCTGCTCTACAGGGGCAAGCCTGGTTTTTCTCAACTCTCAACACACACTGACTGAACGGCGAGGGTTCTCCTGCAAACATACCCTCCCGTGACAAACAATCAGCCAAAATATTATCAGTGCCCTTAACATGCCACACATCCAACTTGTGTTCCGGCAGCAAAACAACACCTGACACTGATAAACTGCCCAGTTCATCACAAGACTGGCACTTCTCTTCGCTTTCTCCGGCAACGGGGCCTGCCAATAACCTTTCACTAGTTCTACCTTCGTGATGAGCGAGTCAGCCCCGAAGCGGTCTATGGTGTCGTCAACTCTAGGTAATGGATAGGTGTCTGTCAGGGATAATGCACCCACACTCTTGCAACCACCATACACATGGATCTTGCCACTCAACTCAGGTTGCAAACTCACTGGCAACGACCACTGACGATAACCCTTATCCCTGGACCTTTTTTCCACATGTAGTCTAGCTCTGCTTTCACGACAGACTGTTGAGCAGGATTTATACGGTAGGGAACTAACTTGAGCCTTGCACAGTCTCCAGCCTCCATGTCGGATTCTACCCCGTACACCAGGCCTGGAGAAGCAACAAACATGCGGATGTACAGCCACAGCCTAGTAAACAACATCTCTTGGCGCTCAGGAACAACAGGTTGGCACATCCACTCCACAGCCCACCTCACCAATCTGCTCAATGTCTTCATTCTGACCACCACCCTTGGCAGCCATGGGTCGACCCTGACCTGACAACCATGCCAAAGCCTCGTCGCCCACCTTGAACCACCGAAACAACGAGGCCAACGGTCTACTCACAATCAAGTGACCTGCCAGCGGAACATCATGCACCGCATGAGTTGTGAGGCCTGGGTGCTCGGCACGACCAGTGGGGTATGAACCGAGCCGGTGCTGGAGCGCTGCACACTGCTGCTCAGGCAGGTGCTCTAGCGCTTCCACAACCACCAGACTCGTGTCACCCGCCCACTGCTCCGCCGAGACATGACAATCCCAACTCTCCTCCACCTGTGCCCCACTGCCCCCCTCTCCTTCTCCACCTTGGCTGCTGCAGACCAACGCAGGGACAGTAGGCTGCTCAGGTGGTTGCCTCACAAACTCCATTAACAGGTTCACATGACATGTTCCCCCGTCCTCGTGTTCAATAGCCCCGTTCCCACAACTCTCCTCTACCTGGGAACTACTCTGTCGCGGAGTGCCATCACGCCTAACCATGTCACTAGGGGTGATAGGTTCTGGGGCCACTCCGGAGCTCACATCTGGGTCATATACCGAGTCGCCAAGAAGAGCCGCTGGATCAAAACTCACAAAACTCCCAACTTTAGCTTTCTCCTTCCGACCGTTCCTCCGCTGGTCTAGAGACTGAGGAATAGGCTGTGACACCTTAGCTGCACGAGATCGGGTGACAACACACGCCATCTGCTGTGATTGACACCTCTCGACCAACTCCTGCCCCTCCCTACTCACGTCGGCCGCCCTCTCGGCACCGACTAAGGGTGGAACCTCAGAAGCAGGTACCGCAAAGTCGTTGCCGAGAAGAAGGTCGACGCCCTCTACTGGCAGTTTCTCTACGATTCCAACATCTATCTCTCGTGTCACACCATCAACCTCCAGCTCCACTCGAACCAACGGGTATGACCTTGTAGCATTAATACCCTGCACCACAACTACCCGTGCCGCATTTATAGGTTGGCCTGTAAAGTTTTTCATCAGAGTCTGGGATGCACCTGTATCACGCAACAACTCCAACCCATGCTTGCAACCAGCCCAACTCCTGCAGCCACGCCCTCTATGGTCGCAAAAAGCATCGCGGACAAGGTCAGCCATCTCAGCTGCCTCTTGTAGAGTTTTAGGACGTTTTTCTTTGAGGTTCAAAGTCAGGTCGCCGCCTGTGCATTTGAAAAATTGCTGTAGAAGGACTAACTGCTCAAGCTCTCCGAACGTCATCACCTTCTCTGACCTCAGCCAATTTCTCAAAGCATCAGACAGTTCCCGGGCATGTTCTAGAAAAGTGCACTCACGACCCTTCGTATCACCCCGGAACTTCAACCTATATGCCTCTGGTTGTAACTCGTACGCCCGCAGAACAGCTTCCTTCAATACCTCATAATCGATGCAAGACTCCAAGGGCAATGAATCATATGCCTTGAGTCCTTTGCCAACCAACCTAGAGGAAACAAGTACTGCCCCCTTAACCTCGGGCCATTGGTGCTCCCGGCACTTCTTCTCAAAACGCAGGAAAAACTCGGTGACACCGACTCATCAAATGCAGGGACTAACTTAAGAAGGTGCGATAAAGACTGATCAAGACCTCTATTCCCAGAACCGAGACGCTGCCCTGTCGATTCCACCCGAGACTTCTCAAGCTCTATGTCTGCACAGTACGGCCTTTCTCTCCTCAGCCTGAATCCTGAGCTCAGCCTGCCGTTGCTTGAGCTCAGCCTCATGCATTCGTTGCTCAGCCTGCATCTTAGCCATCTCAAGCTGGAAGATCATATCTGGAGTTAAACCTTGAGGAGGAGGAGATGCAACAATTGGAGACCCACCCAGTGACAAACCACGCTGCCAGTGACTATCGGCCTGCGGGAACGTACCCGGCTCCGGAGCCCGAAGGGGTGCCATGGTAGGAGTCGAGTGGAATGGGGGCTGGGCCGAAGGTGCCCCAGCTCCCGCTCCACCCGAAGCCCCACGCACCCCGCCGAGCACACAGGCCACCAGGTTACTTCTCGTCATGCTGCTAGTGCCAACATGCCCCATGACCGTGGCCAAACACTGGAGACCATACCGATCAATCCCCGACACCCGGTCAACAGTAATAGGCATTTCCAGAAACTCCCTTGCATCCTCCTCACTAGTTACTACTCTAATGCTTTCTAACAAACCCCGCTGCTGCACCTCAGAGTCTGCTTCCAGTACTGTGTCCTCACTGTGCATTGATCCGTCGTTCGACATAGTGTCCACCGAAAATTCTCAACGTTTATAAAAAAAAAAAAAAGTATCTAAACTCTCATGTAGCACTATTCACTCAAAAAATGCTCGAAGACAACTCAAGTGATGTACTACGTTGCCAAAAAAAATTCCAACGTGTCCAAAATATTCCTCAAAAACAAATGTCCAAAAATCCTGCAATTATTTCTTAGTTCATTTGGTATGATGACTAAGATAAGATATTAGGCAAGGTCGCCATTTGTTAGTACCGGGACTACGAATAAAACAAGGGCACTTAATGATTGGACTAGTAATAGTGCACTATGCAACAACTGTATGCTAGATCCAAACCCTCGAACTTATATGCCGGCTAACAAAAACACCTATACCCTCCAGAGTTAATCTGCGATAATGGGGTATCCTTAACTGGGCATAAATGTACTCTACTTCAGGCTAACCTGCACTGGTATAGCCTGATAACAAACAAGATGCAAGTTACATTATAATGCATTAAAAGGGAATCTATGGAAAGATCAATTAAATCACTGCAAGATTTAATACAATAAAAAGATGCTTCAATACAGTTACTCTAAACAACAATAAACTCTTCACTCCTATCTAAAAGAAAGTGAAGTATAGTCCTACAGCATAGACCTGGAAACTTCTGAAGAAAGTCTGATGCTCATAAGATGCTCATATCTTAAACTATATAAAGGCAGGAGGCAGGACACCACACGTGTAAACTGAATACACTAAAAGATAGAACATATAATGTTAACTGACACAGGAATTACGGTAGTAATACTCGAACCTACAAGAAGTACTTCCTCATCAACGAAACAGTCTGCTATGGTTGTGAGGCTCAGCAACAACCTAGACTAATAAATGCTGTGAATAATAATGCACACATATCAAAGAGCTTATACTAAATACTAACAAGTGTCTACTTAATTAATAATGTCTAGCTGGGATACTCTAGGTAAGGAACTGGGGTTGAATAAGACAGGCTCGCAGCCTAGCGATGTCCTTAAGACTGCATCCTTTAAGTTACGTTAATTGACTGGGGTGCTCTCTTGCTAGATCCAGATCACAAGTATCTGGTTATATCCTGGGGACCCTCAAAAGACAAGCAAAGAGGCAGCAAAGTGTGGAACTGGAACAGGCCAAAGCCCTCAGTCAACACAATGCTGCACTCGCAAAGGATGCAGCCAAAAAGACAACCCCGGCTACCACAGGACCGGTCGAAGTCGTGTAGGTATAAGCAAACCGTACACACATCAGAGACAACGACTACAGTTACCTTATCCCAGTCTAGCATTAAATAAAAGAGCAGATACACTAAATCAATAATGGAGACACACAGAGTTCCTAACCTATACTAACTTAGAACCCTCAAACCTATTCTAAGTTCATGTAAATATCTCAGAGGACGGCGCATGCAATACAATGGGCCGGCTTTGGAAACCGTATGCAGAACCCAAGGGGATAAGTAATTGAATAAAGGCGAGAAGTAATAGAAAAGAAGAAGTTGAGAGAGAGAAACAGTGATAAAGGGGGTGATCGGGAGAGAGTATGCAAGGGGATGTTAGAAGCACGCGCACCATGCCTGTCCTGAGGAGAACAGCTCCTGAGAACCCTCATGGAGGAGGTTAGTTGCACAGGAGCCCGCAAGGGCGCGATGGTCGGCCAATCACGGGCCGAGACGTCACAAGGCAGTAGGCCCCTAGGACACGCCAGGATCCACCAGCCAATCAAAGGCGAGGGAAAGCCCGCGCGCGAGCGGGAAAACTTCTCCGAGCGAGGCAGCACATACAGACACACGCACATATTATCACCACGCTGCCTATATCTCTCTTTCTCCTTAACTCTACACAATGCATCTTATATTCTATTAATGATATAAAATACATCTCATTGTCACAGACGAAAATAAAGACCACCACTGGACTGTCTGTGACAATGCGAGTACTAGGAAAGAAAGAACAACATTCTCTGATAACTGTAGCCCATTTCGATGTCCCTGACGCGCGCTAGTGGCTAACGAGAGGCGATTCTGCCAACGCTGGTAGATGTCACACAGGGCGTCCAGGGCGTCTGCCTGCTGCACCTGCACGAGTATCAGCATCAGACCTGTGTGTGTGGACAGATGGGGCTGATTTTGAGCCAGATTGTCCTGCCTTTGGCGAGGTACAGATGGGGTCCGGGGTGTCACCACATTTCCCTGTGGCCCAGATGCTACCCCCAGTGAAATTTTCTGTGGCTTCTATGACAATGAAGTCATGGAATACCTCGTCGAGGAGACCAACAACCATCATGAGATCTGTGCCAACTTTCTTGGGAGGAAGACCAGTGCCAAGATGGTGTCATGGAGAGCTGTCACTGTGGCAGAACTATATGTGTTCTTGGCACTCACACTGCTGATCACACATATCAGGAAGCACGCTCTGGCAGACTACTGGATCACTGGCGACATCATAACGACTCCAGCATTTGGCAAGTACATGTCCAGGGACAGGTACTTCGACATCCTCTCCTATCTCCACCTAACAAACAACATGGCAGTCCACCTTCCCGACTCATTATGGAAGATCAGGAAGCTGTATGACATGATACGTCATCGGTTCACCACCTACCTGATTCCTTTCCAGAAGATGTGCCTCGACGAGTCTCTGGTCCTGTTCCGTGGTAAGCTGCACTTCCGACAGTATATCCCGTCCAAGAGACACCGCTTCGGCATCAAGCTCTCCGTCCTCTGCGACTGTTTGACGGAGTATGTGCTGGACTTTGTGGTGTACAGCGGCAAGGGTGGAGAAATTGTGACTGACCCCCTCATTGGTTTTGGTGGCGCTGTAGTGAAGAAGATGATGGAGAGGCACTTCAATAAAAACCACATCCTCTACACAGATAATTACTACACGTCGCCTCTCCTGACCAAGTACCTCCATGACCGCAAGACCGGAACTGTCGGCACAGTCAAGGGCAAGAGGAAGGGCATGCCAGGCTACCCAACCAAGACGAAGAAGGCGGATATCTTCCACAAGAAGAGTGGCCCCATCCTCTCCATCCACTGACATGACCAGCGCAAGGTCAACCTCCTCACCACATGCCACAAGGCCGAGATGGTCGCTACAGGGAAGGTGGACCGAAGAACCAAGAACCCCGTCCGGAAACCAGCTGCTGTCCTGGATTACAACCTCAACATGCGCCTCGTTGACAAGTCCGACATGCAGATGGGCTTCATCGACTGCCTGCGAACATCTTGCAGGTGGTACAAAAAATGTATCCTGCATATGGTAGATATGTCGGTCCTCAATGCCTACAACATCTACCATCTGAGGACTCCAGTAGCCAAGAAGTACAAGTCCCTGCGGAAGTTCCACAAGCAGGTGCTACTTGAGCTCCTGGCTAAACATGCGGGTACACCAGGGAGGCCACTACAAGGACCAGGCCAGCTGGACAGAACGGGGTGTGCTGACTTTTTCAGGAAGCACCAGCTCAATGCCCTTCCATTCCAGGGTCCTCATACTAAGTCAAGAGTGCAGAAGAGGTGCCATGTGTGCAGCCACACAACTCGCAGACCCCGCAAAGCCACAAAAACCACTTGGGAATGCCTCGAGTGTCAAGTTGGACTGTGTGCTGGCACCTGCTTCAACGACTTCCACACTCTAACAAACTTTTGAAGTGGAAGTGACACCAGTGAAAGTGACACTCAACTGTAGGCAAATAATAATAATAATATAACTAAGTATAAGTGAAAAGGACACATATAAGTAATAATAAGTGCCTTCAATAACAATATGAACAAATGAAAGTGACACTAAAATATATATATCTAACAATAAATGAGTGAAAAAGACACTATCAATAAGCCTAGTCCAGTGAAAGTGACAGTATAATAATAATGAAACTAAGTATAAGTGAAAGAGACACACACAAGTAATAATAAGTGCCTTCATAACAATATGAACAAATGAAAGTGACACTATATATGTTATTAGCTTACCTAACAATACATAACAGTGAAAATGACACTATCAATTATCAAAGTCCAGTGAAAGTGACGCTATAATCATAATAATAATAATAAAACTAAGTAATAAGTGACAGAGACACAAATAACTTCATGTAAATAACTTTATTGAGTGAAAATAACATAATAACTATAAAACACTATCAAATCGCTTCCCGGCAAAATTACGGGTGGAGCGACGAGTGCAACTGGGCTTCGTAGCCGGGGCCGCGGTTGAGTGTTCGGACGCGCCGAGGTAAATACAGGCAAAAGTTACCTCCACTTCCATCACCATCACTCCGGAACCAGTTGAGCTAGAGAGCTCTACTCAACGCCATTTTACGCGGCAAGGTAAGGCGCCCATTTCTATATATGTTTGATTAATGTAGGTAATATATTAAGCGAGATTAGCCTTAGTTTACTTTTGTTGATATTCGGCCAGATCGCCCGGATACGAGCTCCGTCCTTTGGAGAGGCAGCCCGGGCCAGGAGGGTTAAGGGAGGTCACCGGCTTTTTTTTATCTTTCTCTCCTTTTCTCTCTTTCCCTGGCTTGTATCCATTTGGCCCCATTGAGCCAACTGTTTTATCCCCATCCAGGTGTCGATTTCTTCCTGGCGAGCTATAGCTAGCCAGCATTGTATGGAGAAAAATTTACAAATTTAGCTTGCTGTCAAAACAAAAATATATATACGCTGGCTCGCTACCGCTCGCCAGGAAAATATTAACACCTGGATGGGGGTAAACATCTTAGAACAGTAGGCTGATCGGGGCCGAATGGATACAAGCGAGGTGGGCTCCCTTAAAATAACGACATTTTATGTTCTCTCCACTAACCAACTTTACTTAACTTTACGTTACAGGCCTGGGTTGGAAGCTTGGCCATACGTTAGAAGTGTTAATTGTGAATGTAATGCTAGCGAGAGAGAGAGAGAGAGAGACAGAGACAGAGAGAGAGACAGAGAGAGAGGGAAAGAGAAAGAGAGAGAGATGGATGGCGAAAACAAAGGATATTTAAACTGGATTCAAATATAATGGATTAAACACAAAATGAACTAAATCCCGTCAAATATTATCATATACAATAGTACAATATATACTCCGTCTCAGTGTATTATAGTAATAGGTCCTGTCAGTCTGTCTGTGTTTGTCTGTCTGATACTGTCACGCCCACACAAAGCTGAGACACCCACACCCACACCCAAACACACATATAAGAAAATCTGTATCAATGTATATATGACATTTTTTTTTATTTCTGGGAATCGTTCATACCAGATATAGATTATAGCTGCCGATCTGATATTCTTTTCTTGGAAAGTTTGATTAATCCTCTTTCAGTTATTTCTGTCTCTCATCTTTTGGACTTTCTTTTCTAGTGTAGCACTATTATTTGGTTTTTACCATTATATATTTGTTCTCTTAATTTGTATCCTTTATTCGTTTATCATTTGGGTACTTATTTCCATCCTCCCATCCTCATTATTTGATAGTTGATGTTTGTTATATATATACCTGTATATATAAATATATTTTTTTTTGGATGGAGGAGACACAAAACTAAGCTGCCTGTAACAAGTGTACCTTTCAAGGTTGAAGGAGTGACAGAGAGCCAAAATCAAGGTACGTTAGAGGTAATATAGATGTGTTGGAAAGAAGTGTGGTGTGCTTGTAAGTTGCAAAGTGTAGTGAAATGACTAGGAGGAGGATGTGTTTGTGAGAGCTAGCTGGACTACTCTCTGTGTAGGTGAGGTACATATGAAAAGAGTGGGGGTAGCCAGGCAAATGAGACAGGAGTTCCAGCAACTCCTTAACATATGCCTATGTGGCCTCCCCTGGGTACTGCCCTACATCTCCCCAAACACTGCTTTACATGTTCTGGCTTTAATCAGTGTATTATGCTTTCCTTGTTGAATCAGTGTTTATATCTTATTTAATCAGTGTATTATGTTTTCCTTATTGAATCAGTGTTTATATCTTATTTAATCAGTGTATTATGCTTTCCTTATTGAATCAGTGTTTATATCTTATTTAATCAGTGTACTATGTTTTCCTTATTGAATCAGTGTTTATATCTTATTTTTCTTTCTCATATCCCTTCTATTCCCTCTTTTCATGCTATGTTTTAAAATGTAACTGAACTGGGAAGTTCAGGATGTTTTACAAAATGTTGTATGAATACAGAAACTACAGATGTTTTACTGGTGGTCATTCGTACAGTCATTCATAAACAAATCGTGGACCTAACCTATTTCTAAGTATGGAAGTATATCTCTGGAAACCAATTTATGAATATAATTTTCTATACATCAACTATAAAACTATATATACCGGTACTACTTATTGAAACCCAAGGTCCTTCCAAACAATCACTCCAGGTAGTAATCATTGCATAAATAACTGCAGATGGCGTCCACGATAATGTATAAATGACTGCACATAATACATCCACAGTTATATAATATACAGTGCATGTCGCTTGTACGGTAGGTCGCTTCACCTTTAAGGGGAGGGCGGGCCTTTTTTCTAGACCCCACTTTCCCCTATGTTAAGCCCCATTAGTTTGAGATTTTGAGACGTTTGCCCAATTAGCATGTCGATTTTTAAACCTTCCGCCCCATTTTCTTGTCAAGATTGAGACCTATCGTGCCATTTAGGTGTCAATTTTTTTCCTGGCGAGCGATAGCGAGCCAGTAATATTGAAGGAATCAACCTTCGGCCGGGACATTTTTCTAACAAAAATGTACAAATTAATCTCGAAGGGGGATCGAAAGGATGTTTTTCTAAGTTTGATGGAGGTCTAGGGAAGATACTAGAAAATATTTAACCCACTGAGCCCCAGCGACGCACTGTTTGCGTCGGCAATGTTTGTAACGCTAAACCCCAGCGTCACATAAGGTGCGTCACGGTTAATTACTCCGGTCCTATGGCACCTAGAGGGCTCAGATTTGTATGGGAACTGTGTAAGTATCCCACGCAACAATGCCGATGGTTGAAAACTCTCAAAGTCCAACCGCATGCGCGTGAGCGTGCAAAAACCTGTTTTTGCCTACCCATTTCCCCTCTTGTAAATCCGACTTTCGGGCGCACCGTAGGACCCCTTAATGACCAAGGGGATCGTTTTTTTTGTGGGTTTTCCTTCATTCCTAACCCATTCCTGGTGTTTTCTGGATTTGTTTTGCTTTCACAACCTGCCAGTCCTGGGTGGTACATTTATTATTAACTAGCTGGGGCTCAGCGGGTTAATATATGACAAAACAAAATCGACAACAAAATATACCATCTCCCTTAAAATATGTAAACAATGTGAGGCAACCAATAAATGTTCAGTGCTTTTGCTCCATATGCGTCACCACAAAAATCTGCACTTGTCCATTTTTATAATTTTATGGCGAAACGTTCCTGTATAGATAATTGAATTAACTGTTTACACTAGTTTCCATATTTTCTATTCAGTAATTTCCAGTCCGTAATTGTATTTATATAAAATATTCATTTTTAGATTGCCTTGCTGGGGAGCTTAATATAATATAATAATAATACATACTAATGTTAGGACAATCACCATCCTAGGTTTGATAAATAACTAGGATATGCATAACACAAATTATCTATTTATTATATACATTTATTTAAAGTGAACCTTCTCAGCAAATGGGCAACATATCTTAAATCACAAACATTAGAATATACTATTCAAGAATGGAATTACCTATAGTCCTATAGGAATGAAATGGGCTAAATATGCTCATTTCTTATTTAACTCACACAGGTCTTTCCTAAACTACACAAAAGCATATATCGGTAGCCAGGAATATAGATAATACAGAACTCACGCATTAAGCTTGTTGGAGGGGTAGCCAGAAAACTAAATATAATATGAATGAATCAATATATATATAGACCAACAAATAACCACTACCTCTTTAAGGCGAGAAGGGCTGTTGTTTCTGGTTCCCCTCCTCCCTCGTGTTTACTCCCAATAGTTTTCTGATTTTAAGATGCTTGCCCCATTAGTTGTGTCGATTTTAAGACCTTTCGCCCCATTTGTTTGTCAATATCAAGACCTTTCGTGCTATTCAGGTGTCGATTTTTTTCCTGGCGAACGATAGTGAGCCTGTAATTTTGGAAGAACCGGTTTTCGGCCGGAACATTGTTCTACCGAAAAATAAACACATTTGTCTAGAAGGGGGATCTAATGGATGGGAGTTGGATGGGGGTCTTGGGGGGAAACTGAAACTTAATAAACAAGACAAAACAATAAACCAATAAATATAGGCCCATCTCCCCTTAATGTGAGTTAACCCTTTCAGTATGGCATTCATATTTGCTTAGGGAGGACTTGTGTGATTAGTGAGTTATAGGTAGCGCCAACGAACTTGACGATAATCTTGATCCCTGACCTCTCTGTAACTCAAAAGGGCCTAGAGTAAACTGGCTGTAAATATCCACACCTATTTCCTGCTGGACTCTTCCCAAATAATAGAAATGTCAGCCCGATTGCTTTCATTAATTTAAGTTATAAGAAGTTAATGGGTCAAAATGATTGTCAAGTTCGTTGGCGCTACCTCTTAAATTACTGCCTCGCTATCGCTCGCCAGGAAAATATCGACACCTAAATGGCATGAAAGGTCATAAAATCGACAGAGATGGGGCGAAAGTTCTTAACATTGCTAAACTTATGGGACGAGCGTCTTAAAATCTCAAGATATTGTATCCCTCTGACTTGTACAAGGCCTTACTAAGCTGAATATAATTACTGCCTCTTAGCTACAATACACTGGAAATATGTTAGTCTTATTTAACCCTTTGAGGATTATGACGCTTTTTGACAGTTAATTCTAGCGATCATTAGAATATTTTAAAAAAGCTTAGGGAGGATCTGTGGGAGTCAAAATGATAAAGTCTATCTCGATCATCCATATGGCTTTGATACAACATTCCGAAGCTGAGTAAAATCGTCAACCAATAGCCAGAAAACAGAAAATAAGTGAGTCGTTGGATACTGACAGACACACACACACACTCCCTCTCTCTCTCTCTCTCTTTAAGCCCTTGTGGATTATGACGCGTTTTAAGGGAGCCCACCTCACTTGTTTTCTCTGTCTCTCCCTCTCTCTTTGGCTTGTATCCATTCGGTCCCATTCAACCTACTGTTTTAAGACGTTAATCCCCTTCTAGGTGTCAATATTTTCCTGCCGAGCGGCAGCGAGCAAGCATATATATATGTTTTTGTTTTGACAAGCTTAATATGTACATTTTTCAATAGAAAAATTTCTCCGGCGAAGCCAGATTTTTCCATACAATGCTGGCTTGCTATCGCTCGTCAGGAACATAACACTCCTATTCCTATTCCTATTCCAAAGCGAAATACTGCCTCATCAACTCCTTATGATTATCGCCCTATCTCCATTACACCTATCCTTTCCAAGCTCTATGAGAGGTTTTTGTCCAGACGCCATTCCTCTTATTGTAATAGTCATAATTTGATACCAAACTCACAGTTTGGTTTTCGTAAAGGACTGGGTACATGTGATGCGCTTCTGGCACTCACCCATGACTTGCAATCTTCATTGGACCAGGGACATGAGTCTCGTGTCGTGGCTATCGACTTTAGTTCGGCTTTTGACTTCGTCAACCATAAAGCACTTCTGTATAAGTTACAGCTCATCGGTATTGGTGGCAATTTTTTAAGGATCTTTGAAGATTTGTTGACGAAAAGATCTCAGTCTGTGGTCATAGATGGGTGTCATTCCCCTTCTGTTACTGTTGTTTCTGGCGTTCCACAAGGCAGTGTCCTTGGGCCTTTGCTTTTTATCATTTCTACTGCTGACCTAAGCTCCGAGCTTGAAAATAAACTAATCTCCTATGCCGATGATACAACTTTATATGCGTCAATTCCTTCACCAATTGATCGACACGTAATTGCTACTGCTCTGAATAGGGATTTAGCCAAAATGACATCATGGTGTGAACTTTGGGGTTTGAAACTTAATGCTAGTAAAACACACTCCATTATTATCAGCAGAGCTCTTACTTTGGATCCTCCCCATCATTATCTACAAGTTTCTGGCGAGCAAATTGAAAATGTGGATACTCTGCGTTTGTTACTCTGGATCCCACACTTACTTTTGAAAAGCATATTCGTTCTTTCTCCTCTTCCATTTCCCCCAAAAAATGGTCTGCTTCGCAAAGGTTTATAAAACATTTGCTTGTGACGCCACAGTTATCAAGTCTTTTTATGCTTTTATTTTGCCACAATTCGAGTACCCGGTACTGCTCACCTGTCTGGTTGTCAGCAGCTGACTGCCATCTCAAGTTGCTTGACAGGTCACTAAATTCTATCAGTTTTATTCTACCTCATTTGTCTCCTGATCTGTGTCATCGACGTAAAGTCGGTGCCCTAAATCTTTTATTTAAAGGGTTTATCAACTCTCAGCATCCCTTACATGGGGTTCTGCCTGGGCCATGTGTCCGGGCTCGTGCAACTAGATACACAAGCAATCTTAATGATCTTGCCATGAGCCGTGTTAATTTTTCTGCTTCACAGTTTTCACGGTGTTTTGTGCCGGCCATGGTTGACCTGGTTGACCTGGTTGACATGGTTGCCAAATGACCTAGTCAATTCAGCTCATATCTCCATTTTTAAGTCTAGAGTTAAATCTTTTTTTGAAGCATTAATTCTAATTTTTAAACTTATTTTATTCTAGTTTATTGTATTATATTTATATTTGATATCCTCCACTGCATAATATGTTATTATTCATTTGATCTGTGTTTAATATATATATATAATTATACAGTATACAGTATATGTTTATTGTTTGTTTTCTTCCTTAAGTTGCCGTAGTCTCTCTCCAGTGCCTCCGGATGTTTTGTGTGTATTCATCTTGCTGGTGTTTCTGAACCCTGGTTGGAGACTTCGGCATCTCATATAATAATAATAATAATAATAATAATAATAATAATAATAATAATAATAATCATATCGACACCTGGATGGGGATAAACGTCTTAAAACAGTTGGCTGAATGAGGCCGAATGGATACAAGCAAGGGAAAGAGAGAGAGATAAACAAAAGCCTGTGACCCCCCTTAACTGTTCATTCTGGCTATAATTAGACAATTATATTCAGGTTAGGAAGGGTATATGGATGTCAGAGGGTTGTTGTTGTTGTTGTTGTTGTTCCCTAAGCTGCCTGGCCGAACAGCCCCGAGTCCCTGAGAAAGGCCATGGGCACGATCGTGCTTTCCCACAGGGCTCTCATTGAGTGTAGATTGTGTTGTTGGCATAAGTGGTTGTGTGAAATGCAATCTTCTATGATGTGTTTAATGGTATGGGGTGCTGTGTTACATCCCGGGCAGGCGTCGACAACGGAGTCATCCAGTCTCTTCTGATAGCTCAGGAGAGCTGGATGGTGTCCGCATCTCAGCCTGGCCAGGTGGACTCTGTCCTCGCGAGGAAGGGAGGATTCGGAAGGATGGATTTCGGGAGGTCGTGCATGCAGCTGCGTGTTGTCTGTGAGTGAGTGGATGGATCGGTGAGAGATATGAGTATGGATGTGCTTCTGGAAGTTGGTTTGGGATGGGCAGGGAGGGAGAGAGGACAATAATTGTGTGTGATACCGTGTGCTGGGTGTGGTTTTGATATTTCTTGGTGTCTGTGGGTGTGTTGCCATGTAGTTTAGTGGGTGGTCTTGGTTCGTGGAGGCTGCTGCCAGGAATTGAGTGCCTCTCATGTCCAGATGGTCTTTGACTTTGAGGATTTTGGTTTCTTGATGTAGGTGATCTGTGGGTGCAGTAGCTGTGCAGCCTGTAATGATCTTCAGGGCTTTGTTTTGAATAGTCTGTAAGGTCTTATGATGTGTTTCAGCTAGGTTAGAAGCCCAGGCTAGGCTTGCGTATTCCATCACTGATCTTATGTATTGTTTAATGTATTGTTTATATACTGTGGTGGTAGTTTCTTTGTTGTGTCCAAATTTTGTGTGAGCAAGTGACCTGAGGGCGTTAAGTCTGGGTGTCAGTTTCTTTTTAATGTTTGTGGTGTGCTGTTTGAATGTCATATGAGTATCATATGTTACTCGTAGGATTTTGGGTGTGTGTGTATGTGTTAGGGGTGTGTTGTTTATGGTGAGTTGAGGGATGTATTCGTGTTCTCCTGTCCAACTTGTGAGCAGGGTTGCGGTGGATTTGGCTGGGGCTAGATTAAGTCTGTTTGTAGTGCACCAGCCATGCAGTGTGTTGAAATAGGGTTGAAGGAGATCTGTTGCTCTTTTTGGGTCATGGTGTGTGCATGTGAGTGTTATGTCATCTGCATAGGAGGCTAAGTTTATTTGGGGCATATTGGGTGTAGTTATATCGTGCATGTACAGATTGAAGAGTGCGGCCGATAGGACGGATCCTTGTGGGACTCCGTTTGGAAAGTTTCTGATTTTAGATGACTGACCGGCAAAAGATACGTGTGCACATCTGCCTGCTAGGAAGTTGGCCAGCCACCTTTTTGTGTTGTTGTGCATGTTTGTGTTGTAGATTTTGTTTGTTAGGTTGTGGCGGGGGATGGCATCAAAGGCTTTACTAATGTCGAGTGTGGCTAATAGTGATCTGTGTGGTGGTCTAGCTGAGTTGATGCCGTCGAAAGCTCTTTGTGTAAGGTCTGTGAGAAGAGGGTTTGTGGAGTGCAGTGGCCTAAAACCATGTCGTGTTGGAGCTAGGGGTAGGTCAGGTGTAATTAGTTGCAATACTAGGCGTTCCATGACTTTGGAGGGGGAGCAAAGGAGTGTGATGGGGCGGTGCGAGGAGGGTAGCGTGGGGTCTTTGTTGGGTTTGGGGAATGTGACGATGATACCATGCTTCCAAATGTCTGGTATTGTGTTGTGTGAATAGCTGTAGTTTGATATGTTAGTGAGTGCTTGTATGCCTTGTGATCCCAGGTGTCTGAGGTGTATGTTGCATATGTTGTCTAGGCCACAGGCGGGTGAGTGCTTGAGATTGTTGATGATATGCTTTGTCTGGTGATTGGTGAAGGGTGTATAGTCAGGGTCTGTGGGGAATTGTCTCTTACGTCGGATGACACGTCGGTCGTCTTTGTGAGGTTTTAGGTGGCTGACATGTGAAAAGTGATTCATGAGAGTGTTTGCTTGTTGTTTACATGAAGGAGTAGAGTCTGTTGTTGTGATTGCAGCATGTGATTGTGTGTGTTGCTGTTGGAAAGTGTGATGCTGTTTAGTGTTTTGTAGAGTTTTTTGGAGTTTGTTTTGTGATCAAGTGTTTGTAGGTAGTTATTCCAATTTAGTTTTTGTTGTTCTTGTACTTTGTTGTTAGTTTGGGTGTTGAGTGCTTGAATTTGTTGTGTGATCTCTTGTGTGTGGGGTGCTGGGGAGTGTTTCAGTATGTCGCGTTGTCTGATGAGGTTTTGAATTTCTGGTGTGAAGTTGGGGTTGTGTCTTTTTCTGTTACCTCTTGGAATGTGTTTCTTGTCAGCGTTTTGGATAGTTTTATTGAGCATGTGTACAGCATTGTTGATGTCTCATTTGTGAATGCTTCCCAGTTAGCTCTTTTATAATTGGTGTATGTGTGTTTGTGGCTAGCTGGGGTGAGTCTGGTTTTGGTGGTGATAATGATCGGGAGGTGGTCAGAGCCTAAGGTTCTGACCACCCTCCAGGATGTTGTGGGGGCGAGTTCTGGGGAGCAAAAGGTGATGTCTGGAGATGATGGGTTACAGAGGGCTTGGTGAGGAATATGGGTGTGTTGATGGATGTCATTAAGGATGATGGGTTATCGGTTTGGTTTTGTAGTACCAGCCCTCTGTCTGTGTCGGGTTTTCGACAAACCAGGCAGACGTCTTGGCGTTGAAGTCACCACCCAGGATGATGTGTGGGGTGTGTGGGGTGTTTGTGATGTGTTGTAAGTGTGGTCTGTATTCATTTGGTACTGTAGGGGATGTTTGGGGAGGGATGTATGTGTTTATGATGGTTATGTTGGAGTTGTTGCCAGTGCGTATTTTAATTGACTGTATTTCTGTTGTGTTATCATTGGGGGGGGGGGGGAGGGGATTTGGTTTGTACACTGGTTACTCTGTATGACTTTTCTTTGTGTACCAGGGTGATGAGTCCACCGCCCCCGCCGACAGCCCGGTCTTGTCTGTGGTGGTGAAATTATGAAATGTGGGTGTTTTTTGTGTTGTGCGGAGTTTTGTTTCTTGTAAGAGGGTTAACTGAGATGGTATTCATCTTTACGGTGCCCAAAGATCCTTCCTAAGCTGTATTCAAACATCAATAGCCAAAAGAGACTGTTAAATCGCGCCATGGTCCTCAGAAGGTGAAAGGGAGGTTTTTAGTTTGTTCCTTGGACTTCCATCAAGCTTAATATTACACCCCCTTGAGCCCCTTTCAAGATAAATGTGTACATTTTTCGGTAGAAAAACGTCCCAGCCGAAGGCCGGTTCCTCTTAAATTAGAGGCTAGCCATCGCTCGCCAGGAAAAGATTGACACCTAGAGGGCACGAAAGGTATTGATATTGACCAAAAAAAAAAGACAAAAGGTCTCAAAATCGACAAGCTAACGGAACAAATGTCTTAAAATCTAAAAACTAATATGCTAAACATGAAGGAAAAGGGGGTCCACAAAAAGCGAGGACTACCCCCTTAACAGCATATTTAGGTGCATGCATATTTTAATGTTGAATATGTTTTCCACAAATTTTGCAATCTCAATGTCAATGGGATATCTTTCTATCTTGAAACGAACCGGTATAAAGGGACGTAATTCAGTTTGCAACACATCACTTTATTCACCTTTCATATAATTTAAGGGGACCCACCTCGTTCTTTTTTTCTCTCTCTCTCTCCCTCTTTCTCTGGGTTGTTTCCATTTGGCCCCATTCAGCCTACTGTTTTAAGACGTTTTTCCCTATCCAGGTGTTGATTTTTATCCTGGCGAGCGGCAGCGAGCCATCATATTTGTTTTAACTGTTTTTGACAGCAGGCTAAATTTGTACATTTGTCGATAGAAAAATGTCTCCGGCGAACCCGGATTTCTCCGTACAACACCTGGATAGGGATAAACGTCTTAAACAGTATGCCGAATGGGGCCGAATGGATACAGGCCAGAGAAAGATAGAAAAGGAGAGAACAAAGCAGGTCACCCCCCTTAAGTAACAATAGGTGTAATAGACTATGTCATCTTACTTTCGCTGTGTATACATTCCATGCATTGTTTATCATAACATTAATCATCAATTACAAACCCCAATGTACTTGAATACACTAATGAACGCCTTTGGCCCTCCCGGGATTCGAACTCGGGACACCACAGATTATCAGATGATCTACTATGTTCAACTTCAATTCACTCTTCCCGTAAACCAAATTATCAACTTACATTTGCAACTACTCATTAAAATACAAATTAATTTTGTTTACATATTTTCAATTGCTAACTACTTTATTTACTATTTTTCACGTACATTTATGATTTGACTATTCACATAACGATAACCCTTTGACAGTTTATTCTGACAATCAATAAACGATTGTATACACTATAGGAAGGATATGTGGGAATTATAAAGGAAAAGACTATCTCAATAAACCCTCTGCCTTCCATATACCCGTACTAATATGAATACAATCGTCTGATAGTAGCCAGCAAGCAGAAGACTATCCCAATAAACCCTCTGCCTTCCATATACCCGTACTAATATGAATACAATCGTCTGATAGTAGCCAGCAAGCAGAAGACTATCCCAATAAACCCTCTGCCTTCCATATACCCGTACTAATATGAATACAATCGTCTGATAGTAGCCAGCAAGCAGAAGACTATCCCAATAAACCCTCTGCCTTCCATATACCCGTACTAATATGAATACAATCGTCTGATAGTAGCCAGCAAGCAGAAGACTATCCCAATAAACCCTCTGCCTTCCATATACCCGTACTAATATGAATACAATCGTCTGATAGTAGCCAGCAAGCAGAAGACTATCCCAATAAACCCTCTGCCTTCCATATACCCGTACTAATATGAATACAATCGTCTGATAGTAGCCAGCAAGCAGAAGACTATCCCAATAAACCCTCTGCCTTCCATATACCCGTACTAATATGAATACAATCGTCTGATAGTAGCCAGCAAGCAGAAGACTATCCCAATAAACCCTCTGCCTTCCATATACCCGTACTAATATGAATACAATCGTCTGATAGTAGCCAGCAAGCAGAAGACTATCCCAATAAACCCTCTGCCTTCCATATACCCGTACTAATATGAATACAATCGTCTGATAGTAGCCAGCAAGCAGAAGACTATCCCAATAAACCCTCTGCCTTCCATATACCCGTACTAATATGAATACAATCGTCTGATAGTAGCCAGCAAGCAGAAGACTATCCCAATAAACCCTCTGCCTTCCATATACCCGTACTAATATGAATACAATCGTCTGATAGTAGCCAGCAAGCAGAAGACTATCCCAATAAACCCTCTGCCTTCCATATACCCGTACTAATATGAATACAATCGTCTGATAGTAGCCAGCAAGCAGAAGACTATCCCAATAAACCCTCTGCCTTCCATATACCCGTACTAATATGAATACAATCGTCTGATAGTAGCCAGCAAGCAGAAGACTATCCCAATAAACCCTCTGCCTTCCATATACCCGTACTAATATGAATACAATCGTCTGATAGTAGCCAGCAAGCAGAAGACTATCCCAATAAACCCTCTGCCTTCCATATACCCGTACTAATATGAATACAATCGTCTGATAGTAGCCAGCAAGCAGAAGACTATCCCAATAAACCCTCTGCCTTCCATATACCCGTACTAATATGAATACAATCGTCTGATAGTAGCCAGCAAGCAGAAGACTATCCCAATAAACCCTCTGCCTTCCATATACCCGTACTAATATGAATACAATCGTCTGATAGTAGCCAGCAAGCAGAAGACTATCCCAATAAACCCTCTGCCTTCCATATACCCGTACTAATATGAATACAATCGTCTGATAGTAGCCAGCAAGCAGAAGACTATCCCAATAAACCCTCTGCCTTCCATATACCCGTACTAATATGAATACAATCGTCTGATAGTAGCCAGCAAGCAGAAGACTATCCCAATAAACCCTCTGCCTTCCATATACCCGTACTAATATGAATACAATCGTCTGATAGTAGCCAGCAAGCAGAAGACTATCCCAATAAACCCTCTGCCTTCCATATACCCGTACTAATATGAATACAATCGTCTGATAGTAGCCAGCAAGCAGAAGACTATCCCAATAAACCCTCTGCCTTCCATATACCCGTACTAATATGAATACAATCGTCTGATAGTAGCCAGCAAGCAGAAGACTATCCCAATAAACCCTCTGCCTTCCATATACCCGTACTAATATGAATACAATCGTCTGATAGTAGCCAGCAAGCAGAAGACTATCCCAATAAACCCTCTGCCTTCCATATACCCGTACTAATATGAATACAATCGTCTGATAGTAGCCAGCAAGCAGAAGACTATCCCAATAAACCCTCTGCCTTCCATATACCCGTACTAATATGAATACAATCGTCTGATAGTAGCCAGCAAGCAGAAGACTATCCCAATAAACCCTCTGCCTTCCATATACCCGTACTAATATGAATACAATCGTCTGATAGTAGCCAGCAAGCAGAAGACTATCCCAATAAACCCTCTGCCTTCCATATACCCGTACTAATATGAATACAATCGTCTGATAGTAGCCAGCAAGCAGAAGACTATCCCAATAAACCCTCTGCCTTCCATATACCCGTACTAATATGAATACAATCGTCTGATAGTAGCCAGCAAGCAGAAGACTATCCCAATAAACCCTCTGCCTTCCATATACCCGTACTAATATGAATACAATCGTCTGATAGTAGCCAGCAAGCAGAAGACTATCCCAATAAACCCTCTGCCTTCCATATACCCGTACTAATATGAATACAATCGTCTGATAGTAGCCAGCAAGCAGAAGACTATCCCAATAAACCCTCTGTCTTCCATATACCCGTACTAATATGAATACAATCGTCTGATAGTAGCCAGCAAGCAGAAGACTATCCCAATAAACCCTCTGACTTCCATATACCCGTACTAATATGAATACAATCGTCTGATAGTAGCCAGCAAGCAGAAGACTATCCCAATAAACCCTCTGCCTTCCATATACCCGTACTAATATGAATACAATCGTCTGATAGTAGCCAGCAAGCAAAAGACTATCCCAATAAACCCTCTGCCTTCCATATACCCGTACTAATATGAATACAATTGTCTGATAGTAGCCAGCAAGCAGAAGACTATCCCAATAAACCCTCTGCCTTCCATATACCCGTACTAATATGAATACAATTGTCTGATAGTAGCCAGCAAGCAGAAGACTATCCCAATAAACCCTCTGCCTTCCATATACCCGTACTAATATGAATACAATCGTCTGATAGTAGCCAGCAAGCAGAAGACTATCCCAATAAACCCTCTGCCTTCCATATACCCGTACTAATATGAATACAATCGTCTGATAGTAGCCAGCAAGCAGAAGACTATCCCAATAAACCCTCTGCCTTCCATATACCCGTACTAATATGAATACAATCGTCTGATAGTAGCCAGCAAGCAGAAGACTATCCCAATAAACCCTCTGCCTTCCATATACCCGTACTAATATGAATACAATCGTCTGATAGTAGCCAGCAAGCAGAAGACTATCCCAATAAACCCTCTGCCTTCCATATACCCGTACTAATATGAATACAATCGTCTGATAGTAGCCAGCAAGCAGAAGATAAATGGGTCATCGTATCTACAAAGGGTTAAGCCGCGATCATTTAGTTACATTATGGCTCGTCTCTTGCTTTCCTAGCTTATGTTTACTCAACCTCTAATTGCTATTCTTGACTCAAACAATTTACATTAAGGGGGTAGTGCTTCGTTTTTGGTCTATATATTTATATATTTTATTTATGTTTTAGTTTCCTTGCTAGACCTCCATGAAGCTTAGAAAAACACCCCCTCCACCCAGTTTCAAGATAAATTTGTACATTTTTCGGTAGAAAAATGACCCGTCCGAAGGGCGATTCCTTCTAAAATTAGAGGTTCGCTAACGCTCGCCATGACAAAAATCGACACCTAAATGACACGATATTTTTTTTTTTAAATTGACAAAGAAATGGGGGAAAAGGTGCTAAAATCGTCAAACTAATGGTCCGAACGTCTACTCCAGGTTTTTTTTTGGCTCTGGTCAACATTTCAAGTTTTTGTGTTCTCTCTGTAAACTGCTTCTTTCAACATAGGAGAATAGCATAGGAAGGAACAAAAAAACATATCACATCCATAACCCCCCCCCCGGCCGGGGGTTCGACCTCAACCCCCGAAAAACAAGATTTTTTTTTCTTCAGCCACACAAAAAAATTGTTGGTGTCTGTAGTCTAAAGGGATGCTGTATGCAATAGAAATGGTCATATGAGGGCATAAACACCCATAGATATCCCTAGGGCCCCCTTGGGGGGGGCCTCAAAATGTTAGTTTTTGTCATTTTTCGTCTTATAAATAATAATATAAAATAGTTTAGTCCCCCAAATTATCAGGTTTTCTTTGCGAGCGGGTGGCACTACACAGGAAGAAGCCATAGTAGGGGTAACTCAAGGAAAATTTCTCACGGGCTCAACCTAGAATAAGATTTACTTACGAGTAAATTTCAATCTTTATTCATGAATAGTGCATGTTTATTCACCTAATATGATGCTGAATCAGCCATTTACTGTCCGATTGTCTCCAATTTCGCCATATAAGTAGAACAAGTATACATACACACTCCCTCAGAAGCTTTTTGAGTTTGGGAAATAGTTTCCATACTCAAATGATTAATTTATGATAAAAAAATGGGTAAATTAGTTATATTGATAATTTACCTGCGGTTTTAAGCATTATCACGTATCAACTTGGCAATCTGCTTCCTAGGAGTTGTAGACAGTCTATATAGGGTACCTCATACACAATATAAAACAATTTTGCAAAGTTGATTTTGGATCATCAGATATTTGGTAAAAAAAACTAAAAATGCGCTCATAGACATAGGACGATGAAAATATCAGCGAGTCACCGTTACACCTTTAGCATATATGTGTCAAAAGGCCAGCAATGAGTCTTTTCTAGAAGTTTAATTTAGAATATATCCAGGAGTCTCCCCTTAACATTTGAAAACTAATGGGGATAAACACGAGGGAGAAGAAGTCCCGATAAAGTGACTACCTCCCCCTTAAGACTATGTGCTCTTCAGTCTAAAATTACCACTACAAAGATTTATTCTAAGCTCTTCTTTCTGACTCTTTTTACAAGCCTTTGAGTCATTTTCCAGACAAATATTATGTTAATGTTTTCTGTTTGATGGCATAATTTTACATTTTGCTCTAGCTATCATTAATGGATTTTATGCAGATTAGTAAGGAGACATAGATATAAAATATACTTAATACTATCTGTATTATACATTTGCTTCGATAACATACTGTAGTCTACTGATAGCCATTATAATATAAATCATAACTGTATTTTGAAAGGGTTAAGCAACAAGAAACCAATTATAGTACCATAATTATATATATACATATATATATATATATATATATATATATATATATATATATATATATATTATATTATATGGGGGCTTCTATGTATAGCTGTTTTTATTTGATTATATATATATTAGATTCTGTTACTCATACTTCTAACTCTTTCAAATATTATATCGTATTTTTATTATTTATGTGTGTTATTATAGGGGGGAGGGGGGGGGGGGGGGGGGGAATTGTATGGTAAATATGTTAGTTTATTGACCAACACATACACATTGTCTAATTTGGTGGAACATTTATGATCAATTTACGAAATATATTGAAAACCTATTGAGCCACACAGGTCTAATCGTTGGTTTTCACTTGTCATCGCTCACTGTGTCATGTTAGAGGTTGTAAGTAATCCTGTCCACGGTTTTAATTATCCATGAAATGTTGTGTATTATGGTAGTTTATATAAATTCGGAACGTATGGAAAGCGAGAGAATGACTAAGAGGGTGTACGAGAGCGAGGTGGAGGGACAGAGAGGGAGAGGTAGACCGAATGAGAGGTTGAAGGATGGAGTGAGGAAGTACATGAACGAAGGCGGTGCTGGTTGGGGGGAGGGGCGTCGACTGACTGGGGACAGAGGTGCATGGGGGCGGTTCGTTCGTGGCCACGGGGATCACGGCGTCAGGCAATAGATGGATAGATAGATATAAATTCGCATTATTTGATTTTTGTTTTGTATCGTAGTTTTGTAATATCAGCATTATTTAAAATTATTTGGATTGTAGTTGTTTGTAGTTGATTGGTGCTTCTGACTGTTTTTGTGCTGCTTTTTGTGGGCGAACTGTTATATGACTGTGTTCTTCTCCTGTCACCTCAATTTTCATTCTCGTGTCTCTTGCTGATCCTCCCTACCTCTTATGGGAGTAAGGGCTGGCTACTGACTGACTGACTGTAATAATTGCATTATTTGAAATTATTTGCTTAGTAGTGTATGTAATATTGGTAATGATGGGCTGCAGGTAAAATAACTTTGTCTATTATGGTAATGTGTGACAAGGGGAGCGGACAGAGGGGAGGAAATGTTTTATGTTTGTGTTGATGCTATTTCTGGTTGAACTCTAGGGCTTAAATGACAGAGAGAGAGAGCTAGAGAGAGAGAGAGTGAGAGTGGGAGAGAGACAGAGAGAGGGAGATAATGTATGTCTAATGTTTAAGATAATTATATTTCTGTTTGAACTCTTGTGCTTTTTTGAGAGAGAGAGAGAGAGAGAGAATGTCTAATGTTTAATATAATGATATTTCTGTTTGAACTATTGTGCTTTAATCAGAGAGAGAGAGAGAGAGAGAGAGTGTGTGTGTGTGTGTGAGACTAAGAGATAAAGAGAGTGAGAAAGTGCGAGAGAAATGCTCCAAGTCAAACACAGCCTTTCATCTCCCACTCGACCCAGCTTGTTTAATTAACCCTCATCCGGGCCTCACCAGCCCGACGTAATTCATCAAACGAACTCCAAGCCCAAAGAATCCCAGCGCAGTAGTCAAGATAAAACTAAATATAAACTCTGGATCACTTTGAGTTAAGGGGGAATTTTCACTTAAGGGATTTTTGTTTAGAATCTCCTCCCTCATGTTTAGCCCCAATAGCTTTGATATTCTAAGACGTTCGCTGCGTTAGTTTGTCGATTTTAAGACATTTCGCCCAATTTCTGTCAATGTTAAGACCTATCGGCCAATTTAGGTGTCGATTTTTTTTCTGGCGAGCGATAGCGAGCCTATTATTTTTGTAGGAATAGACCTTAGGCCAGGAAATTTTTCTCTCGAAAAAATGTAAACATTTATATCGAAGGGGTCTCTTGGGGGGGTCTAGGAAGCAAACTACAAATGTTCCCTTAACCTCATTGCCAACCCTACAGTATGTAGCAAGATGTCTTTTCTAAATCAATCTTTGGTGTTGTGAAGGTAAAGGTGAAAGTGTTGAGGGATAAGCCTTTACAACGGCACCTCGTATCTACTCTATATTTGCCCAAGAATGTTGAGAGAGGAGAAGGGGTGCTGGGGAGAGGGAGGAAGCTGTTGGAGTGGCTTTGTTGTGTGTTCTATTTCCTGTTTTTCTTTTTCTTTTTTCTGTCCTTGAGTTTGAATACCGAGTCCTTCAATCAGTCAAGTAATGGGGTCATGGCATTATGGGGAGACAGGCCGTTTTTCTTGACCTCTCTCTCCCTCATGTTTAGCCTCACTAGTTTTGAAATTTTAATACGTTGGTTCCAATAGTTTGGCGATTTGTTGGCCTTTCACCCAATTTCTTTGTCAATATTAGGACCTTTTGTGCCATTTAGGTGTCTATTTGTTCCTGGCGAGCGATAGCGAGCCTGTAATTTTAGGAGGAATCGGCCTTTGATCGGGACATGTTTCAACCGAAAAGTGTACAAATCAATCTTGAAGGGGGTATTTGTCTAAGCTTGATGGAGGTCTAATGAGGAAACTACACAAAATATATGAATAAGTGAATTAATAGAAGAAAACAAAAACCACTGTCCCCTTAAGCTTATATTTCTGTTCATTGTGTGTAGGTCTATAATCTTAACCTCTATAACTCATAGAGGACTATAGTAATCGAGCTAATATTTCTACCATTTAGGACGGGTCAGCCAGGTGTGGAAATTTACAGGCCATTTGTTCCAGCCCTTTTCGAGTTTCTAGGCTACCAATAATCAATCCTTTCACTACGGTGTCATCAGTTTAACTTTATTCTGGCTACTGTTAAACGATTGTAAACACCCTCCAGCAATGAACAGGCTTCGACCTATCTCACATAACCATTTTTAATACCACAGACCCTTCTTAAGCTGCACAGAATCGTTTATATATAGCTACACCAATGACAAAAGACGTCTGCGGTACAGAAAGGGTTAATGGGTAACACTCACTCTGTCCTCCCCTGGGTCTCTCACCAATTCTACTACATGTACAGTTCACCAAATAAGTCATGTCCGCTGCTGTCATTACGTTTTGCTCGCTGTGTGCTGTATGTATGTTTTTTCAGATGTTGAATAGGGGTTGTACAGATAGTAAAATGTTTGTATATCTCACTTGAAACAGTACATTAATGCTTAGATAATGCTGATACAAATTATTGATCGAAATATACTTTGGCCGCCTGTACAGTAATTTGACCACATAATTCGGTTCCTCTCCGTGATCTTATACATGCATATAACTATAATGTACATGATTGATTTACGATCTTAGTTTCTTGTGCAGACATAGTTAATTCATCTGATTAGTCAACTGTTAATTCAAAGAAACCACACTCGCAATTAATTCATACTATTTTACGTGCATACATAGTATCACAACGAGGAAAGGAACTTATGTGGCCAACTGTACATGGAAGGTCAACCACATCACCAAAACAGCCCAATTTGGTGCTCTACAACGGTACAAGGTCAAAACGGCCACACTTCCAGACCCTGTTTATTAGAGATAGGCCAACAATCGGTATCTCTGTCCTCTGTAACTCAAAAAGGGCTAGAGCAAATGGGGTTTAAATGTTCACATCTATTCCTTGACTGACCCTTCCCAATTGGTAGACATAATAGCTCGATTACTCTAGTCGTGTTTCAGTTATAGAGGTTATTGGTCAAGCTGTTTTGCCTAAATATAATGAATAGGCTATAGGCGACCACAAGCCATACTGTCATACTTGGTGTATACCTTGTCCCCTATGGAGAGTTAAGAGCACCCGCCTTTCAACATACTCCCACCCCTATTCTGTCCAACTTTCTAACCCAAGAGTGAACCAATTTCCCCAGTTTTTCTTCTACTCAAAGCGTGAGCTTTGGAACTCTCTCTCACAATCTGTCTTTCCATCACCCTATGACTTAAACTGCTTCAGGTTCAGTGTGTCCAGACATTTTTACTCTAACGTACCTTGAATTCGGCTTTCTGTCAATCTCTCTACTTTGGGGAGTCACTTGTTACAGTCAGTTTTGCCTTATGTCTTCTTCAAACACATGGTATAATACATAATTTAGCAAAGCCTACCCTCATTAGTCGTTTAGGATTGTGGCCATTAAGGTTGTGGCCGTTTAGGAGTGAGGTGGTTTTGACTTGATGCCATTGTATATACCTCATTGCTATCCTGGTACTAGTTATGACCTCTCCTTAAGGGGAGATGGGTCGTTTTTATGGTCACCCTCCTTCCTCATGTTTAGCCATATTAGTTCTCAAATTGTAGGACTTCGGCTCCTTAGTTTGGTGATTTTAAGACCTTGGCCCCATTTCTGTCAATTTTAATACCTTTCGTGCCATTTAGGTGTCGATATTTTCCTGGCGAGCGATAGAGAGCCTGTAATTTAAGAGGAACTGGCGGCTTTCGGCGGGGACATTTTTCTACCGACAAATGTACACATTCATCTCGCAGGGGATTCTTAGGAGAATAGTTTAATGGAGGTCTAAGGAGCAAACTAAAAACCTCCACTTATAGACAAACACAATGTACGCGCACGCACACACACAACAAAAACTACATTATATAACAGTCAAACACACACGATTACCGACCCAGAAACACACAACTTCAGATGACGCCCCCCAAAAAAATAATAAAACAAATAAATACAAAAATAAATACAAAAATAAATACAAAAATAATAAAAACCAAAACAAAAACACACACACACACAGACACATACACTTACATACACACACTTACTCAGAGGCACATACACGCCAGAACGCAACCAAGCCCAACTGGAGAACTGACAAAGCAAAACCTAGTGTTGGACATAGATGTAAATCCTGACTCACCAGTTTCCGTGAAGACGAACGAGTATTGTCTCTCTCTCTCTCTCTCTCTCTCTCTCTCTCTCTCTCTCTCTCTCTCTCTCTCTCTCTCTCTCTCTCCCAACCTACATGTCTCCATATCTCTCTCTCAGGAACCATTAATAGCGAGGGAAGGACTTGAGAGTGTTTGTGTGTGGTGGTAGAGGGGGGCTGTGTGGACGTGTGGGTTTGTTGGGGTGGGATGGGGGTTGTGTTTGTGTGAGAGCGGTGTGTTATGGTGTGTGGGTTTGTTGGGGTGGGATGGGGGTTGTGTTTGTGTGAGAGCGGTGTGTTATGGTGTGTGGGTTTGTTGGGTGGGATGGGGTTGTGTTCGTGTGAGATCGGTGTTATGGTCTGTGGGTTTGGTGGGGTGGGATGGGGGTTGTGTTTGTGTGAGAGCGGTGTGTTATGGTGTGTGGGGTTGTTGGGGTGGGATGGGGGTTGTGTTTGTGTGAGAGCGGTGTGTTATGGTGTGTGGGTTTGTTGGGGTGGGATGGGGGTTGTGTTTGTGTGAGAGCGGTGTTATGGTGTGTGGGTTTGTTGGGGTGGGATGGGGGTTGTGTTTGTGTGAGAGCGGTGTGTTATGGTGTGTGGGTTTGTTGGGGTGGGATGGGGGTTGTGTTTGTGTGAGAGCGGTGTTATGGTGTGTGGGTTTATTGGGGTGGGATGGGGGTTGTGTTTGTGTGAGAGCGGTGTGTTATGGTGTGTGGGTTTGTTGGGGAGGGATGGGGGTTGTGTTTGTGTGAGAGCGGTGTGTTATGGTGTGTGGGTTTGTTGGGGTGGGATGGGGGTTGTGTTTGTGTGAGAGCGGTGTTATGGTGTGTGGGTTTGTTGGGGTGGGATGGGGGTTGTGTTTGTGTGAGAGCGGTGTGTTATGGTGTGTGGGTTTGTTGGGGTGGGATGGGGGTTGTGTTTGTGTGAGAGCGGTGTGTTATGATGTGTGGGTTTGTTGGGGTGGGATGGGGGTTTTGTTTGTGTGAGAGCGGTGTTATGGTGTGTGGGTTTTTATTGTTTTTGTACAGAAGATCAAGGAGGCTAGACTTTACACTGCCGCTGTTTGTATTGTTACTTTATTTTTCTATGTAGATTAGGGATACAAACAGCAAAACTGCCTGCGACGAGTACCTCCCCCAGAGTTGAAAGAGTGGCCAAAATCAAGGAATGTTCGAGCCAGGCGATTCTAATCGAGCAGGGCAATACCCAGGGGAGGCCTCACAGACATTTGATAAGGAGTTGCTAGAACCTCTGTTTCATTTGTCTGACCTCCCTCACTGTTTCTGTGTGTGCATCACCTACACATAAAGTAATCCAGCTAACTCTTACAAACACCTCCTCCTATTAACTTCACTGTACTAAAAAAGCACATCACACTTCTTGCCAATTTACCAAAAACAGGAACAAAATCATAACATTGAAGATGACCACCAACTGGCACAAATCTTCAATTTCTAAACTACCCTCCTTCGGTTTCTATCCCTCCATCTATGCCTTTGTCTCTAATTTTCTTTCCGGCCGTTCCATAGCCGCGGTTGTGGATGGCATTCATTCACTTCCTCACCCTATAAATTCCGGTGTTCCTCAGGGCTCTGTCTATCTCCTATTCTCTTTCTATTTTTTATAAATGGTCTCCTCAACTGTACCTCAATTCCCATCCACTCATACGCAGACGACTCAACCTTACACTACTCCATTAGTTTTTTCAGAACGCCCCAGCCAGCAATCCCTCAACGACAAATGTAATGAAGCTTTAGAACTCTTAAATTCTGATCTAAATACTATCTCCAATTGGGCCAGAGAAAACCTTGTTACCTTTAATGCTTCCAAAACCCAATTTCTCCATCTATCTACCTGTAAGGAACTCCCAGCGGACTATCCCCTATTCTTCAACAATACAAATATCAATCCTTCATCTTCTCTCAATATTCTTTGTGACTCCTCCCGGCGTTAGCAGAATGGTTGCGTGGGGCATTGCAGCTCGCTAGCGCTCGCCAGGATGGGGGGATAGGCTACAGTCGTCCTAGAATGATCTGCTTTATTTCATTAGTGTCGTGTTGCCACAGACAGTCTAGAAATGGTCTTTGTTTTGGTCTCTGACCGCGCCTTATATTTTATATTCGCTATAATATAAATGTTGCTTGTGTGGGAGGCGAGCGAGAGAGTGTGAGGGAGTACACCCGGCAGCGAGGTGAGCTATGACGCGGCTCGCTTGGGCGCTGAAGGCGTTGGCGGCCGGGTGGTCAACTAGTCCCTTCCCGTCGCTGCCTCGTGTTCTTTACCAGCTCAGAGCTTGCCTGACACGCGTATCGCCTACATCCTTTGCAATTCTGTCCCCCATACTCGCCACTTTGCATACTATTTCTCTCTTTCGACTTCTCCTTTCTCATTCTCTAATCTTTATTAAACTCAACATCCCTTCTGGTTTCAGCATAGACGTTCACCGTCGACCAGTCGTATTGTACGCGAAGCTCTCAGATATTTCCATGTATTAGGTTAAGGAGGTATTATGCTTTATTGAGGTTTAGAGAGACGGACTTTTCCGTATGTGTCCTCTCTCGGGAAGGTTGTAGACCGGTATATGTCTCCCTTGCAAGGTGTTGAGTGATTCTGCTTGGTTATCTAAAGCTAGACTGGGGGTAAGGTTACTGTGTCGTTGTCTCCGATGTGTGCAGTGTTAGCTAAGCTCTGCACGACATCGACAGGTACTGTGGGAGCCTAGGTTGTCTTCGGGTTGGTTTACTTTGCGAGCACAGCGCTGTGGTGTGAGAGGGCCATAGCCTATCCCTCACAACATAGTGCTGCCTCTTTGTGTTGACTTCTGAGGGATCGCCAGGATAGAGCTAGGTACTAGAGACCTAGATTTATCAAGAGAGCATCCCCGTCATATAACGTAATCTTCATTATACCACCCTCGGACAACGTTAGGCTACGAGCCGCATGCTCACCCATTGTTGCCCTGCCTTGATACCCCCGCTAGACTTTATTAACTGAGCAGACACTGGTTAGAGATAAGCCCCCTTATTATATGTATGCAGCATTATTATTCACTGCACTTTTGAGCCGAGGTTGTTGTTGAGTTGCACAACCCGAGTAGGCTGTTGCGTTGTGTCACGAAGCATTTCTTTAGTTGTCGAGCATTACTACCTTTGCGCACTTTATTATTCGCCTGCTTATTATTGCTATATGTCCTAGCATTTATTGTGACCCGTATTCTGCATTATAATTGTTCAAGATTCTTTACGAACATCTTCCCAGCATCAGACTTATTTCAGAAGTTTCCAGTTGATGTTGCAGGACTAGCATTGCACTTTCTTTAATACAGGAGTGCCAGTTATTTGAGTATCTACCGTAACGTTAATTAATCACGTTAACTATCTTTTCTTTGTGTAACATAATCAAGTAATCTTTTACTGTTTGAGAATAGGCTGTTTCATTGAGCGTCAGCCTAGTGTGTGTGCACCAGTTACCGAGTCAAAGGATACCTCGTTGTCCAGGCACGACTCAGGGCGGTAATGGTGTTTTGTTTTCCAGTGTTTAAGGCAGGGGTTGGATCTAGTGTTACCGTTGTTGCTTTTTGCCATTATCTAGTCCAATGTTGAAGAGCCCTGTGTCTTTGAGAACCTGGATCGTAACATCTTGGTGTCTCTTTTTCTTCTGCTCTCAGTTGGAAGGACCATATTACCAGTCTTGCTAAGGCAGCCTCCCAGAGCTGGGTGTGCTCAACCGCCTTAGGGGGTTCTTTTCCCCTGCACAGCTTCTTGCTCTGTACAGGGGCATAGTGCGTCCTTGTATTGAGTATTGTTCACATGTGTGGGGAGGTTCCTCTCACACCGCTCTCCTAGACAAAGTTGAAAGGAAGGCCTTTCGTATCATTAACTCCCGTCCACTCACCAACTCTCTGCAATCTCTCTCTCTCGGCCGCATTGTTGCATCTCTCTCGCTATTCTATCGCTACTATAATAATCAAGTTCCTCAGAGCTTTCTCAGTGTATACCACCTTCTTTACATAGGGCACGTGGTACCCGTCTTGCAACTCAATCCCACCCCTACTCTATGCAACTCTCCAACCCGAGAGTGAAACGTTACTCTCAAACTTTCTTCTACTCAACAGCTGAGCTCTGGAACTCTCTCCCAGAATCAGTCTTTCCCTCTTCCTATGACTTAAATTGCTTCAAACTCCGTGTGTCCAGGCATTTTGGCTCGAACGTCCCTTGATTTTGGCCCTGTCACTCTTTCAACTATGGGGTAGGCACTCGCTATAGGCAGTTCTGCCTTTTGCCTCCCTCTATCACATAGAATAAAAAAACGACCTTATTTTAGCTCTGTCTTTCTTTCAGCTATGGGGGAGACACTTGTTACAGGATGCTTTTATTTTTGTCTCCCTCATACACATAGAAAAGCAAATACAGCGTCAAACCAACTACACGTCATTTAGAGTAAGATATCCAAACTTCGTATTATCCAGCAATCTAATATACTTAACCCCCTATACTAAAAATATATATTGTTATTTGTTTACTAGTGGGTCACCTTTTCATCTCCTTTTTTCCAAAACACTAGGTAAATATCTGATCACTAACAGCCTTCTGGAGTTGTGTATTTTTCAGGTCATGTGTTTGTGTGTCTGTGTGTGTGTATTTGTACTGGTGACTGGTGGTACAGACGGGGATTCAGTACTCTGTGATTATCGTCAATATCTGTGGCAGTAAAGAGTTTGCATTAATGCCGCTTTACCACGATAACCATTAGTGAATTGCGTCGGTTGTGCGTATAATCTCAAAACAATATAGCGGATGGTTATCGAAATATAAGTGAAAATAATATACTGCTCTCAGCCCTCTCCCCTTGACTACCCGCACCATCTATTGAACAACAACACAACTATCTACCTACCAACTTTCAATACCGAGGCTGTTCTTTAAATTGTATTCTGGCTACTATTAGGCTATTTTCTTCAGTTTAAAAAAGTGTCAAGCAATTAACCTGTTTCGAATTATCTCACTTAACCCCTTTTACTACCACAGAATCTTCATAAACTGCACAACATTGTCTAAATATAGCCATAACAAAACTAAAAAGACGTCGCCGGTACATAAGGGATTAACATAAGATTAATGTATTGTGTTCTCAGCCTGTGATAAGGGTTGCGAATATATGAACAAATAAATGTATAGCGAAGTATATGAACAAATAAATATATAGCGAAATAAAAGCTTGAAGTAGTGTATTGGTAAAGTTGATGTGGGACTGTTAAACAATGACCCCACTCCAACCAGCTCTCCGACCGTTCCTCCCTCATTGTTCCCGCCGCCTCTTCTTGTTTAACCCTTTCTGTACCAGCGACGTTTTCTTAGGTTAATTCGAGCCAACTGTGGGGGATAATATGGCCAAAGGTTATCTCTTACCACACCAATCAAAATATAAAATTAATAAACATAAATAAAAATAAAGTCTGAGATCGCCTACCTTATGGCATGAACTATAGGAGCAGATGAGGTTTGTTTATAGTAGCCTAGTCTTAATCCATGGTAGCCTATCTCTCAGGATGCCCTAACTAAACATTGTATCAATGGCCATGTATATCAATGACTTACTGTAGCTGTACTAGGGTCCTGGTGTAGTTCCGAGGATTCCGGCTTCGGTAGACCAGGGTTAAAGGGTCAGGACTCCGGGCCTGGCGCGGGGATTGTGGTGGAGGAGATCACGGGACACGTCTCTACCGTTCAAAAGTTTACTAGCGTCTGATCGGAACTTCAATTTCCGACTCTTAAATAAACTATATATTAATTCGTTACCAAGGGTTCATTCCCTCTTCACTTTATCCATAAATGAGAAATAAGCATTTAATTATAAAAATACTAATATAAATATCGTTTCACAACGATTTAGTAAACATATTATCCAGGCGATCTGGATATTACAGCAAGCTGTGGATCGCGCCTGCAAGCGTGGGAATTTCAAAACTGATACCGAATACAGTACCTCTAAATCTAATCATACAAGGTTTTATAACTAAATTAACTTGGCCAAGGTAATCTTATACAGTACTAAATTACATAATATTAATTATTCTCTACAATATATACAATCACCGGGTTCTGGTAGGAAATTGTTCACTCTAGTGAGGTTACCCTATCGGAAGGTTGTTGCCAACAGTCCCCAGATACCGATGTAGTCAATTTATTTCTCACAGATTGGGGCCCGGCGAAGTATGATGTGTCGCATCATGTTATATCACCTGCGGCTAACAAATCATGCCAATTTCTTCTAGACCCCGCAGCAGCTGCTCGTGGTGGTCTTGGGCTCCCTATTACTATGGGTTGCTGTTCTTCCTCCGGTGGGATGGCGAGTTCCATAGGTATGAGCCGATCTACAGTTCTGAGAGTGGTTTGTCCTCGAGATACAACCTTAACGGTTCTGATAACCCCTTCAGAATCAGGATAGACTTCTTGGATCCTTGCTAAGGGCCATTTAGAGTGAGGTTGGTCCATTTTCAAAAAGACTATGTCTCCCACTTCAGGTTTGTGACGGTTACAAGCAGAATTCGCACCATAATACCTCTCCCGTAGGCTAAAGATATACTCTGATGCCCAATGTTTGTTCCAGGCGTCCACTATTTTGCAGAGTTTATGCTAGCTTCGTCGCAGTGTGCATCTGCTTCATTAACGGAGGGATCCACTAATTCCTCGGTCACGTCCAAACGGGGGACTGGGTCCAATCGTCTACCATATAATAAATGAACCGGTGTTAAGGCCTCAATTTCCAGATTGGAGTCATCTTGCTACGTTAGTGGTCGATTATTTACTCTGGTTTCTATCTCAGTGACAACAGTTCTTAACTCATCCAAGGTGACCTTGGACTTGTGAAGAACCCTTTTCAGGCACGATTTCACGATACCTATCATTCTCTCTGTAAATCCATTTTGCCAAGGGGCTCTGGGAGTTGTGAATGACCAATAACAATTTCTAGAATCCAACATTTGCAGTACTGCGTTGCTCTTTAATAGTTCAGAAACCAACGGTGATGCACCCATAAAATTTGTCCCATTGTCACTAATCAAACGTCTGGGACAACTTCGCCGAGCGGCAAATCTTCTAAATAAGTTTATAAAGGTTTCCGAGCTCATGTCCTACGCTATTTCCAAATGGATAGCCCAAGTGTTGGTACAGGTGAATAGACATATGTAAACCTTCTTGGGTGGACCATCATCTCCTGTGAGAGTGATGGCACCAGTATAATCTATACCGTTTACCTCAAACGGTGTCCTTTGGTGAATGTGGTCTGGCGGAAGAGCTGGTGGTCCAGGGTAAGGAATAGCTATAGCTGTATACCTCTTGCAAATAATGCAATTCTTGATACAGCGTTTAACAGCTTGTCGTCCCTGGGGTATCCAATATGTTTGTCGCATATAGGCTAGAGTGTCTGCTACCCCACCGTGTTTAGTGGTTTCATGCGCTCCTAAAACCATCAATTTGTTGAGGTCGCAATCCTTGGGTAATAGGATCGGATGCCGAGTTTTGAGGGGTAGATCAGCTTTACCAATACGACCTCGACAACATATTAATTCTTGATTGTCTAGGTACAGCCCAAGGTCCTTCATTCTTTTGGTTGGCTTGGGATTAGGTTTACGTGGCTGTGTTAATTCCTCATCATACTTTTCAGCTTGTATCCTTTTGATCCAGTAGGTAAGTGGGTCTAATTCATCCATCTTTACCTTCTTGCTCAGGAACTTAAACACAAATTTAGTTACAGTTAATAGTTTGTCCAAATTGGAGAACTGGGTGATGTCAATCACTGAAGGCTCTGGGATAATTATTGGGTCCATATGAACTTGATCATCATTAACCTTCTGGTATGATTTTTGTTCTGGCCAATCACTCTGACATAGCCAAACCGGACCCTGAAACCACAGAGTTTCGTTAATCAGTTTCTTGACACCAACACCTCGGCTCACCAAGTCAGCCGGATTATCCTTGGACTTAACATGCATGAATGTATAGTTCATTTGCAGTTCCTTTATTTTGTGTACTCTGTTACGCACATAAACTATGTGACTATCATCCTTAGCTATCCAGTGCAAACATATCTCACTATCTGTCCATATATATGTCTCACCTAAAAAGGGAAACATACCATTCAAATAAGTAGCTAACCTAGTTCCCAATTCAACAGCGGTCAGCTCCAACTGTGGAAGGGTACGTTGTTTTAATGGCGCTACTTGGGATTTGGACATAATCATAGTAGATCGGACTTCAGTGACACAATAAGCTACTGAACTTAGATAAGGCATCACAAAAGACGTGCAATTGAGCACACTCATTATTAGAGGTAGGATCACATCTTCTAGGAAACTTGACTGAGGATACCTTCTCATATTCCACCTGCAATTTGTTCCACTCTTCTGTATACTTTTCAGGTAATGGAGTATCCCAACTCAGTGCTTCTCTCCAGGCCTCCTGAACTAAAATCTTCCCTTTAATTGATATGGGACTAAATATGCCCAATGGGTCGAACATCATAGAGACCTGACTTAAGAGTGTACGTTTTGTGAGTTTTACATCGGGAAACTTGAGGGGCTTTAGAGACATCTCATCAGTAGTTGTTTTCCACAGCAATCCTAGTACTGGTTGATATTCTGGTATTTGATAGTCAGGATAATCTCTTCTTATCTGGTCCAAAAGAATATGAGAGTTTGAATTCCAACTTTGTAGTGACATATTGGCTTTATTACATTCTTGCTTTGCCAAATTGTAGATTTCAATCATCTCTTCTCCACTGTCGGCAACGCCCTGAAGATTATCCATGTAAAACAGTTGACCCATTTCCGGTTTCTCGGTCTTCTGGAAATTATATCTCAAAGTGCTGCACAACAAAACAAGAAAGAACTAGAGCAGGAACCAAACAACACTGACCGAAAGCGGTATTCTTTTATCCGCCCACCAGGCTGAAAACGATCTTCAGGCCAAAGGAACTTTGTGAATTTGCGGTCCTGCTCCTTTAACCCTATTCTCAAAAAGGCTTTGGAGATATCTGCCACAAACCCAAATCTCTTCGTCCTGAATTTTAATAGTACATCACCCAGTATTTCAATCAGATTTGGTCCTACATAGAGACAATCGTTTAGACTTGCTTCATTCTTCGCTGCTCGAGAACTGCAGTTAAATACCACTCTGATGGGGGTAGTACTGGAGTCCTTACTTACAGCATGATGAGGAAGGTAATGACCCTCTTTATGGTTTATTTCACCTGGGACCTCCTCAATAAAGTCATTTTCCAACTACTCTTGAATTATTTTATGATAAATTTCCAGTCGTTCAGGATGTTGACGCAATCTCTCCACCATTTTATTAAATTGACATCTTGAACTCTGGTAGTTAGTTGGTAATTCAGGGGCATTTATCTTCCATGGAAGTCTTACCCAGTACTGGCCATCCTTATACTCAACTGTGTCTAGGTAGTGGTTATATGTTGAGATGTCTTCAGGGGTGGGAAGATCTGCTTCTAAACCCACAGTGTCCAGTTCCCAAAGTTTGTGTACAGGTTCTTGTTGCTCTTCCAGAATGTCTCCTAGTTGTGATGGTATTAATTCTGCACCAATTCTAACCACCACCAGAGATTGTACAGGAGTCACAAAGACTGGATCCATCTGGTTGTCTGATTCACTTGGGCCACATGGGGGTAGAGATCCCATGATTATATATCCACCTGATGATAAAATTAACTGGATACTGTGTTTCCGAGTCATTTTTCGTAAGAAGCGACCACAATAGTCGGAGCCGATGATTAGTTGAATTGGACCTACTACGTCAGACTCTATAGTTCGGTCTGCTAGTTGAACACCCTTCTTTGTTAAGAAGTCAGATGCTTCCTTTAAACCCTTATTTACCATAGAAGTGTTCATGTCTTCCTTAACCACCGCAGTCACCTTACATTTATATTTGCCCAATTTAATCAGGGGTTTAACCACGTCAAATGTTTGCGTTTCCTTATTTGACAAAAATCCAGTTATTGCCATGTTCACTCTTCCTACTGTTGGCAAATTCATGGCTCTGACAACATTTCCGACAATGAAGGTCTTTTGCGCTCCAGTATCAAAGAGTGCCTTGACTGGCATAACCTCTTTTCCTCTGATCAGTTGAACCTCGGCTGTAGGAGTAGCTGCCGGTGTATGCATTGGGTTTCCAGTGGTTAGGGTCATATTTACACTTGTCATTTTGGGTTGTACTTCACTGATCTTGGGACACAACGCGGTATGATGTACACCAGTCTTGCACTGAAAACATAATTTAATTTAGTAGCACATTCCTCAGTAGAATGTCTTGTGCTAAGGCAAACAAAACACTTACCTAGTTCGACGAGTCGTGGAAGTCTAGCCTTAAGATCTGGGTAAGTCCTACAATACACTGTTGAATGTTGTTCTGAACATAACATACACATCTTCCGGGTTTCTTGGTTTACCACTGGTGTGGGGTTAATATCTCTGTTTACTTCTTGGGTCACTGGAGAATTGAGATGAATTTTTGTTCTCTCCCAAACACCTTTTGTTTTTGATACTGTATTAGTTTGATTATTCTGCTGGATGGATGTCACATAGGTACCAAACTCTTCTTTTTTTAATGGTTTTGCTTTTTCTTTAGTCTCTGCTGTAGACGCTTTTGTGTATTTAACCTTGTTGCCTCCTTCCTTGATACCGGTATCCTTCTTGGAAACTTGCATGTGTTTACACAGCTCTCTTAAACCCTCTTCTATTTCTTGATACGTGAAGTAGTTCTTCTTATACCTGTGGTACAATTCATCACAGGTTTTCTGAGAGAGCTTTTGTTGTACAATATGGTTCAAGAGCCAAGAAGCTGAGTCAAGATCTTTCTGGGTACTAAGTGATTTTAAAACGCAATTCAAGCTGATCCGGAATGATTGAAGATCCTGGTACGTATGCTTTGGTCCTGATAAATCCAGCAATTTGTAAACTAGGTGCTGTAGAGTCAACTCCGTATCTTCAAAATTTTCCTGGAGTACTTCTAGAGCTGCTGTATAATTGGCATCTGTTATGGGAAGTTCCTTGACAAGATCCAATGCAAAACCCTTAAGTTGACCCAACAAGTATGAACATTTATTTGCTGCAGAAATATCTAACCTGTCATGAACTACATCTTTAAATTTGTCCCAAAAGGTATTCCAATCAGATTGCCCATCAAATTCAGGTAAGGTTATAGGTGGCAACTTAAAGCTTTGTTGTCCCGGAGCCGCAGTACCATTACTGGTACCATTACTCCCTGTCCCGGTAACTGTCTCTGTCGCCAAGGATTCGAACCCAGCTAGTTGATCCAAATAATTTTCACGAGCATCTGTATAGGCTCGCTGTATTTCTTCAAACTTTTCAGATTGCTCTTGTTTGATGCAAAAGTCCTCCAATTTATTGAAAGACACTTCATAATTATCCCACCGGATTTTCAGATCTTGGGTTTGAGACTTTAACAGCTCCTTTGGACAGGGGTCACGTCTTTTTACCTCCTGGCAATTATTTAATGCTCTAGTTACCCAGCCTAATTTCCCCACAATAGATTTTTTCAAGAGTATATCAGTCAATTTGGAAAATGGGTAATTATTTTCTGGACTATTATTAATGTTTATACTAAAGACTAATTTTCAACAATCAAAATTACATTTAGATATAGCCTAACACATACTCAATTTAGCTGTTAATCTTTAGCATTATATGCGTACCATTATTTGCTACAAATTCAGATGAATAATTAGTTGAAAACATTAAGTCCACAATATAATTTACCTAATACGTGGGAACGCACGCTAGTAGGGGGAGGGAATATATTTATTATTGAATTAAATGTCATATATGCTCCATCCCAAGCATTTAGCTGGTCTACTTGGTCTTTCAGACGCGGGTGACATTAAAGGACAGAAACATAAAAATGGCCTAAATTATCAAATAATAGGGAGAATTTAGGTACAAGAATGAAGCTAAAGCTGTAAATATTTAGTTAATCATTGATTTCTTATCCCAGATGTTGGTAGGTACCTGTGGTAGTAGCATTTTTCTAAAAGGGGGGGGGGGAACACATTTATTATTTATTAAATTTGGTATATGCTCCGTCCCGAGCATTTAGCTGGTTGACCTAGTCTGCCAGACGCGGGTGACATTAAGGACGGAGACATAAAATGGTCTAAATAAGAAAAATATGCGGGAAATTTAGGGACTGCAACGAAGCTCAAGCTCCGAGTTTCACAAACGCCAGAGAACGCAACGTTGCAGGCCCTCCTACCAGTCCTCTACAACAGGATTTAAACGCCATGCCGGTGCCACTCACCCACGGCCATCACCTGGTAAACCAACCAATCTGCCCGTGAATCGATGATGTACTCGTGATAGTGGGCTACCTGTGCGGCTTGAGCTCTACGGTTCCAGTGGATGCCGTCACGACGCAAATTGCGGCGATATGGTCTGGCTCCAAACTGGAACGTTCGGTAGCCGAGCAGTAGTCTCTGCTGTCGCCGATTCACGGCTTGGTATATTGTGCGGTATTGACCGCGGGTTACACCTGTCTCACCCTCAGGAATGGGGGGCAGCTCTCGTGGATCCAGCAAGACGACTGCTACCTTAGAGCCACAGCGCTGCTCAATTAGTTGGATGATAGAGATGATTTCATCCGTAATTTCTGACACTTTGACTGTTTCGTGTACGTCGTTTCCTCCCAAATATAAGATGGTCAATTGGTGAGGCCAATCGAGTACATGATTCAGTCGCCTGTCTGTCATGAAATTACGGGCTCTACCTCCTGGGGCTCGATAGCATCTAATTTCACAGTTAGGGACCTCAAAATGGCGGGGAATCAAACTGTGTCCCACAAATACGACCTTATACATTTATAGAAATGGGGACCCTAACTGTTAATACATTTTTTTACCTAACCTAACCCCTAGTCTACAACACCGATCGGAATCCTCACTCAGGGCACCAAAATGTGGGGGATAATATGACCAAAGGTTATCTCTTACCACACCAATCGAAATATAAAATTAATAAACATATATAAAAATAAAGTCTGAGATCGCCTACCTTATGGCATGAACTATAGGAGCAGATGAGGTTTGTTTATAGTAGCCTAGTCTTAATCCATGGTAGACTATCTCTCAGGATGCCCTAACTAAACATTGTATCAATGGCCATGTATATCAATGACTTAGCTATACTAGGGTCCTGGTGTAGTTCCAGGATTCCGGCTTCGGTAGACCAGGGTTAAAGGGTCAGGACTCCGGGCCTGGCGCGGGGATTGTGGTGGAGGAGATCACGGGACACGTCTCTACCGTTCAAAAGTTTACTAGCGTCTGATCGGAACTTCAATTTCCGACTCTTAAATAAACTATATATTAATTTGTTACCAAGGGTTCATTCCCTCTTCACTTTATCCTATAAATGAGAAATAAGCATTTAATTATATAAATACTAATATAAATATCGTTTCACAACGATTTAGTAAACATATTATCCTGGCGATCTGGATATTACAGCAAGCTGTGGATCGCGCCTGCAAGCGTGGGAATTTCAAAACTGATACCGAATACAGTACCTCTAAATCTAATCATACAAGGTTTTATAACTAAATTAACTTGGCCAAGGTAATCTTATACAGTACTAAATTACTTAATATTAATTAATCTCTTCAATATATACAATCACCGGGTTCTGGTAGGAAATTGTTCACTCTAGTGAGGTTACCCTATCGGAAGGTTGTTGCCAACAGTCCCCAGATACCGATGTAGTCAATTTATTTCTCACACCAACTGTAGTTGCTTTTGTGCAGTTTAAGATGGATCTGTGGTAGTTGTTGTTGTTGTTGTTGTTCCCCAAGCTGCCTGGCCGAACAGCCCCAAGGCCCCGAGCAAGGCCATAACCGAGCGCCCCCACAGAATCCTCCCTGCCGACCACAATAAAGCCTGGGTGACCGAAGCCACTCCATGGCGGGGAGCTGAGGAAGGTGCGGAAACGCCCGGGAAACCAAAGCCCCACCCAGGACCCTGTGCCCCTCAGCAATTATGAAGAGAAAGTTGAGGGGCAAAGGAAAAATGTGACGCTTTGGCTTCCAATCTTGGTAGATTGGGAGGTCAATCCACGTTATAGATGCCATCACTTGAGATCTAGAAAATATATAAGTAAAAGGAACAGTCAGAGTAAGCTATGGGTAAAACGAGTTAAGTGGGATAGTTTGAAGCCCGTTAAATATTGAAGGCCCTTGTTAAGCAGCATGAAATCGTCTAATAATAGCCATAATAAAGTTAAAAAGACGTCGCCGGGACAGACGGGGCAACATTCATTTATAAAAAGAAGTTTGGCAACATCATTTATAATGTAAGCATTGTTTTTGTTTGGGTTGGGCAATATACAGACTTATAGTTTCCGGTCTCAAAACTAAGTAACTTGGTTTTTAGTAATTATTATTAAGTAAACAATATAAACTTAATTATGCGGTATACCTTGAGCAGAACAAATTGACCCCTCCTGGAAAGTAATTCCTTGTCTAGAAAAGAACGTGCATTATGGGTTATTAAAAGTACGAACATCAATTAATGTAGCCATGAGTACTGTTCTGGACTACCACAGTATTATCGAATTAATGATTTTAACTTATAATTTACTATGCAGTGGTGAATTGTGTATCATCAAAGGCCATTGACAAATAGAGTCAATACTTCGCAGCGAAGTCACTGAAGGAAAATGCCTTGGGTACTCATGACCTGAAGAAGCTTAACGTATTACCCAAATAAATTAGAGACCAAAGATACCCAACATAAGGCACCTTTTGTTCGAAGTTGTGGATGGTTTCCTGTCTTCAATAGCGACTTACCTATCCTACCTCACTATCATCTCAAGCATCATTGACCAACTGGCACAGTGGTGGCACCACAGCGGCGTGGACCACGGACAATTACTGTTTATCCTCAACTACAATCACAGGTGTGTGTGTGTGATATATACAACTCTTAATGTCAGACAATTTGTTGTGTAGTAGACTATGTATATGTGTGTGAATTATATACAGCTCTGACATACTGTATGTGTACTCGCCTGTAATTGAAACTACAGTGTTTGTTTGTAGGTGTGTGTTTGTTTGTGCTAGTATCCATAAGTTTGTTTTGTGTTTTTAGACGACAAGCAATATTGGTTTTATCGGTACAGTGTAGCAAATTTGCTTTTCATTCATATATTCATTTATAAAAAGAAGTTTGGCAACATCATTTATAATGTAAGCAGTGTTTTTGTTTGGGTTGGGCAATATACAGACTTATAGTTTCCGGTCTCAAAACTAAGTAACTTGGTTTTTAGTAATTATTATTAAGTAAACAATATAAACTTAATTATGCCCCTGCAAGTGTTTAATGGGTTAAAACTATGCAACTTCGTGTACGTTTCCAGTAGTCCCTCTCACACTTAAGGGCAGGTTTTTAGTATCTTCCCTAGACCTCCATCAAGCTTAATATTATACCCCCTAGACCCCCTTCAAGATAAATCTGTTCATTTGTCGGTAGAATTTGTTTTCGACCGAAGTGTCGGGCCTTCTTAAATTACAGGCTCGCTATCGCTTGCCATGCATGAACAAAATCGACACCTAAATGGCACGAAAGGTCTAATTAAAATTGACATAGCCTATATGGGGCGAGAATTCTTAAAATTGCCGAAGTAATGGGGCGCATGTCTTAAAATCTAAAAGACAATGGAGCTTAACACGAGGGAGAAAGAGGTCAAGACAAATATCACTCAAGTGGAAATCTCCCCTCAACTCATTCCGTAGTGACCAATGCCCTGGTTTGCTACCCTGATAATAGAGTAGTTAACCCCTTCAGCACGATGACGTAGTGTCCAATGCCCTGGTTTGCTACCCTGATAATATATTGGTTAACCCCTTCAGCACGATGACGTAGTTTTCATCATATTCTGGTTACCATTAGTCGATAGTCTTTATATTAGCTTATAATCTTCCTCTAGGATTCAAAGGGGTAAGTACAATTTCAATAAACCCACTGAATAGCCTAGATCCTTCCTAAACTGTATAGAAGTGTTAATAATTAGCCAACATAAAAGGTAAAGAGACGTCATGGTGCTGAAGGGGTTAAGGTTGAGCTATGTAGTTTAAGTCAGGCTACATCTCGATAGCAAATAATGAGGTTATAACAAATTGTACACATTCATATGCACAATGTTATGTAGTTATCTCTTGCACGTAGGCTGCAATATATACACTCCACTACATGAGAGAGAGAAAGAGTGAGAGAGAGAGAGACAGACAGACAGACAGACAGAGAGGGGTGGGGTGTGGAGGGTGGAGCGAAATGTTTAATAATACTATGTGTCATAGACAACAGTATATCTGGACTGGACACGCAAATGGAACTTTGCAGTAAGGGATCCAAAATCGAAGAACGAACCCCCAATTTCGAACCTCGAAACCGCGAAAATATGATATTTTCGCGGTTTCGAGGTTCGAACTTGGGGGCTCGTTCTCCGATGTTGGGTCTCTTACTGCCAAGTTCCATTTTCGTGTCCAGTACAGATCTACTGTAGTCTATGTATGTATATATACCGCCAACCATACTGTGTGGGTTGTTGACTTTACAGGTGCTTATTGTAAGTGTCATAAATGTCCCCAGGTTCTGATTCCTCTTAGGGTTGATATCTACATGAGCGATAACACTAGCATCTTGTGTCAGCAACTTCGGTCTGACAGCTTTTGTCAATACACCTTCAAAAATATATTGTCGTCTATGATATCATACCTTTAAGGGGGTAGTGCTTGGTTTTGGTATATACTGCATATATGTATTTAATAATATATTTGTGAGTTTCCTCGCTAGACCTCCATCAAGCTTAGGAAAACACCCCCAAGACCTCCTTTCAAAATATATTTGTACATTTTTTGGTAGAAAAATGTCCCGGCCGAAGGCCAATTCCTCCTAAAATTACAAGCTCGCCAGGAAATAAATCGACACCTAAAGGACACGAAAGGTTTTAATATTGACACAAAAAGGAGGCGAAAGGTCTCAAAATTGCCAAACTAACTGAACGAATGTCTTACAGCCTCAACACTAATATGCTAAACATGAGGGAGAAGGGGGTCCAGAAAAGTGAGTAGTACCCCCTTAATCTAGCTACCGATACCAGTGCAAAATGGTCTTAACATTATTGCAGGAATAAAGTTGCAGATCAGAATATATACTTTTATAAGAGTTTTATCATTTACATAATACTGTACACGTTTAGTCCAGTTCTTAATACCAGTGAATATTTGTCCGGTAATTATTGCCAGGAAATAGTTGCTGATAAAATAGTTGCCATAAACCTCCGCGGCGTAAATCCTGGTTATCGGGATCCGCAATTACCGCTTCATTTGTGGGTATTGAAGCAGACATTGTGGGAACCTTTTACGTTATTGAATCTTGCAGTTTGGTTGGGGAGGGAATTATCATCATGGTGCCAAAGTGAATTAATTGTTCTTGTAATGTATTAATCCGTTACGGTAGAGATTAACTAAGTACAGTCGTGAGTCATAATGAATCTGCTTCGAACACAAACGAAACAATTCAATGTTTTAGTATACGCCAGGTGCTTTAGAACTTGGGGTTAAAGATTCAAAGACTTAAGGGGGTACTACTCGCTTTTTGCTGGACCCCCTTCTCCCTCATGTTTAGCATATTAGTTGTGATGTTCTAAGACGTTCGTTCCGTTAGTTTGGCGATTATGTGATCTTTCGCCTCTCTGTTTTTTTTGTCAATATTAAAATCTTTCGTGCCCATTAAGTGTCGATTTTTTCCTGGCGAGTGATAGCGAGCCTCTAATTTTAGAAGGAACCGGTCTTCAGCCGGGACATTTTTCTACCGATTTTGTTTTCAAATTCATCTTGAAAGGTGGTCTAGGGGGGGTTTTTCTAAGCTAAATGGAGGTCTAGCGAGGAAACTAAAAATAAAGTAATACTAAAATATGTAAACAAAAACAAGCACTACCCCATTAAAGCAATACTTCCGGTGTTTGAAATATTATAATATAGCATGTCCTAACAAGTATCAATGTCGCAAGGTTTATTATATATATTTATTGTGAAAACAAAAAGTAGCATATTGATACACCGGTGGTAGATGGTATTAAATCTAAAACATGTTATTCGATTCGTACATGAAGGCCAAGTAGGGTAAGACAGGAGCTATATTTCCAATGATTCTATCTATTTATCTACCTATCTATCTATCCATCTATCTGTCTATATACTGTAGCTATCTAATTATCTATCTATCTATATCCATCTATCTAACTATCTATCTATCCATCTATCTATTGTCACACGCCATGATCCCCGACCGAGGGTGTATCCACGAATGAATCGCCTCCATGTATGTACACTCGAGGAAAAAAACAATGTTTATACTGGTGAGCTGAATAGGTACAGTCACTCATAAACATTCGTGGACCTCACCTATTTCTATTTATGGAAGTATATCTCTGGACACGACTTTATGAATATATTGGTCTATACATCAACTACAAAATTATACCATTTATTGAAAAGCAAGTTCCATCCAAACTATGTATCCAGAGAGCTATAGTTACATACAGTAAAACATAGGAGGGCCACGAATGTGTATACACGTTAAGGGGGCATCCCATTGTGCGATTTTTCGATGGCGAACGCCCAGCGACAGAGGGCGACATGATTTTTTGGTCTATGTTCCAAAAATAGCCATATTCGCTCCAATTGTCGCCAAAATCACACAACGGTCGCCCTAGCGTCATCCATGTTCGCCCAGATTCACCCAGATTCGCCGTTAAATTTTAAACATACCCAAAAAATGGCGGCGACCTGAAAATGTTGGCGAATGTTCGCCCTTTGTCTCACTTCATTCTCCCTTGGTCGCACTATAGTCGCATTATTCGCACCAATTCAACCTGATTCGCCAATTTGCAAATTCCAATTATTGGCAACGCTGCTTTTTGAACGAATAGGGCGACAGTAGCGCGCCCGCCAGTACCGCAAATGCAGCGAATGTGTCGACGAATTATTGCCAATGACATGCGGCATGTGGCGAACTGAGGTGATTGGTGGGTTTTTATGTGACTGTTAATGTTTCTCTCACTATAGTCTGTTTCTTCTCAACTGACGGTAAAAAAATGCAAAGTTCCCATCAGGATTTCTCAGTTATTTTGAAGATTTTGTAGTGAAATGTGGTGCTAATTATATAAACTTGGACTTAACCCCTTCACCCCTCTAACTTTCATTCTGGCATTCTGATATTTTTCTATCAAATAATGTAAAAATTTAGGTTGCTCTCAAAACAAAACAAATATATATGTTGGCTCGCTACCGCTCACCAGGAAAATATTGAAACCTGGATGGGGGTAAACGTCTTAAAACAGTAGGCTGAACGGGGCCGAACGGATACAAGGCAAAGAGAGCGGGGAGAAATAGAAAACAAAAAAACGAGATGAGAGGGAGAGAAAGAGAAAACTAAAAAGCGAGGTGGGCTCAATTGTTAAGCCTAACGCAAACATTGAGCCCACCTGCTGTTTGTTGTTTTCTCTTTCTCTCCCTCTCTCCTCGTTTTTTTTTTTTTTTTTTTTTCTATTTCTCTCCCTCTCTCTTTGCCTTGTATCCGTTCGGCCCCGTTCTGCCTACTGTTTTAAGACGTTTACCCCTATCCAGGTTTCAATATTTTCCTGGTGAGCGGTAGCGAGCCAACATATATATATTTTTGTTTTGAGAGCAAGCTAAATGTGTAAATTTTTCGATAGACAAATTTCTCCGGCGAAGCTGGATTTCTCCATATAATGCTGGTTCGCTATCGTTTGCCAGGAAGATATCGATACTTGGATGGGGATAAACGTCTTAACACAGTAGGCTGAACGAAGCCGAACGGATACAAGGCAAAGAGAGAGGGAGAGAAATAGAAAAAAAAAAAAAAAAAACGAGGAGAGAGGGAGTGAAAGAGAAAACCAAAAACAGCGAGGTGGGCTCAGTGTTTGCGTTACGGCTTAAAAATTGAGCCCACCTTCATTTTTTAGCTTTCTCTTTCTCTCCCTCTCTCCTCGTTTTTTTGTTCTCTCTTTCTCTCCCTCTCTCCTCGTTTTTTTTTTTTTCTATTTCTCTCCCTCTCTCTTTGCCTTGTATCCGTTCGGCCCCGTTCAGCCTACTGTTTTAAGACGTTTACCCCCATCCTGGTTTTAATATTTTCCTGGTGAGCGGTAGCGAGCCAATATATATATACTGTATATTTTTCTTTTGAGAGCAAGCTAAATTTGTACATTTTTCGATAGAAAAATTTCTCCGGCGAAGCCGGATTTCTTCATGTAATGCTGGTTCGCTATCGCTTGCCAGGAAGATATCGATACTTGGATACTTATCGAAAAATAAATCCATAATTGTATCTTGAGTGGGAATACACCTATTCCATAGATGCGCAGACACTCAGACATACCCACACAATTCTATTTACATTTTGATTCGAGGGCATATGTTTTTGTAAAAGACCTTATGTAAACGAGATTGTGAACTTCGAACGAAAATATAAAACAAAGTTAATGTTCTCTATGGGACTGTTAATTGTTCAGAATAATTCGTCAGTGTATCATTGTTGTTCTCCCAAGTATTGTTCAGATATTCCGGGTTAAGGCTTGTACACATTGATCCATAGATACACACACACACACACACATAATGTCCAGCTTTTCCAAATTTCGCCTTTACACACACACACACACACTCACTACAGCACACATACATGTACAGTTCCACACACACTCTACAACACACACACACACACACAGAATGGCCAGCTTTTCCACATTTCGCCTTTTCACACACACAAACACACACACACACACACTACAACACACACACACACACACACGGTCACGGTGGCCGAGCGCGCTTAGTACTCTGTATTGGGAGCGCTAGCTCTGGTGTCGGGGGTTCAATCCCATGCGCCGGCAGGGGAAGTTCTCTCAAAAACTTTCCCTGGCCGTGAAGGCAAGATCTGGGCGGATCGTCTCGGGGGACCCACAAAGTCTCCTGCCCACGTCCTACTCCCTTGGGAGTATGTAGGCGCTCTCGTTAGCTGCCAGGATCAGTCTGTTGACCCATTAGGATAAGATCTAGGTTAAGTCTGTGTATTGTCGGCCCCATTGGCTGCCGGCTTGAAATAAACCGATTATTATTTATTATTATTATTATTATTACACACACACACATGGCATTCGCGATATTCGCCGTAAGTTGCACAACCTCAGCGGTTTTATCTCATTACATCGTCCAACATTCGAAAGTCAATCTCTGTGCATCCGCCATTTTCGACCTTTGTCTCACTTCATCCGCCCTTAATCGCCCTCAATTGTCGCACAACATTGTCATTATCGCCAAAGATTGCGCCATAAATCGTCCTTTGGTCTTACTTCCGTCGCACTTCATTCCAGGAAATTCGTCTTTTTCGCTTACATTCGATTTCATTCGCTTCTGAAAAACCCATATTCGTCGCGATTTTTGGGACATGGCAAAAAACACGGTCGCACAGCGGTCGCCATCGATACCCCCTTTACTGTACTGGTGTGATACCCCCTTTACTGTACTGGTGTGGTACCCCCTTTACTGTACTGGTGTGATACCCCCTTTACTGTACTGGTGTGATACCCCCTTTACTGTACTGGTGTGATACCCCCTTTACTGTACTGGTGTGATACCCCCTTTACTGTACTGGTGTGATACCCCCTTTACTGTACGGGTGTGATACCCCCTTTACTGTACTGGTGTGATACCCCCTTTACTGTACTGGTGTGATACCCCCTTTACTGTACTGGTGTGATACCCCCTTTACTGTACTGGTGTGATACCCCCTTTACTGTACTGGTGTGATACCCCCTTTACTGTACTGGTGTGATACCCCCTTTACTGTACTGGTGTGATACCCCCTTTACTGTACTGGTGTGAACGGAATGAACTGGATTTAGTTAGTTAAAATACAATTTATTTATTTTTATTTTGTTTTATTTTCTATGTGATTGAGGGAGGCAAAAGGCATAACTGCCTATAGCGAGTGCCTCCCCCATAGTTGAAAGAGTGACAGGGCCAAAATCAAGGGACGTTCGAGCCAAAATGCCAGGACACACAGAGTTTGAAGCAATTTAAATCATAGGAAGAGGGAAAGACTAATTCTGGGAGAGAGTTCCAGAGCTCAGCTGTTGAGTAGAAGAAAGTTTGAGAGTAACGTTTCACTCTTGGGTTGGAGAGTTGCACAGAGTAGGGGTGGGATTGAGTTGCAAGACGGGTACCACGTGCCCTATGTAAAGGAGGTGGTATGCACTGGGATAGCTCTGAGGAACACTGATTATTATAGTAGCGATAGAATAGCGAGAGAGATGCAACATTGCGGCGGAGAGAGAGAGATTGCAGAAAGTTGGTGAGTGGACGGGAGTTAATGATACGAAAGGCCTTCCTTTCAATTTTGTCTAGGAGAGCGGTGTGAGAGGAACCTCCCCACACATGTGAACAATACTCAATACAAGGGCGCACTATGCCCCTGTACAGAGCAAGAAGCTGTGCAGGGGAAAAGAACCCCCTAAGGCGGTTGAGCACACCCAGCTTCTGGGAGGCTGCCTTAGCAAGACTGGTAATATGGTCCTTCCAAATGAGAGCAGAAGAAAAAGAGACACCAAGAATATTGAGAAAAGATGAAGGGTTGATTTTTGTATTGTTGAAGAATAAGGGATAGTCCGCTGGGAGATCCTGACGGGTTAAATGGAGAAATTGGATTTGGGAAGCATTAAAGTTAATAAGGTTTTCTCTGCCCCATTTGGAAATAGTATTTAGATCAGAATTTGCCGTTGAGGGATTGCTGGCTGGGGCGTTCTGAAAAACTAATGGAGTAGTGCAAGGTTGAGTCGTCTGCGTATGAATGGATAGGAATTAACCCTTATTTAGCGGTGAGCAACATAAGTCGAGTTAAATAAAGCTGGACTATGTGGCGGCGCTCGACATAGGTCGAGTGGCAATTTCAGCACGTAATGTGGCTGAGAGAGAGAGACAAGTGGTGGCAGGAGACTAGCGAGCGTATGACTGCTCCAGACCACCGCGGCGAACCTACTGACACAAATCTCAGCTCCCTCCTCCCTCTCTCACTCGCTACATACTCAATTATGTACTGAAAGTACCGAATTACCTGCTTTTTGCACTCGCGTTGCACGGTTATTGCAAGAAAACTATCCATCATACAAGGATCGTTATGGTGTCATTCGAAAGCTCTGTTTATGCCCTTTCAGGGATAGGTACTTGTTTTACGTTCTGGGTCTTATTTAGGCATGAAAATGATCACGTAAACAGCCCTATTTTGGCTAAAAACACCCCGCTGTGCGGTACACATAAATAAACCGCATAGGCCGCTCGTAAGGTGTTAAGGTACAGTTAAGGAGATCATTTATAAAAATTAGAAAGAGAATAGGAGATAGGACAGAGCCCTGAGGAACACCGGAGTTTATAGGGTGAGGAAGTGAACAATGGCCGGCCACAACCGCGACTATGGAACGGGCGGAAAGGAAATTGGAGACAAAGGCACATATGGAGGGATAGAAACCGAAGGAGAGTAGTTTAGAAATTAAAGATTTATGCCAGACTCTATCGAAGGCTTTCGATATGTCTAGTGCAAAAGAAAAAGTCTCACCGAAGTCCCGAAAGGAGGATGACCAAGAGTTAGTAAGATATGAAAGAAGATCACCAGTAGAGCGACCCTTAAGGAAGTCATACTGGCGATCTGAGAGCAGATTATGAGAAGAGAAATGCTTAAGAAATTTGGAAGCAAGAATAGTTTCAAAAACTTTAGAAAGACAAGAGATGAGAGCAATTGGACGACAGTTGGAGGGTTGAGAGCGGTCACGCTTCTTTGGGACAGGTTGAATGTGAGCAAACTTCCAGCATGAAGGGAAGACGTTAGAGGATAGACAGAGACGAAAGAGTTTGCCTAGGCAGGGAGTTAGCACGGAAGCACAGTTTTTGAGAACAACAGGAGGAACACCGTCCGGACCGTACGCCTTATTAGTGTTAAGCCCAGAGAGGGTAGAAAGTACATCTTTAGAAGAGATTAGGATATTAGGCATAAGTAAGAGAGAGGAGGGCGGAGAGGGAGGAATAGCACCGGAATCATCCAAGGTGGAGTTTTTAGCAAAAGTTTGAGCGAAGAGTTTAGCTTTGTCAGAGGAAGAAGTGATGGTTGTGCCATCAGAGTGGGAAAGGGGAGGGAAAGACGAGGAAGAGAAATTGTTGGAGAGGTTTTTTGGCTAGATGCCAGAAAGCTTGGGAAGAGCTAGAGTTGGATAGTTCAGTGCATTTATTATTGATGAAAGAGTGTTTGGCAAGTCGAAGAACAGATTTGGCTTGATTCCGGGCAGAAACATATGAAGAATGAGAGTCTTGAGTTTTAACCCCTAAGTGTCGGCGCGCAACATGAGTCGAGTATAATAAATCTGGAATATCTGGCGGCGCGCGACATAGCTCGTGTGGCAATTTCAGCACGTAATATTGCTGAGAGAGAGAGACAAGTGGTGGCAGGAGAGTAGCGAGCGTATGACTGCTCCAGACCACCGCGGCGAACCTACTGTCACGAATCCCACCTCCTCCCTCCCTCTCTCACTCGCTACATACTGAACTGTATTGGGAAAGTACCGAATTACATGCTTATTGCACTCGCGTTGCGCGGTTGTTGCAAGAAAACTAGCCGTCATAAAAGGATCGTTATGGTGTCATTGGAAAGCTCTGTTTATGCCCTTTCAGGGATAGATACTTGTTTTACGCTCTGGGTCTTATTTAGGCATGAAAATGATCACGTAAACAGCCCTATTTTGGCTAAAAACACCCCGCTGGGCGGTACATATAAATAAACCGCTAGCCCGCTAATCTAGTGTTAAGGCGTCGGTACCATTTGAATGCTTCCTCCTTATTGCGGACAGCAGTAGAACAGGCGTGAGTAAACCAAGATTTTTTAGCATTAGTCTGTGAGAAAGAGAATGGAATGTATTGTTACGTCCTGGGATATATAAACACTGGGCTCTTTCTATTGGACTAGGTATGCGGCAACAAGCAACAACGGAAAACGCTAAATCCCACCCATATCTATAAACCCAGGCAACAAACCACCCTAAACTGTCAAGAGTCCTGCCTGGACAACAAGGTATCCTATGACTCGGTTACAGGGTGCACGCACTATAGACTGTTGATAGTCAAGCAGGCTATATAAAAGATCACACAATTAAGTTGACTTGAAGCTTCAAGGAAAAGATAGATAACGGATTTAAATTGCAGAAACAATTTAATAACAAACTAGAAGAAAGTACATTTAACGTTACGTTAATTAATACATCTAATCACCCCTGCGTGAAAGAAGGTGAAAGCAAACAGTCCTCAAAACATCGTACAGGTAGACAAGATGCAGGTTTCTAAACTGCATGCGGCTACTGTAGGATCTGATGCTTAGCAAAGAAAGTAAGTTACGGATTTAGAGAACTCTTAACTCATAAGCAGGAATAAATACTAGTGATAGGCCATACAGTGTAAAATGGCATAGGTATAATTATATAAAGGCAGCAACTCGCAACATAACCACATACAGGTGTGCTTCTCACTCTTAGTCAGGCAAGCCTGCTCGGACAGAGTCTCTAAGCCACACCCTGACTCACAATGCTCACAAAAACGGTAAACTGTGGCACAATAACAAGCATACAGATATAATAAACCACTAGCTGTTAATCTGTCAGGTGGAAGAGGTCTAGCCGGAAGGATATAGGCTTCGGATACCCGGGCTGAGCCACCTGCTCTAGCCTAGGGACGTTCCCAAGTCTGTGCGCCAAACTACTCTAATTGAAAGGGTGCTCTCTTGAGAGACTCAGATCCCAAGTATCTGACTCACTCCTGGCGACCCTAAAACAAACGCAAGACGTGCTAGCGCAGTGCTGAGTGGACTAGGCAAGGGCCCTCACCCAACACAACACTAGACACACAGGCACACAGACAAGAAAATGCCCCCAGACTCCCACGAGTATCCTAGTAAAGTCGTGCGGGTCCACAGGACTCGCACCAGCAGACTTTACTTAAAGGATCACAAAAAGCCCCCCCCCCCCTCCGGTCTAGCCCCTGCTCACCTGCCAGAAGAACACACTAGCAAGCATGAAACCACCAAATATGAGACAACAAAAAAGCTTCCTAGGTCTCATTAACAATTACATCTCTGCATAAGGCCCAAAATCCTATCTAATTATCTGAGAGCTCGTCGTTAATACAATAATAGATATAAGGTCTATCAAGGGGATGGGATAATTAAATAGATTGGTGAAGTAGTGGAAGGAAGGTATACAAAGTAAGAGAGAAAGTTTCTAAGTGGGGTTGAGAGGGATAGATATCAAGGGGGTCCGAATGGTACGACAGTGAGGTGAGCTCTGAGTCTTGAATCTGTCTGGACCCCACCCTAGGCATGCGAAATACATCCCATGCTTGGCAACACTCAACACCGTTGCCGGGTCAAAATCGTCTACCCCTTGCGTGAGTCGAAACTAAGCCTAACGTTGCGATCAATTGGCAACAATCAGGCTCGTCCCAAGCTAGTCTCTCCGCGCCCGCGCGAAGCAACGTCCCCCAGCCGGTCTCTCTCTCCCGCTCGTCTCCTCCCACTCTCACTAGACTTACATCTTATATATAATAATGAAACAATCAACTATCGAGAATAAAATATGCTAAGATGCGTTGGTTAAGAATAAGGGCAGCTGCCGCCAGCCGGTTTCTAAACGGCTGGGCAGCCGACCCTCGCGCATGCCCGCACGTGGCTACTATGCAGGAGCGTCACAGTATGCTTCCATACCTCGGTAATGCGTTGAGCACTCTCCGAGGGTCCCCGGCCACGGAAGCAGAAATCATTCCGTGGGAAATCAAAGAAGTACTGCCGAAGAGCCTCCCAGTCGGCAGCGCCAAAGTGCCACAAGCGCCGCGGGCTAGGAGGATCGGGTGGCCGTACTGGAGAGATAGGACAGGTGACAGAGATAAGTTTATGGTCGGAGGAGCCCAAAGGAGAGAAAAGATCGACAGTATACGAAGAAGGGTTAGAAGTTAGAAACAGGTCAAGAATGTTGGGCCGATCTCCGATGCTATCCGGGATACGGGTGGGTTGCTGAACTAACTGCTCTAGGCCGTTTAGGATAGAAAAGACGTAGGCTTGTTCACCAGGTGGATCAGTAGTGTGAGAGGAGAGCCATTGGCGGTGGTGAACGTTGAAATCTCCTAAGATGGAGATTTCTGAGAAAGGAGAAATGGATAGAATGTGTTGCACTGTAGAGTTTAGATAGTCAAAGAATTTGGGAAAGTTGGTAGAGTTAGGGGAAAGATAGACAGCACAGAAATATTTAGTAAGAGAATGTCAGGAAAGTTTGAGCCATAAAGTTGAGAATTCAGAGAAGTCGAAATCGGGAACACGAGAGCAAGTGAGTTTGTTGTGCACATATGCACAACATCCGCCTCTGGCTTTGAAACTAGGATAGAGAAAGTAGGAGGATACAGAGAAGGGGCTGCTAGATGTTGCTACAGACACCTGAGTTTCGGTGAGGAAGAGAAGATCAGGTTTGTAGGAGGAGAGATGGTGCTCAACAGAGTGAAAGTTAGAGGAAAGTCCGCGAATGTTGCAGAAATTAATAGAAAGAGTAACAGGCCAAGGTCCAGGTAATTGTGTGGGGTCGTCAGGGGATGGTCGGTCGGGAGTGGGGGGCATTTATGGTTCCCCTTTCCCCCCCCCCCCCCTGGGGACTCCGAGGCTGGGCTAGAATTCATAATTTTGTTTTGTTTTTAATTTTGGTGTGGAGGAATGAAGTGTGGTGTGCATGTTTAGTGTAGTGAAGTGGATAGGAGGAGGAGGTGTTTGTGAGAGCTAGCTGGATTGCTCTCAGTGTAAATGAGGCACAAAGAAAATCAGTAAGAGAGGCCAAGCAAATGAAACAGGAGTTCCAGCGACTCTTTATCACATGCCTATAACCTCACCTGGGTCTAGCCCTGATCGATTGGTGCCTACAATCTCCCCACTGAACTGAAGCAGGTGACCCATCTTAATTTAAAGTTTGTTTTTTCTTCGAGTGTACTGTATTTAGTTTGATTATAAGCAAATGAAGACTATCACAGAGAAAGCTATAGTAACTTATAGGTAATTATACGTTGTATCAATAACATTGCCGAACAACTATGATGGGAAGATTTTCACTTAAGGAACTATTTTTCGAACCTCCTTCTCCCTCATGTTTAACCGCATTAGTTATGATATTTTAAGACGTTTGCCACGATTTTAAGACATTTCGAGTAATTTATGTAAATTTTAAGATATTTTGTGCCTAAATGGTGTCGATTTATATCGAAGGGGGGTCTTGGGGGTATTTTCTTAAATATTGGTGGAAGTCTAGGAAGCAAACTAAAACTATCCCCTTAATTTTGCCGCCGTACATTATATTGTTTATGCATGCCTTGACGTAATGACAGAAATTCAATACTCCTATAACTGTGCCATAAATTATTCCTTATAGTAGAGACTTGCTATTGAACAACCAATAATGAGGCGTGTCCATATGTGAGTGTGTTGGCGTATTAATGATTATCTTACCTCTCTATCTCTCTCTCTCTCTCTCTCTCTCTCTCTCTCTCTCTCTCTCAGTGTACACAATATGGTATAGTATGCATTATTATTCATTACTTTTGATGCGGATGAGTTTATGATGTTCCCTTATTTAAAACAACATTCGATATTTGTTAATTAGTGCAAAATGCAAAATACCCCATTTTTGTTCCCTTGTCTTCCATATGCTTCCTCTTCTTGGTAGCATAAATATTTTCTCTGCTTCAGATTGTGTTTAACTTATATTTGATCATGGTAATAAAATGGTCTTGGCTTTCTTAAGGATTATTATTTGCTTTAGTTTACCTCTAAATCTCAGTTTTTATTTGCTTCGATTTTCCTCTTTTTCCCTAGGCTAATAATCTGATATCTACCCAAAAGTACAGTCGTCAAAATATGTTCTGTACCACCCTGTTATTTGCATTATGCAAGTATGACATATTGCTGGGAAATGTTTTAAACAAAATATATATCTATACATTTCGGACAGGATGGGATAGAGGTATCCTGACCATGATTCGAACCCACCCACTCCAGGTATATTTGGGAGAGCTTGGCACCGTAACCACACACGGCTAAGTGTTTACGGTGGTTACGGTAGTTACGGTGCTCAACTCTTCCAAATATACACAGGAATACAAAGGACTTACAAACTGCAACAGACCTAGTGGTCCTTACGGGGTAGTTTGGATATCTACATTTTTATTTTATTTTTTTCTATGTGCATAGAGGAGACAAAAGGCAGGTTGCCTGTAACGAGTGTCTCTCCCCAAAGTTAAAAGAGTGACAGAGCCAAATTCAAGGGACGTTGAAGTCAAAATGCCTGGAAACACGAAGTTTAAAGCAGTCTAAGTAATAGGATGAAGGAAAGACTGATTGAGGGAGAGAGTTTCAGAGTGCACTTGTTGAGTGGAAGAAAGACTGAGAAATTTGCCAATTCTTGTGTTGGATAGCTGGACCGAATAGGAGTGGGTGCCTCGCACTCGCCGCAAGGGACTAACTAACTCAAGACAGAAAAGGATATAATAATACTGAAAGCTCCTCCCCACCCACCACTCCCTCCAGCTTACGCTGGCATGGAAACAGTTGGACAAATAAACCAAGCAGTATGGAAAAACTGAAATGGAATTTCGGATAGGATAGGACAAAAGGAGATAAATAAGTAGTAAATGCTCATTCTACATTTAAGATCTGCAGGAAAAAACAAAACTACTTCGGTCATGAGTAAAAATGTACACATAAATGTTATTCATTTTGAAATCTGTGGTATTTCTTCATTACGACTGAGAGTTATTCTGAAAGAAATGGTGGTAAACAAATTTAGTTCCTTTAGACGCTCCTCGTATGGTTTGTTTCGCAATCTAGGTATATTGTGTTGTGGCTCTGCGTTGTGACTGCGTTGAGGAGAGGGATATGAAGGAGGAGTACACAGGAAATCAAGCAACAACAGATCCAGCGACCACTCAATGATGCTTGCCCTCCAAAACACTGATGGTCAAGTGTCCAAACAGTGGTTTAGAGTAGATATGGGAAAAATGGAATGGGAAGAATGCCCTGGGACAAATGTCCGTGGCAGGATTAGAGATGTTAGTAGGGGACAGTTGTTAGAAAAGAAAAAAAAACACTATTCATACATTTTTCCTTTGCCCCTCAACTTTCTCTTCATAATTTCTGAGGGGCACAAGGGCCCTGGGTGGGGCTTTGGTTTCCCAGGCGTTTCCGCACCCTCCTCAGCTCCCCGCCATGGAGTGGCTTCGGTCACCCAGGCTTTATTGTGGTTGGCAGGGAGGATTCTGTGGGGGCTATCGGTTATGGCCTTGGCCTTGCTCGGAGCCTTGGGGCTGTTCGGCCAGGCAGCTTGGGGACCAACAACAACAACAACAACAAATACAGTCAGCCGTGGATTTAAGGCAAAGTGTTTGCCTAAGCGAAGTTTAAAAGAATAAACGGTGCTGCAGTCTATGGCATCTCGGGGAAGCCCATTCCACAAGTTCACAACTCGATTGAAGAAGAAATTCTTAAACTGGTGCGAGTTAAAAGATTTACCAATAATTTTTTAACCGTTCCCCAGTGTATAATTTGATTGGTCGATATTGAAATATTTAATACAGTTCATATTGACGTTGCCTTTGATGATTTGAACACTTCAATTAAGTCGTGTTTAATCTGTGCTGGGTTAAAGGAAATAGAGTTAATTCTCTAGGACACTCCTCATATGGTTTGTTCTTTAGGCAAGGTATCATTTTGGTAACTCTACGTTGAACTCGTTCTAACTTGTTTATATCTTTCTTGTAGTAAGGGTGCCGGGATGGAACGCAATATTCCAGAAGAGGGCGGACTAAGGAAATGTAAAGAGATAGGATTACATCTTTGGATTTATGCTCAAATGACCTGCCTATAAAGCCAATTATTTTGTTTGCCTTTGTAACAATTTCTGAACATTGTTGACTCGTATTTAGGTTACTCGATATTGTTACTCTCAAATCAGTTTTTCTGTCTACACTCTTAAGGTGGGTACCATTCATTGAACAGTTTGCTTTCTCATTTCGATTTCTGATATGGAATACTTTAAATTTATCCGCATTGAAACATATTTGCTAAATTTGAGCCCAATGTGACAACTTATCTAGATTATGTTGCATATCTTCAACATGTTCATTTGAGAGTATGCTATTTGCAATTTTTATATGTCAGCAAACTTTGAGATTGTACAGGTGAGATTGTACATCTATGTCGTTAATGTAAACTAGGAAGAGAATTAGCCCCAGTACCGATCCCTGGGGTACCCCTCTACTTACATTGATCCATTTGGATGCTTTACCATTTATGAGTACTTTTTGCTTTCTGTCGCTGAGCTAATTTTCCATCCATTTCAACACACCGTCTTGTATTCCATGCACTTTTAGTTTTATCAATAAACGTTTGAGGGGAACTTTGTCAAAGGCCTTTTGAAAATCAAGGTATATAATATCTACAGCTTTACTCTAATCATATAGGTTGAGAATATCGTGGAAGAAGTCTAAGAGGTTTGTTAAGCAGGAACGTTTATTACGAAAACCCTGTTGAGTATCTTCAGGTAGGCCTATGTTGTTTTCTTCTAAGTGATTTACGAGTGTGTCTCTTATGAGTGTTTCTAGCATTTTACATACAACTGAGGTTAAGCTAATTGGACTATAATTACTAGGTAAGGATTTACTGCCTTTTTTTAATATCGGTGTTACGTTGGCGTTCAGCTTCAGCTTCCACTGATTAGGCATCATCCCAGACTGTAAGGATTTACTGAAGAGCTATGTCAGTGATTTGGAGAGCTCGTACTTAGCTTCCTTTAGAACTCTAGGCACGAGATTGTATCAGGTCCGGGCGATTTATTTACCTAGAGTTTATCTAGACATTTCAAAACGTCTCTCTCTGTAATGCTGATACTGCTTAGAACATCAGAATTATCCATCTGGACTGGCGATGCTGTAGCGATATTACTAAGGTCAATTATACTGGAATGAGTTGGTTCGAATCCTGGTCAAGATACCTTTTTAACCCTCAACCGACGGTGAACATCATATGACGGGAGAGAGAATATTGGCCACCCCTGCGGTGCCCATCATATGACGGGTGCCATTTTGAGGACGTTATGAGCTCTGAGAGAGAGTACGCGCATTGGGAGGACGATAACTGGGCTTTGACCGCTCGGCACCACCGCTGGGCCGTCACTGACACATAGTATGCCTCAACTCCACCACCTTACCTCGCGAGACAAGGAAAACCCACGAAAATTACCTTATTTTAGGGTATTTTCACCTCCGGTTACGTGATCGCTGCACGATAACCCGTGGTCGTGCAAGGATAATTCAGGTGTCATTAGAAAGCTCTATTATCGCCCTTTCACGAATATATAATTGTATTACGCTCTGGCTCTTGTTTATGCATGAAAAATAGCATGGAATGAAGCTCATTTTCGGTAAATATGCCCGCCCAGCAGCATGGTCATGTCAACAAGCATGCCCGCTTTTAAAGAGTTAAACATTGGGTTATGCCCTGATTTTATGCAGGATTAACCCTCTGAGTACCAGCGACGAAAACGTGTCGTCGGTAATGTATGTTCCCCACAGTACCACGACGCACAAGTGTCGTCGGGGTTTAATTACTCCGGTCCTATGGCACCTAGAGGGCTCAGATTTGTATGGGAACTGTGTAAGTATCCCACGCAACCTTGCCGATGGTTAAAAACTCTCAAAGTCCAACCGCGTGCGTGTGAGCATGCAAAAACATGTTTTTTGGGTGTTTTTGCCTTCAATGTTTTACTCTTGTAAAATCGACTTTCGGGGGCTCCGTAGGACCCCTTTTTGACCTTTTTGATTGTTTTTTGGGGGGCGGTCCTTCATTCCTAACCCATTCGCTATTGTTTCTGGAAAAAAAAAAATCAAAACCTACTGGTCCCTGGTGGTACATTTATTTATAACTAGCTGGGGCTCAGTGGGTTAACAATGGATACAGGTGAATTCTACTCCACTGGGACTTCCAAGTTCATATAAGTACATACTATTATAAATAGAAGAAAGCAGAGGATAAGTATATCGCAAGATATGGTTTAATAATACAGCATTATTTCTCCTTCACTATATATGTGAAATAATCTGGAAACATGGAACACGAATCACTACCAGTGAACAGTACTTAAGCTTATCACTAATTCCTAGCACAGTCACAGAGCTAGACGAGGAGCAGGTATTCTGTCCAACTTCACTTTTAATCGAGAAAGCTTTAACACTGGGAGATTGTTGAGGGAGAAGTATTTCTAAGGAGTGGTGGCGTACACTATCGCTTTCCTCAGGAATGTCAGTGCAGGTCAAGTTCAAGGTCAACTGCCCCTAGTAGGTAGGTAGCCGTATCGCATAAAAAAATGTAGAGTCGATTATTTTCAAATAATCTTGCTGATTTTGGTAGAGTTGCTGACCTCTCAAAAATAGGTCAAAATCAAATAATTTGGAATCGAATCACTATTTGATGGCTAATTGTTCTTCGGGATCACTCGCACTGTAGGTACAATGGAGTACAAAGGAAATCAAGCAACAACATATCTAGTGACCCTTCAGGCTGCTTGTCCTCCAAAACACTGAGGATCAAGTGTCCAAACAGTGGTTTAGAGTGGGTAAGGGAACATTGGAAAGGGAACTACTGCCCTAGAACTAATGTCTGTGGCAGGATTAGGAAGTTAGTAGGGGACAGATGGGTTAGTAACTGAGGGGCGGATAAAATAAAGTTATTCATTTACAAACGCAGTCAGTCGCGGGTTTGATGCGAGATATTTGTCTATGCGGAGTTTAAATGAATCAACGGTGCTGCAGTCTATAACGTCTCGGGGAAGCCCATTCCACAAGTTGACAACTCGATTGAAGAAGAAATTCTTAGATTCGTGTGAGTTAAAAGATTTACCAATAATTTTGCAACCGTTTCCCCGCGTGTAATTAGATTGGTCGATAGTGAAGTACTTACTACAGTTCATATTGTCGATGCCTTTGATGATTTTGAACACTTGAATTAAGTCACCTCTTAATCTGCACTGGGTTAAAGGAAATAGATTTAATTCTCTAAGACGCTCTTCGTATGGTTTGTTCTTTAGGCTAGGTATCATTTTGGTAACCCTACATTGAACTCGTTCTAGCTTGTTTATATCTTTTTGGTAATAAGGGCACCAGGATTCAACGCAGTATTCCAGAAGAGGGCGGACTAAGGAATTGTAAAAGGTTAGGATAACTTCTTTGGATTTATGCTCAAATGACCTGCCTATAAAGCCAATTATTTTGTTTGCCTTCTTAACAACTTCTGAACATTGTTGACTCGGTTTTAGGTTACTCGATATTGTTACTCCCAGATCGGTTTCTCTGTTTACATTCTTAAGCTGAGTGCCATTCATCGAATAGTTTGCTTTCTCATTTAGGTATCCGATATGTAGTACTTTACATTTATCCGCATTGAAACTCATTTGCCAAATTTGGGCCCAACATGACAATTTATCTAGATTGTGTTGCATATTGTCAACTTGTTCTTTTGAGAGTACGCAATTTGCAATTTTTGTATCGTCAGCAAATTTTTGAGATTGTACAGGTGAGACCCTCATCTATGTCGTTGATGTAAATTAGAAAGAGAATTGGTCCTAGGTACATATCACTCGTAGCTTCATAACCCGATTATTAGTGCTTGTAGAGGATTTCAACTGTTTAAGGCACTTTTGGAAAGACTGTTTATTTCTGGAGAAAAACCTGGGTTTTTAGTCAGAGTCGCTGAACCCTTCAAAATCAGCTTAAGTGTCACTAATTCGGATTTTCACTTTCATAGGGTTAGATGTTCAGGATATTCGCTACGCTACTCGGGAAACTAATTTTTTTCGCTCTACTCCGATTATTTGGACTTAGAGGAAATTATTCACTTCTATGGTACTTTTGAGGGACTCTATTTATTTCTCGCTCACTCGGCACTTTTATACTTCTGGTCACATTTTCTTCTTCTCTTGATATCTCGGCGTGGTAACTTCTCTGATGATCCCTCCTGGTAGTGCTTAAGGAGGTGGTTGGCTCTCGTCTTGTGCTTCCCCGTGGGCCGTCTAGGTGGGCCGGCTGTGTGGAGTAGTTACAGATGGGTTGATTGGGCTTGAGATCTTAAGTATGGCTCCGTAACATATAGTAGCCGTCGGGCGGATTACAGTTGGACACCATACAGAACTAACGCGAGTATTTCAGAGGTAAGAGAAACTACTCGACTGTCCTGATCAGTATATCAACCGTTGATGAAGTCCTGTTAAGGTACTCTCGGGCTAGGATCTTAAATATCGAGTCTTATGTGGTCGATATCCGACGAACGCAGTAATTTTAGTTCAAGTGTCCTTACTGTCTGTCCTGATCTTTATGAGAGGTTCGTAGGACCCGTGGTGGTGTTTAAACCTTTGAGTTAAAGGGGTCAGGATAGGAACATTGGTTATTACATATAGAGAAAGCAGGTACATATAGTGAATAGGAGAGGAGTACAGGTAGCTCAGAAGGGCTGACTGAAGAGTACTCTCTTCTTCACGGGGGTATTGTGAGCGATCGTCCTGCCTGGTGTGCTGGCGCGTTGGCTGACCGGCGAGACCTTTCGCTCTCTGTCCGGCGTGACTTGGTACAGTGGTGCGACTCGTCTACTGGGGGTTTCTGTCCTCGCCTTCTTCTGTGGTTCTGGTGACCTCTCTTGTTGTGTTCGCTGGCCTCCTGATATCTTCCCTTTCCGTTTTCGCGGTATTTCACTTCCGTCTTCCTCGTGAAAGGCCCGTCCTCGGGCCTGAGGTACGAAGGTTAAAATGTTGTCCTCGGATTTCGTCAGGGAGAGTTGATGGAGGTAAGGCCACCATTCCAGAGATCTTTCGTCTGGAGTTTTGGTGGGGTCTACCAGGACAGTAATGTGGGCCTTGGTGTCGGGTTCTAATGATGCCGTGAGGGCTTCATCCGGGTATCTTATCTGTGTGAAGTGGACGGCGTCGTTGGACCATTTCACTCTCTTAATAAATTAAGAGGTTGACATGGTGATGGCTGGGGTAGACAGGAACGTAGCAGGGGCTGTGTGGGTGGTGATAGCGGCTGGGTGAATGACATTTCTAGCTCTGCCAGCCGGAAGGTCATGACCTTTTGCGGACGTAAAAGTAGCAGGTAGGCTGGTTGGGTGACATGGGGGCAAAATTTGCGTGTGGGAACTGGAATTTGTGTTAGTTTCGTGGTGTGATTTATTGATTTTAGGCTGTTTAACAAGGATGATTGGTTTTATTTGGTTGTGATGACACGGGTGTGTGTCAGGAGCACGTATTGCGGACAATGTATGGGTGAATCGGTCAGGTGGTTTACTTAGTCGACCTGATTTAGTGCGGATGGCCCCGCGTAATGGTGTTTCAGTGCTAGTGGTAGACGATGGTGACGGGGTTGTAGGTTTAGGATTGGGAGTGGAAGGGGGAAGAGATAGAGATTTTTTAGTAGGAGAGTGTGTTGGCGTTGGGGATAGAGGTATTTTTTGTATGATAGAAGGAAATGGAGATGATGTTGGGGGAGCTAGACGAGTTGGTGTTGGTGTAGGAAGGGGTATGGAAAACGAAGTTGAGGGTTGAGAGGGGGAATAGGGAGTAAGGGTAGGGGGGGAAAGTGAGTTTCGCGGGGTGGTAGGAGAAGACATTGTTTTAGGAAGGTGAGGCTGAGGTGTTGGTGAGGGTATTCTAGGTGGGGACTTTGGCTGTAGGAGGGGAGGTTTTATTTTTGCAGGTGGCGGTGCTTTAGCCTTGAGGGGTAAAGGCTGTTGAAGGTGATGTCTAGGGAAGGAAGATGGTGATCTTGAAGTGGAGTGTGGAGGGGCAGAGGAGGAGGTTGACTTGGGGGGTGAGGTGAGTGGTGACGTTATTGGGCGGCATTTCTTTGTAGGTGGGGATAAGCTTGGGGAGGACTCTGGAGAATGATGAGGTTGAGGTGATGGGGATTTACGGTTTGGTGGAGTATTTTTGGACCTGAAAGGTGTGGGAATTACGGTTCTTCGCAATTTCCAACGAGGTCTTAGTTTATAGCAGGAAGTTGTTGGTTGTGGGGCATGAGTTGGAGGGGGTTTAGGGTTGGTGGGCTTTGGGTGATGTTATGAGAAGCGGGAATCGGGGGTATCGTTCTTGGAGTATGTTGGATTATTTGTTGTGTTGTTTGAGAGGCAAATTTTGGAATAGTGGGAGGCAATGGGGGTATAGAGACTAACAGGAATTTTGGAGAACCCTTGTCGTCCTTAGCGCTTCGCAGGGTGGTGGTTGCCTGGGGATCAGGAGTCTGGTTTGTCTCTGCTGGCGGCGGTAGTGGGGTATCACGATGAAGGGGTGAATATTTCCTCATGAATCTGTTTCGGTAGGTTCTGAACTCCCCGTGGTAATTAATGATGACTTGGAAGGGGTTGTTTTTGTTTTTCGATTGAATATGGGCCCACATATCGTGGGCCTAGTTGGTTGATGACAGGTAACTTGGCGACCATGACGGTGTCGCCAATAACAAAGAGATTTTGGGGGTTGGCTGCATCGGTTTTGACGTCTTGGCAGGTTTGTGCAGTGTGGAGGGTATTTTTCAATTGTTGGAGGGGGTCTATGGTATGTTGGGTGGTCGGGGGAGTTGCAAGATGGCGGAATGGTAGCAGTAATGGCGCCACTCTGTAGACGCGTTCGTGTGGAGATATTCCGTCTTCTCCGGGGCAAGAGTTTAAGCCCCACTGGATCATTTTCACTTGGCCGGGCCAGTCGGTTGTTTTTAACTCGATCATTTTTGTTCTTAGCTGGTTGATAATAGATCTGTGGCATCGTTCGCAGATGGCGTTTCCTTGTGGCCAATAAGGTGAAGAGTGTTTCACCTTGATTCCACATTTGGAGGTGAATGCCTCTCATATTTGTCCTGTGAATTCTGGGGTGTTATCAGATAATAGTGCTAACGGCAGCCCGAAAACAGAACAAATTTTGGTGGCTAATAGCTCGGCCACTGTTATTGCTGAATGGTCTTTGCTTGGACAGGCGATCAAGAACTTCGAGTACACGTCCACGAAAGTAACGACAAAAAGTTTTCCGTGACAGGGTGGAAGAGGTCCCATGACGTCTAACGAAAGTACTTGCCAAGGTTTATGGGCAGAGATGGTTCCGGTTGTCCCTGGGGTCTTGCATCTATCCTTTCCCATGGCACAGGATTTGCAGGCTTCTGTTACTCTTTTGGCAATACCTGAAGGGTTAACCGTCCAATATTGATTCTGGAATGCCTGGAGCATCTTCTTTTGTCCTAAGTGAATACCATTTCCCTCATGGATGGAGATCATGTTTTCTTGGGCAATGGTGGGTTCCACAATAATATGTCCGGACTCGGTGGTAAATTGGTCTCCCCATCGACAAATATGTTGGAATATGTGACGAGGGATCCACTTTGGTTATATTTTCTTATCCCTGAGTTGTAAGAGGGAGGGTTCTGGTGGTGAGGAACCTTCTGTCTGTGCAGATGAGTCATGGTTGGTGGATTGGAGTGCGGCTAGGTTGGTGGGTGGTTGTTCCGGGACAGGTAAATGGGACAAAGCGTCCGCGTTTGTATGGAGCTTTCCGGGCCGATAATGTATTTCAAAATCATACTCCTCTAGGGTTTCTCTCCAGCGTACCAATAGGGCAGAGCTGGTTTCGCATTGCCTAAGCCACTGCAGGGACTGGTGATCTGTGTGACGTCTAATTTAGCCCCTAACACAAAAGATCGAAAGTGGTTAAGGGCCCTGATGACACCTACAGTAAACATTCGTGCTTGGTGGCTGCGTAGTTTTTCTGCGCAGCATTCAAGGTCGAACTGGCGTATGCGATGACGTGCTCCTTTCCATCTTCTACTTGGGCTAGCACTGCGCCAATGGCGTACAAAAAAACATCGGTATATAATCGTAAAGGTTGTTGGTAGTATGCAAAAGCTACGGTAAGGGCTTGTACTAACTTATCCTTCAAGGTTTCGAAGGCTAAGTTTCATTAGGGTGGAATCACACATTGGTGATTTTGCCTGGCGATGGGCTGCGACGCTCAAAAAGCACTGCACGCACTGCCGTCTCCATAAACGTCGCCCAGCATCCCCACACGTCAGTATAAAGTCGCCACGCATCGCCACAGCGTCTCGCGGCGCGGCTGGTGCGGCGACCATAGCCAACATGTTCCCTTTCGTCGCCACCACTGTCAAAAATCGCCACGGGATGGCGACCGTCGAACAACAGTCGAAGAAGCGTCGCCATAATGTGCGACGGCATGGCGATGGCATTGGTGTGGTGTAGCGGCCGCCGCCATACATCGCCATACATCCCATGACGTGGCCACACCGCACGAGTGTTTGGCGGGAAAGCTGCGGCCGCCGTGCTAGCATCCCTCCAGAAAAGGAGCCCGCAGAGAAAGTCGCAGTCAGTCACGCTCTGGTCTCCACGCTCCACGTGGAGATGGGGAAATATACTTAAAGAAATGTAATTAAACATGAAACTTATTAATCAGAAGTAATAAACTTATAAGAAAATAGTAATATATGAAAAATAAATAAATCATTACGATGGGGAAATGTACTTATAAAAATAGTTAATGATGAAAAATATGACAGTTAGTATTGGAGGAATATAATTATAAAAAAAAATAAACATGACTGAAGTTATTATGGTAAAAAGATAAACTTATGAACGCAATAAAGCATGAAAAATAGATCATTATTTTTATTTTAGGAGAAACATACTTATAAAAAACAAATTCAACATGAAAAATGCAGTTGTTAAGATAAAATAATATAATATAGTGTGCTGTCGCCACGTCGCCACCCGGGTACACCGACGCCATGACGTTGTACGCCGTGGCGTCTCCATACGCCGCTGGCCCACCGTAACACCATAGCTACTACGTCGCATACCGTCCTTGTGCTGTCGTGATATCACGCCGATGGACACCTATGGACACCGTCCGTCACCAATTTGCCATGATTTGGGCCACGATTTGGCGTCGCAGCCCATCGCCATACCCCATCGCCAATGTGTGATTCCACCCTTAGGCTGTCTAGTTAAATTCGGTGTCCTTATGGGTTAATTGATGGAGAGGACGAGCAATTTCGGCGAATTTTGGAACAAATCTTCGGTAGTAGGTGGCAAATCATAGAAATGATCTCATGACTTTCACTGTGGTGGGTGGCTGTTGGTTAGCGATAGCTGAGAGTATCTTTGGGTCAGGGAAGATGCCTTGTGCTGAAAGGGCATGTCCTAAGAATCCTACAGTGTTCTTAGCAATTTCGCACTTAGAAGGTTTCAATTTAATCCCGGCGTCTCTGATGCGTTGTAATACCTGACGAAGCCTTTGGAGGTGTTCCGGCCAGGTTTTAGAATAGACAATGACATCGTCGAGGTAGGCCAGACAACAAAATGGCACGAAAGGTCGTAATATTGACAAAGAAATGGAATGATAGGTCTCAAAATCGTCAAACTAATAAAACAAACGTCGTAGAATCTCATAACTAATATGCTAAGCGTGAGAGAGAAATGGGTCCAGAAAATGCTACTACCACCCCCTTAAAATACCCGAGTATTATTGAAAGAATAGACAAAGGAAATGATGACAAGAAAATTACCAGAAAAGTGTAAGAGAATAAGGAACTGCTGACATAAGTGACAAATGGAAGAAGGTGAGAGGAGTCAGTCAGTCAGTAGCCAGCCTTTACTCCCACAAGGGGTAGGGAGGATCAGCAAGAGGCACGAGGAAGGGAAATAAGTGACACGAGAAGAACACATTATATCAGTTTATGTGAGGTGCAAGGCACATTATGGAAGGAATAGGTCATATATGAACATTTCATGACAATAAGTTAGTAAACATTGAAATAAAAACGAAGCATACTAGATTATTGGGCCACAATATTATGTTACATGCACAGGGATAAATATAACAATGTAAATTATATGAAAAGGAATTATTTACTGTAATTACGACACATTGTGGAACATGAGTAAAATTAAGTTAATTTGCAAAAACTGAAAAGTCTGAATAATCATAACATGTAAACAAATGTGTTATTTAGGACATTCGTAGTTGCGAGCATAAATGACGAGCAGGGAAAGAAATAATGTGCTGGTACGAACACAAAATAATTAAAATATAGAACAGGGGGACGGGCTATATAAGGACTAATATTAACAAAGAGATTGGGCAGAACAGTACACCAGGATAATCTGAAGAATAAAGAGATAAAACGTATTACGATAAAACTAAAATGTGATAACATAATGAACGGGATTTATATGAAATTGAGAGATAAAGCAGAAGAACAAATTTAACTCAACAATCAAGAATAATGAAAGAGGCAGGAGAAAACGAAAAAGTGGAAGCAAACATGAATACCAATATATATATATATATATATATATATATATATATATATATATATATATATATATATATAAAATACTGGAACAAAGGGAAACAGAACGAAACACACTGTACCGGGTATATTTATTTTGCATGTTAAGTTGAGAAATCTGTATAATCCAGGAAATGGCCAGAAAATGACGGTGATTAGATGATGACAGGATAAAGGGATAGGATTATAGTCACAGAAGATAAAAGAGTAATTATAACAGGGAGAGAGAGAGAGAGAGAGAGCAGGAGTAAGACTGAGTTATATTGGGGAGAAAGTCAAGCATAAATCAGAAAGAGAAAGAGGGAGTGAGAGTGAGTGAGATATATTGGTGAGAAAGGTAAGTATATATCAGAGAGAGAGAGAGGGAGTTATATTGGGGAGAAAGGCAAGCATAAATCTGAGAGAGAGAGAGAGAGACTTGGGATTTGTTCGTGCCCAAGTGAGTGAGTGTGCGTTTCTGGCTGTCTGTATATCTGGGTATACATGTGTGTGTGTGTGTGTGTGTAGGTTTTGTGTGTGCGTGTACATTGTGTGTGTGAGAAAGTAGGTGTTTCGGCTGTATGTGTGTATGTGTGTGTGTGTTTCGGTTGTGGGTGTGTACGTCAGGTCAAGATATCTAATTATATGTGAATTAAATAAAAAATGTAATACCCTCTCGCAGTTTGTGTATACTGTATACGCAACATGTGTGTATTATTTGACGTAACTTTCATCTTATTCTGGTTACTATTAGACGATTTTCTTTAGATTATGATGTACCTCTAAGACTCAAAGGGGCAAATACGATCTCAATAAACCCTTTGAGAAACATAGGTCCTTCTTAAGCTGTCTAAAATCGTCTAACTTTAGCCTGAATAAAAGTTATAATGACGTAATCGTGCTGAAAGGGTAAATAATGTTCTTCTTCACATTATAAGGGTCAGATTATCATGTGTGTGCAGGTATTATGGCCCATGACTGTACCGGTAATAATATGTTTGTGTGACTTACAAACACATACACACACACACACACGCAAACGCGCACACACACACACTCACATACTCTCTCTCTCTCTCTCTCTGGTTGCATGAATCCAATTAACCCCAAAATGTACATACTACTAAGGCGAAGGGTTGCATAAATTGTCCTTTCTTTATCCAATCTTTTCTATAAAATTCCTTCTGGGGATTTCGAATCCCAGTAAGGTTAATCACTTCCAACTTTTTCATGTACGGCAATTGCCGGAGGGAGGAAGGGAGAGGGGGGGGGGGGGGAGACTTTTTATTCTATCCATTCCTTCAACTTTACTTTTCTATCGGGTATAATGTCATCTTTACTAGAATTAAGTCCTGACCACCCTGATTGGATCGTGAGGTCTGTGTGGCCAGTGTATATATGTAAATATATGTAAATCTCTCTCTCTCTCTCTCTCTCTGCTTGTTTGACAAGTTTTGTCCGGTTGGTGACAGGTCTCAGATTAAGGCCATATAGTGAGAGAGAGAGAGAGAGAGAGAGAGAGAGAGAGAGAGCTTGTTCCGGTACCATTCATCAGCAATACTATTCAACACACATCAGCACTTAAAGGGGGGGGGGGGAGAGAGAGAGAGAGCCGGCCTGAGGCCGGCTCCTTCTAAAAATAAGAGGCATGCTTTCGCTCGCCAGGAAAAAAATCGGCACCTAAAGGGCACGAAAGGTCTTAACATTGACAGAAAATGAGGCGAAAGGTCTCAAAATTGCCAAAATAACGGAACGAACGCCTTAAAACCTCGATACTAATATGCTAATCATGAGGGAGAAGGGGGTTCATAAAAAGGGAGTTCTACCCCCTTAATACCAATGAATGATCTCTCCCCATACACTATAGCTCGTAAGGCCCAACATTCCTTAGCGTTTCTTATCACACTTAACTGTAAGGCAGTCATGTTAGTTTGTGTTCCATTAGTATAGTGTATTCACAGGGGATGGGCTACTTTATTTGCTCATGCATGTATATTAATATTATTTATTTTAGTTTCCTCCCTAGACCTCCATTAAGCTTAAGAAAAACACTCCCCATGACCCTCCTTCAAGATATATTTTTACCCTTTTCGATATAAAAAAAATACCCGGTCGAAGGACGGTTCTTCTTAAATTACACGCTCGCTATCACTGGCCACGAAAATATCGAAAACTAATTGACCTGAACAGTCTTAACTCCTTTAATATTGACAAAGAAATGGGGCGAAAGATCCTAAAATCGCCAAACTAATGGGCCGAACGTCTTTAAATCTGAAAACTAATCGGGCTAAACTTGAGGAATAAGGGGGCCAGAAAAACGACCCATCTCTCTTTACACCAAAGTTGTCCGATAAAAGCCTAAAATATTATATTAATTGAATAATGTAAGTCAATTAAATTAACATAATTATAAACCTTACCCGTTGCTAATCTTGACAACCTAGTTCAGTAGAGCACATGTCTCCACCATGACGGCAATTTATCGTCTGAGGCCCAAAAATGTGCAAAATTTAAGTCTCATGGACATTATTCACGAGATCATGTTGGCCAGAAAACTAAACCGGTTGTAAACAATGATGCAGTCAGATTAATTCGTGGATAAAGTGATTCAACTGTCAAGTATTTATTTGCGTTTAATTTGTTTTTAATATCTATGTATATGTTTATTTATTTAATGTTGTTGTTATATATATTTTATACATACATTCATTTTCTTATGAATATGAAGACTGAAAATATCGTCATCAGTCACAAGTTCAATATCAAAGACAATTAAAATAATGTTGGACAATTTATACATAATGTAATTTGTGTATGCCCCTTTAGTTCAGTAATGTGACAGGGGGCAGGACAGAGGGATCAAGGGGGATTTATATGAGGGATCTATTTCTGGCACACTTTAGTTTCCCAACATTTGGAAACTATTTGGTGCTGGTGTCAACAACTAGACTGATGGTAAATTAAAATAGGTTGATTATAACATGGTAGAATATAATTGGTAGATTATAATTAGGTAGATTATGATAGGTAGATTTTAATAGGTAGATAGATAGCTACTTCCCGTCATACTGGTACTTTTCGAGATATATTGCTGAGTCTTCCTTGCGTTTATCTCTGTGTCCTTCTCGTCTGATTGGACCCACCTTCATCTTGTAAAAATGTCCTACCAAATAATTCCGTTTCAGTCATTCTCTCTCTCTCTCTCTCTCTCTCTCTCTCTCTCTCTCTCTCTCTCTCTCTCTCTCTCTCTCTCTCTCTCTCTCTCTCTCTCTCTCTCTCTCTCTCTCTCTCTCTCTTTGTAAGGCCAGACTGCCTAGTAAGGACCTTGAGGTCTGTGTGGTCTGTGTATCTATATAGCTCTATCTATGTAGCTCTCAGTTTACATTACATTAACGATATTGATGTAGGGGTAAACAACATAATTTCCAAATTCGCCGACGATACAAAAATAGGAAATACAGTCCTGAACGAAAATGATAGAAATGCGTTGCAATCTGATTTAAACAAGATATCAGAGTGGTCGAAAAAATGGCAGATGCCCTTCAATGTCGATAAATGTCAGGTGCTGCAGGTTGGTAGCAGAAATATGAAATACAAATACGAAATGAATGGCAAACAAAGAAAAACCGCAACGGAAGTAAAAGACCTAGGGGTACTAATATCTGAAAACCTAAAAACTTTCGACCAATGTATAGCAGCTGCAAATAAGGCAAACATAGCATTGAGCTTTATTAAACGAAAATTGACATATAAACATGAGAACGTAATAGTGCCACTGTTCAAAAGTATGGTGAGGCCCCACCTTGAATATGGTGTGCAGTTCTGGTCACCTTACCTGATCAAGGACATTGTAAGACTCGAGTCAGTACAGCGTAGAGCTACGAAGATGATACCCTCATTAAGAAATAAATCATATGAAGAAAGACTTAAACGATTGAACCTGTTCTCATTAAAAGAGAGGAGGTTGAGGGGTCAGCTTATTGAGTGCTTTAAGATACTAAAAGGTTTCGACAAAGTCGATGTAAATGCACTATTCACATTAAACAATACTAATCAAACTCACGGAAATGGAATTAAAATAAAAACCAAAAAGGCAAACCTAGATGTCACAAAGAGTTTCTTCACCTACAGTGTGGCGACAGAGTGGAATAAACTACCAGCGAGAGTGGTGGAGAGCGACACAATAAACGCTTTCAAGGGAAGGCTTGACCTCTATCTGCAGAGGGCTGGGGTAATATGAAAAAAAAATATATATGTTTGTATGTGTATGTGTGTTCACTGTACAGTATGTATATATATATGTATATATATACTGTATATATATGTATGTATGTGTGTATGTATGATTTTTTTTTTTTTTTTTAAGAGACAATGAACGGAGGAAGGAAAAACATAGATAAAACAAAAAGGTCCATGAGCCTAAAGGCATCCTCCATTCATAAAATGTTTGTAACAACTGGATTTAAACATTTGTAGATTGCAAGTTTGTGGAAAGCAATTCGAGGGAAGTGAATTCCAAAGAGTAGTAGCTCTGGGGATAAATGAATTCTGATAAGCAGAAGTTCTGCATTGTGGAGGAGAAAGTGTAAATTCATGGGTGCTCTCAGCTGCCCTAGTTCTACGGGGAAAGATGTGGAGAGGCGGCACAATTGAAGCAAGTTCCTCGGAACAATTGCTGTGAAAATATCTGTAGAATAATGCAAGGGATGCAACATTTCTTCGTATGGATAATGCAGGAAGGTCCTGTGTGATTGCAGGGTTATTTATTAATCTAATAGCTTTATTTTGAATTTTGTCTAACTGCCTCAATGCAACCACTCCACTTCCACCCCACAGAGGTGAACAGTAATCCATCTGAGAACGCGCATGACTTTTATATATTACGGCCAACTGCTCGTCAGTGAAGAATTCTCGAACTCTGTACAGGAGTCCCAGTTTTTAGAGGCATTCTTAGCAATGCTTCTAACATAATTTGTCCAGCTCAAGTTAGTAGTTAATGTTACACCGAGAATGTCAATACTAAGGGAAGTGGGAATATTTACATCATTAAAAAATATATGGGAGTCAGTGAGATTCTGTCGGTTAGAAAATTGAATGTACTTGGTTTTCTGTGCATTAAAGGAAACTAGATTATTTTGTCCCCATTCATTAATTCTAGAAAGGTCCTGGTTCAGAGAAATTGCAGTGTTTATTTTTGAATTTATAAGATCGGGATGGGTGAAAGAATTGGTAAATGTTAAGGAACTGTGGAGTGTTGAGTCATCTGCGTAGGAATGTATTGGATTATGAGTGGTAGAAAATTATGAGATCATTGATATGAATGAGGAACAGAGTTGGGGCCAAAACTGATCCCTGGGGAACACCAGCATTTATTGAGTGAAATTGAGAATACAGGCCATCTACCATTACACATATTTTTCTGTTATGAAGATAAGAAGAAATTAGTGGAACTAATGATGCAAGGCCGTAGTGTGACATCTTCGATGTGTGTGTATATGTGTATGTATGTGTGTATGTGTGTATATATATGTACCGGTGTATATATATATATATATATAGTTTGTAAGGCCAGACTGCCTAGTAAGGACCTTGAGGTCTGTGTGGTCTGTGTATCTATGTATCTCTCTCTCTCTCTCTCTCTCTCTCTCTCTCTCTCTCTCTCTCTCTCTCTCTCTCTCTCTCTCCCCTTATTTGTTTGCATGAGCTGTAGGTAAGCTCTAGCTTAACTGCCCTGTAGTTGCTTTGCATATAATTCTGCTGTGTTTTTGACTGATAAACGTTTGTTTATCGAGACTGCTTTTGTTTACATTTTTACCGGTTAGTGACGACCGACGCTCTAAAGTAAACAAACTACTTGCTTGTTTCATATTATAAAGTGCTAGCACTTATTGTAGATATTTTAGCCCTCACTGTAGTTAAGTGCTTAGCAAACCACCCAGTAGTTATCTTGCATGACATTGTACTGTAGTTTTGACTGATAAACGTTTGTTTTTCAAAATGTATTTTATTTGTCAAGTTAGTAGAGACGCCGCCGATACCAGCGCCACCTGTGTACGCATAAACAAACCCTCTTCTTGTATTTTATATATCAAAGTCTAGCCAATACTGTACTTGGTTGAACTTTTTATCTTGGTTATCTATATAAATCGCACACACTAACATTTGTCAAGATATTTTTAATATTGGGTTAGAATAATTTAGTTACTGTAATACTTTTTGATAGCCTATTTAATAATCGCATTTCAGATAATTGTCACCATATTAATAGGCCTCTCATACTCTTGTCAGGGATATTACTAACTCCATTATTTTTATTATTGTGTCGACCACTGTATAAACTAATATACAGGCTTTAGCCTAACTGTGTCATACTGCTAACATAATTTTAATTTTATTTTCAGGCATAAAATTGTGTTCTATTGCTAACATATTCTCTTTGTGATTAACATATTCTTTTTGTGATTTACAGCCATTAATTGTACCATATTGCTAACCATTTTTTTTTTTTACTGTACTGTATACTGCTTTCCAGTTTTCTCACTAGGCTAAATTAACCCTCTCCCACTTTTTTTCCCAGTAAATTTTGTAACAAATTACTAGTCCATTTGCAATTTTCAGGCTTTAACTGTGTCATACTGCTAACATCAATTTTGTTTTTATTTTCAGGCATAAATTGTGTTCTATTGCTAACATATTTTTTGTGATTTACAAGCATAATATTCTTTTTGTGATTAACATTTTCTTGTTGTGATTTACAAGCATTAATTGTACCATATTGCTAACAAATACTTGTTGTTACTGTACTGTATACTGTTTTCCAGTTTTCTCACTAGGCTACATTAACCCTCTCCCACTTTTTGTTTTTTTTCCAGTAAATTTTGTAACAAATTTCTAGTCCATTTGTGATTTTCAGGCTTTAACTGTGTCATACTGCTAACATCAATTTTTTTTTTATTTTCAGGCATAAATTGTGTTCTATTGCTGACATATTTTTTGTGATTTACAGGCATATTAATTTTATCATATTGCTAACAAAATTTGTTGTGATTTTCAGGAATTAATTGTATCACATTGCTAACATAATTTTTTTTGTGATTTTCAGGCTAAAATTGTACCATTTTGCTAACATAAATTTGTGTGATTTTCAGGCATATTGTGATTATATCGTCATGGCGCCGCAACGAACCTGCACGAGTTGTTCCGGTAAATTTGGCCCTACCATGTTTGTTGATACTGATGTCCAAATTTGTAGATTTTGCCAGCTCCGAGAGAAGATTGCGGATGAATTGAATGCAGCTCACTGCAAGATCGATGCCCTGACTACGAAGCTTGAATCCCTTCAAGAATTTGCCACACTCAACGTAGGAGTGCCCTCGGCCCAAGAAACCACTACGATGTCAACCGCCATTCCAGTGCATACAGTACCGGTACCAGTACCCACACCCGCTGCTACCTTAGATGTTGCAGAAAATAATAATGACTCTACTCTCACTCCCCCACAGGACAACTTTCAGTTAGTGAGAAACAATGTGCATCCCAGTACCAGTACCAGGAAGGTCATCCCGACAACATGCCAAAACCGCTTCAAAATTCTTGCCATTGACGAGGAAGAGGAAACGGAAGAAGTTCGGCTTGTGGGCGACTCCATGGTCCGTGGCCAATTAACCGAGTTCTGCGCCAGGGCACCCAGGACCAGAAAGCGATTCTGTATCCCAGGTGGTGGCGTGGACGACATTGTTGCGGCTGTGGAAGAGGTTTCCAGGCTCGCCCCCGCAAGCACCACGTATGTCATCCACGTTGGATCTAACGATGTCCAACGGACGCGGTCAGAGGAACTACTTTGTAAGTACCAGCGGCTGATCAGGTCCTTCAAGGAAAAATCTAATAGAATCTTAATTTCAGGAATTGTTCCCCGGATTGATGTAGAAAACCGATTCTACAACATAGCTACCAGTACAAATCGCCGACTAGCCAAACTCTGCAGGGAGGAGGACATCGGCTTTGTCGACACATGGGATCATTTTTACTATGATAAATCTTTGTTTTCAGGAGATGGTGTTCATCTCAATGAAGTAGGAGCTGCACGTCTTGGTCGTCTGCTGAACGATGCAGTCTAGGATTTCCGTTAAAAAAACGGGGTCAACCAGGGGTACCCAGACAGGGTAGTGTAAGTCAAATACAAACTGAAAATTCAGACAATGTACAACCAGTAACATCCAACTCTAATACTCTTAAGGTGTTTTATGTAAATGCTCGTAGCATACGCAATAAATGTTCAGATCTAGAGGAAATCGTGTTTACAGAACATTATGATATAATCAGCATTACAGAATCTTGGTTAAATACGGAAGACAGAGACTTTTTAGCCGAATATACGCTTCCTGGTTATACAATGTTTGAGAAAAGTCGGATCAATAGAAACGGAGACTGACAGTGAAATTCATGAACAAATTGCATAAATAACTAACATACAAGATACCGTAATTCTTGGCGATTTCAACTTACCCGTGACTAAATGGGGCGATATTCTTACTTCACATTCTGGACACGACCTCTATGCTAACTTGCAAGAGAGTTCACTTTTTCAATTTGTACAATCTCCAACCCGTGGTAATAATGTGCTTGACCTTGTACTCGCAACAAAAGAAGAATTAACCTCTGAAGTGCGCATGGGGGTAATTGGAAACGTCCCCCTGTGCTGACGTATTTGAGGTGTTTCCGCCACTAAAATATTCATTGTGCCATTAATAGCATTAATACTTATCCATATGCGCCTATTATGGGTTGATTATAAAGGTATTAACCTGAAACAACAATAAAACGAGTGAAAACAGCGTTTGGATGGTCAAAATCGGAGATATTGCCCGCGAGTTGTATAATGTATGGGTGAGGCAATCTGCTTTCCCGCCAATTTCCCCCAAGGCCACTGAGACACAGTCGATCGATACTCTCTCTCTCTCTCTTGCACTCGCTTGCTATCAGTGATGACCACACCCTCCAATCGGATTTCTAATGTTAGCACGAAAATATACCTCAGAATAAGGGAATAACAGGGAAAATAGGTGATAACTGAAGGAGAGGAGGAAAGTGGGGAAGGAGGGGAGGTAGAGGACTGAGATTTTGCATGGCCCAGGGGCCAAAAAAAAAATAAAAAATCAAAAACAAAAATATAATTTTTTTTTTTTTTTTCGATGTCAAAAGTTGATTTTTATTTTCTCTGACTCTTAAGAGTCTCCCCGCAGTGCGCCGGGGGAACTCTTAAGAGTCTCCCAGCAGCTCCCGGGTTAATAGAGAATTTGAATGTTGGTGATGAATACGGTAACAGCGACCATCGTACGATAACTTTCACATTAAAGTTTACTAGTAACAAATCAAATAGCAGCATTGAGAAAGTCTCTAATTTCAAGAAAGCAAATTTTCATAAACTTAAATCAAAGCTTAACACCTTACGAGCGGCCTATGCGGTTTATTTATGTGTACCGCACAGCGGGGTGTTTTTAGCCAAAATAGGGCTGTTTACGTGATCATTTTCATGCCTAAATAAGACCCAGAACGTAAAACAAGTACCTATCCCTGAAAGGGCATAAACAGAGCTTTCGAATGACACCATAACGATCCTTGTATGATGGATAGTTTTCTTGCAATAACCGTGCAACGCGAGTGCAAAAAGCAGGTAATTCGGTACTTTCAGTACATAATTGAGTATGTAGCGAGTGAGAGAGGGAGGAGGGAGCTGAGATTTGTGTCAGTAGGTTCGCCGCGGTGGTCTGGAGCAGTCATACGCTCGCTAGTCTCCTGCCACCACTTGTCTCTCTCTCTCAGCCACATTACGTGCTGAAATTGCCACTCGAGTTATGTCGAGCGCCGCCACATAGTCCAGCTTTATTTAACTCGACTTATGTTGCTCGCCGCTAAATAAGGGTTAAAGAAACTGACTGGAGCTTTCTGACTAACAATAACGACATAAATACATCTTGGGAGTGTTTCACAACCACTTACCTTAAGGCAGTGCAAGACTGCATACCATCGAAAATACGGCGTCCAGACCATAATGATTAGCCCAAATGGTGGAATAAAGATATTTCAGACTGTCTGCTTGCTAAAAAATTTGCTAATGATAGATTAAAATCCTCACAAAATGACGAAGAACGGGTGAAATTTGTAGAGCTACGACGCAAAGCCAAAAAGTTAATTAAGCAAAGTAAAAAGACCCTGGAGTTACATGTTGCGAATCAAAGTAAAACAAACACGAAATAATTCTATAGTTATATCAGAAAGAAAAAAGTAGTTACTTCAACTGTTGGACCGTTAGTCGATGAAAATGGAGAATACACCAAAGACGAAGTACAAATGAGTAATGCCCTCAATACCTTCTTTGCATCAGTTTTTACAACCGAAGACCTCAGTGATATCCCTACACCATCGCCGATTCAGATTGATACTTCAGATGTTCTAAGCAATATCACCGTTACAGAGAGAGAAGTATTGAATTGTTTAGATAAACTCAAGGTAAATAAAATGCCTGGACCTGATACAATCTCGCCTAGAGTTCTAAAGGAAGCTAAGGATGAGCTCTCCAAACCACTGACATTGCTATTCAATGAATCCTTGCAGTCTAGGACTATGCCTGATCAGTGGAAGCTAGCCAACATAACACCGATATTCAAAAAAGGCAGCAAATCCCTACCCAGTAACTATCGTCCAATTAGCTTAACCTCAATTATATGTAAAATGCTAGAAACGGTCATCATAAGAGACAGACTCGTAAATCACTTGGAGGCAAATAACTTACTTAAATATACTCAACACGGCTTTCGTAAAAAACGTTCCTGTTTAACAAACCTCTTAGACTTCTTCCACGATATCCTCAACCTCTATGATGAGAGTAAAGCTGTAGATATTATATACCTTGATTTTTAAAAAGCCTTTGACAAAGTTCCCCACAAACGTTTACTGCTAAAACTAAAAGCACATGGAATACAAGACGGAGTGTTGAAATGGATAGAAAATTGGCTCAGTGACAGAAAGCAGTAGTCATAAACGGTAAGGCATCTAAATGGACCAATGTAAGTAGCGGGGTACCCCAGGGATCGGTACTAGGACCAATTCTCTTTCTAATTTACATCAACGACATAGATGAGGGTCTCACCTGTACAATCTCAAAATTTGCTGACGATACAAAAATTGCAAATAGCGTACTCTCAAAAGAACAAGTTGACGATATGCAACACAATCTAGATAAATTGTCATGTTGGGCCCAAATTTGGCAAATGAGTTTCAATGCGGATAAATGTAAAGTACTACATATCGGATACCTAAATGAGAAAGCAAACTATTCGATGAATGGCACTCAGCTTAAGAATGTAAACAGAGAAACCGATCTGGGAGTAACAATATCGAGTAACCTAAAACCGAGTCAACAATGTTCAGAAGTTGTTAAGAAGGCAAACAAAATAATTGGCTTTATAGGCAGGTCATTTGAGCATAAATCCAAAGAAGTTATCCTAACCCTTTACAATTCCTTAGTCCGCCCTCTTCTGGAATACTGCGTTCAATCCTGGTGCCCTTATTACCAAAAAGATATAAACAAGCTAGAACGAGTTCAACGTAGAGTTACCAAAATGATACCTAGCCTAAAGAACAAACCATACGAAGAGCGTCTTAGAGAATTAAATCTATTTCCTTTAACCCAGTGCAGATTAAGAGGTGACTTAATTCAAGTGTTCAAAATCATCAAAGGCATCGACAATATGAACTGTAGTAAGTACTTCACTATCGACCAATCTAATTACACGCTGGGAAACGGTTGCAAAATTATTGGTAAATCTTTGATCTATCTATCTATCTATATACTCAGGCCCAATCCCCATTTTGGGGGTAGCCTACTCAAGACAGAGCAAGAACAGGGAAAACACAAAAACAACATAAAACAAAAAATAAACACAGATAAAAAACATAAACTCTCACACATCCAGGTCACCCAGGAGAAGACCCAGAGACCAGGGTTACCAAAGGTCGCTCCAGCACTCCCCGGCCCCTGACCACCCGAAGAGGTTCCGATCTCAGCAGGCAGACATGCAGCGGAGCCAAAGCCACAAGCCCTCCCACCACACTTCCAGGCACAGCCTTCATATTAATCGTCTCCCCGGGCCAGGCGCCTGATGGACTATTATCTAGTCCAACTTGCGCCCGACCCCTTACTCCAAATGACCACGTGTTCACTCAACTATTCACAAGCATTCTCCATTCACTCCTGTCCACCACCACTTCCCCTGCCTGATCTATAGTCATTCCTCTATCATCCAAAGCCTTTCTTACACAGTCTCTCCATCTCAATGGGGGTCTTCCTGCCCTTCTATCTCCCCTTGTACCTGACTCACATATTCTCTTTGTAAGCCTTTCATCTCCCATTCGTTCAACATGACCATACCAGCTCAGCACCCTTCTGTCTACTCTGGCTGACAAATGTTCCTGCTGCCCTTTAAATAAATCTTTTAACTCACACGAATCTAAGAATTTCTTCTTCAATCGAGTTGTCAACTTGTGGAGTGGGCTTCCCCGAGACGTTATAGACTGCAGCACCGTTGATTCATTTAAACTCCGCTTAGACAAATATCTCGCATCAAACCCGCGACTGACTGCGTTTGTAAATGAATAACTTTATTTTATCCCCCCCTCAGTTACTACCCCATCTGTCCCCTACTAACTTCCTAATCCTGCCATGGACATTAGTTCTAGGGCAGTAGTTCCCTTTCCAATGTTCCCTTACCCACTCTAAACCACTGTTTGGACACTTGATCCTCAGTTTTTTGGAGGACAAGCAGCCTAGAAGGGTCACTAGATATGTTGTTGCTTGATTTCCTTTGTACTCCTTTGTACTCCTTTGTACTCTCTCTCTCTCTCTCTCTCTCTCTCTCTCTCTCTCTCTCTCTCTCTCTCTCTCTCTCTCTCTCTCTCTCTCTCTCTCTCTCTCTCATTTCGCAATACCACAAACTAGCACCAAACTTTTAACAAGAGCTACCATTCTCCCATAAACTTATCCCCAACTTAATTTCCGAATCATTAGTCTCGTCTTTCGAGCTGTAAGGATGGAAGGGGAGGTGGAAATTTTTTGAGAGAAGATATATTTACCTTTAAAATACCCATGACGTCGTTTTGTATTATTGACTTGGATAATACTAGACGATATTAATTCAGCTTACGAAGGACCTAGCTTAATATGCATAAATCAAGTACGAATATGCAAAAATATTTACTTTTACAATACCCATGACGTCCTTTTTCACATTGTTCTGAGTAAAACTAGACAATATTTATTCAGCTTACGAAGGACCTAGTTTTATATGAATAAAGCAAATACTATTACAACTACATACCCAAAGAGATATACTATTACAACTACATACCCAAAGAGATATTTATTTTTTTAAACCGGTGACGTCCTTTTTCACAATGTTCTGAGTAAAACTAGGCGATTTTTTATTCAGCTTACCAAGGACCTAGCTTTGTATGAATATATTAAATACGAATACAACTGCATACACTTGTTCTCTCATATTCTTGCTAATATTGGATGATTTTATTCAACTGTGTAATAACCTCTACAAATTAATGGAGTAAACACTATTCCAAGTAGAGTTTTAACGCCCTCATAACATTCCTAAGCTGCATGAAATCATCTGACCATGACTAAAATACAATAATATATAGAACACGTCAACGGTACTGAAAGAGATAATCTGGACAAGTTTTAGTAAATAGTTTTCCAATACAAGTTATTCCGGCTGAAGATGCTGGTAAATTGATATTTGTGAGAGAAACTATATCTACCAAAATGTATTCAATTAAAATGTTAAGTATTTTACAATAAACTATTTTAATTGTATTCACTAGATTATTGTTATGCTTACAGTACATAATTTGCTTGTCTTATGCAGTATATATAAGTTCACACACACACACACGCACACACACACACACACACACACACACACACACACACACACATACACCCACACACACACACCCACTCAACAGAATCAGTAGTACTTTTAACATGGCATATCCCAGGTTTGTGTTGAAGGCTCTATGAATGTACCACGCGTAATTGCCCGACCTTTCAACAACCTGACACATTGGACGCCAAAACTCCACCTTCCAAATGTTAAAGAGGGATGGACGTATTAATTTCCGCATGTATATACACATTTGTATTATTGTTTTTAGTTTCATCCCTATACTTCCAACAAGCTTAAACAAACACCCCCCAACACCCCTCTTCAAGATAATTTTGTAGGCCTACATTTCTCTATATAAAAATGTCCCGGCCGAAGGCCGGTTCCTTTTAAATTACAGGCTCTCTATCGCCAGGATGAAATCGGCACCTAAATGACACGAAAAGTCTTAATATTGAGAAATAATTGGAGTGAAAGGTCTTAAAATCGCCAAACTATTTAATAGGCCGAACGTCATAAAATATGAAAATTAAAGTGGCTCAACATAAGGAAGAAGGGGGACCAGAACAAATAAATCTCCCCTAAATGTGAATCGAGACCCGACAAAGGTTTGGGTCCATAACTTTAATGTTTTGTAACCCATTGAGGATTATGACGTGGATTGACAGTTTATTCTGGCTTTAACCCTTTGAGCACCAGCGGAGTGTGTTATACTTTATTCTAGCTATAGTTACACGATATTTGACATCTTAAGAAGGTTCTGTGGTAGTTAACCCACTGGATCCCAGCGCCACAGGGTATGCGTCAGCAATGTATGTAACTCTAAACCCCAGCGCCACATACGTTGCGTCCACTACTTCGAAATTATTTACTCTTGTCCTATGGTAGCTAGAGGCTTGAGGATGGTATGGAAAACTACCTTATGATGTTACCGAACAGTGGTGGTACGCGACAACCCCCTAGCCCATCCGCGCGGGTGAGTAAGGGCGGATGGGGAAAGCCAGTTTACTAACTTATCCCACCGCCACTTTTGTGTTTATTTATTCTTATCCTATGGTAGCTAGAGGGTTCAAATTCATATGGGATATACCTTATGATGTTGCCCAACAGTGGCAATACTTATCAATTGGCAATACCCAAGTTCCACCGCGGTGGAGAGTGGGGAGAGAGAGCACGGGAGTGGAAGGACTGGGCGGCTTCCCACCTCCCGCCTGGCCCAGTTGCCTTGTACCTCGTCACCTCGCTATGTTTATCGCTCCCCTAATGCTTCCCATAACATAGTTGACTCCCTACCAAGTGGGAAAGAGGAGGAGGAGGATGACCCAGACCCCACGGCATTCCTCAAAATTAAGCCAGGTCATGGTAGGGGTAAGAAGAGACGAGATAGTGTGTCATGTTGCTACGTAAACAGCAAGTTTATGTCCCCCCCTACTCCCCCTGCCTTCACCACCTCCCCTGTCTCCCCGCTAAGAATACGTCAAAATCCATATTTCTAAGTCAAAAGTGCCTAATACAATGTGTAACACTCATATTCTAACTATAAAATATACGGTAAAGTATAAAATCAATAAACAGAGTACGTGAGAGAGGCAATATAAAAGTGAGAGTGAGTGAAGGGAACGTCAGGTGTCATTCAGCTGGCAGTGTGTACGTGCATGAGTCCATAAACAAGGTGGCCGCCAACCCGCCAGTCGTCATGGTAACCAGGGGACGCGCGCGAAGCTTGCCACTCCCTCGACACTTATAAAACTTGAATCTATGCACTTATCACACTGTAACTTCACTTACAATGACAATATGTGATACATGTTGCTAATATCTGAACTATGAAGGCACACATAATGCTCGGGTGGTGTAAATAACCGTCACTCGAAAACTGGACGCATCATACATCTGCCATGCTGGCTCGCTCAGCTGTGTATTGAAGGGCGGGAAGCTTGAAGGCCATCCGGCATCAGCTAATGGCTGAGGCTCCCCCCCCCATAGGACCCCAAAATGACCGAGGTGAGTGTTTTTTTTTTTTATTATTCATTTCTCACCTACTGTATGTAAGCTATTTAAAAAAAAAAAAAAAAAAAAAGCCAAATCTGCTGGTCTCACAGTGTACATTTAATCTAAACTAGCTGGGGTTCAGTGGGTTAAAAAGATTGGTTGAGATAGTTTGAAGTCTGTTACTTGCTGGAGGCCCTCTGGCTTTATCTATCACTGGGTAGCCTTCCAAACAGGACGAATATGCTGTATGTTGACATTTCTATGCCTACCATACATTTCAGCCAGTGAATGCAGTTCCATACTATTCATGTAAGTTATTGATGACCGTGGCCAACGTAGATTAATAGTTTTAATGGGGTTATTATTCTCGGGAAGAGAAGGGTGGCTAATTTACGAATAATTTAGACTTTCGAGAATGGTGAAACTCCCTATCTGCTTTATATGGACATTTATTTGACTACCACACAATATGGATATTGGATACAGGTAAATATTGTAATAAGCATAACGCATGATTATAGAGAACACTAACATTGTTATGCGACGTTATAATTTAACGTGCTTTCTATTAATTCCGTTTTCCACCATAGGAAAGAACGGGAATCACAACTATCTCATTGGAACACAACTAACTTCAACATTATAAGTTACATAGCAATGATAATCAATGGACAAAGAATACACAATCAAGGTTCACAAGTTTTATTCCTTAATAGCTCGGGTACAATCATAGGTCAGAATAACATAACTCAAGATAGAATATCATGTATGGAAATGACCTCTTCAATCGAACATAAATAATGAAGTATGAATATGAAAAATCACTAGAATAATAATGGTATAGGAATATATAAATTAAGTTATAAATAGTACATTGAGTAAATACAATGTTAAGAACATAAGAAAATGGGAGTCTGCAAAAAGCCGATCGGCCCATACAAGGCAGATCCCTGTCACACCCAAACCCAATTACAAGGCCCAATTATAGGCCCAACTCACTAATACCTTGAGTACTGCCCCCACCAAAATGGTCAGGGATTAACACAAGATTATGGGGGTCTGATGAACGACGATTGGCCCACACCTGGTAGATCCCCCTCACACCCAACCCATCTCGTCCATATGCCTATCTAATTTGATCTTAAAGCTCCCTATCGTTCTTGATCCCACTATATCACTTGGTAGCCTATTCCACCCATCTACAACTCTGTTACCAAACCAATATTTGCCTATATCTTTTTTTGAAACGAAATGTATCTAATTTGAAACCATTTGTACGAGTTCTTTCGCTATCACTGAGCTTTAGTACATCATTTCATGTCCCCTCTATTAATCCCACTAACCCACTTGAATACCTCTACCATATCCCCTCTAACTCTGCGTCTCTCTAACGAATGTAAGCCTAATTTCTTCAACCTTTCTTCATACGGAAAATTTCTAATATTATGGATCATTTTTGTCATTCTACGTTGTACTCTCTCCAATGAATCTATGTCCATTCTGTAATAAGGACACCAAAATTGAACAGCATAATCCATATGGGGTCTCACTAATGACAAGTAAAGTTTTAAGATAACATCAGCAGTTCTGTTACTCACACTCCTAGATATGAACCCAAGAATCCTGTTTGCCTTGTTACGAACGCTTATACATTGTTTTCTAGGCTTCAAATCATTGCTAACGAACACACCTAGATCTTTCTCACAGTCTGAGTTTTCTAATTCCATATTAGCTAGTTTATATTTACCATTTGTATGCATCTTCCCTATCTTTATTACCATGCATTTGTCAATGTTAAACTTCATCTGCCAATTTACTGACCATTCGCGTAAGGTATCTAGATCCCTTTGCAGGACTCTATATCTCTATCTGAATCAATTTTTCTCCCCATTTTGGTATCGTCTGCTAATTTACTTATCCTACTAGATATACCTAAATTAAGGTCATTTATGTATATAAGAAACAACAGAGGACCTAATACAGATCCCTGGGGGACACCACTTTTGACTGCTCCCCATTCTGACTTGGTACCATTTATGCTGACTCTCTGCTTCCTACCAGAGATGTTACTACAATAACCACAAGTAAGTGTACACAGAGAAGTTAGTCTCAAACAAGTAAACGGTATTCTGATAAAAAATGGCGAATGCGAGATAGCTTCCCACTGAGGGTAAATAATAGTTACTTCAACGACATACACACAGCACTGAGATTATGGAAATTAAAATACTGTTTGATTTATGATTAACTTCTACGTTAATTCAACATATACAGGAGATTAAAATCAAAGAACTCAAAGAGTAATAATAATGAATATAAATTCACAAATAGGTTAAAATAATAAATTATATTAGTCATGTATGCGTGACTGAAATATCCTCGCTGGGGGAAAGGTTAACACGACGTGAACATAAGGAGTTGGAAGTAACTCAAATAATACACGGCATGAATTATTAGTCATGCAGCGTGATAATAACAATAGTCATATTAAGAGACTGAATAGTAAAACGCTCTGTGAACAACTTATCTATGAATTACGTACCCAATGATGATGTTACATACAAACAAGATCTGAAATAAGGGTTCACTAGTTTTACGTGTAAAAGGTGTATGTACAATTTCCCGAACAAACATATGTATTACTCTTCATAAGAATATAGGGGTCTATACCCGAAGAATTATTTATATATTTATCCCAGAGATAGGAGTGTGTCATGTTCTCTATAAATCGAGTTACGGGCACTAGGAGAAGGAAAGAATGGAAAGTATTCAATAATACGTTAATGTGAATCTTAACATATCTTGTTAACCCTTGTTGCAATCATCGTTACACTTTACAAAACAAAGGTTACTTAAAGGTTTTAGGAGAAAGGTAGGAGCATGGTAGAGAATCTGGGGAGCACGTTGTAACAGCGTCAGTTGTCCTTTCTATTGTACCAAGGGGCTCGGCTACTTCACACCACACAGGTGGGCGATGCTCTCTCTCTCTCTCTCTCCCTTGCCTGCTTTCTTTGGGTCATTAGCTACACTGGTATGCACTAGTTTGCACTGGTGTTATGACTTATTAAGGGGAGAACTAGCTAACCCCTACGGAAGGCTCGATCTGAATTAAGGATACTAGTTAAGTATGTTCTTCCGAAGAGGAAGTACTTGACTATATAGCCTCAGTTTTGCCTAACTTTACCCTGGACACAGGTAGGTCCTACCCCTTTTTCGGTTAGGGTTAAGTGGCTGGTTTCTCGGGGTAGTAGGGACATGGGGTCATGTTTATTTTTCTTTATTCTGAGGTTAGGAGTCGCACTAAAATTATGTGAGAGATATCTCTGTGACGGGGTGGACATTCTCCGTTTGTTTGTATTTGGTTTGGGTTTGGAGATAACTTGTTGGGGCGATGAAAAAAGGATTTCTGTTTGCGGGACATATAGAGAATTCGTAGATTGTATGGAGGTGACTTGGGGGGAAGGGGAATAAGATATTTCTGTTTGTTTGCTTGCTTGACTGCCATGATTGTGTTCGTGTTGGTCAGGAGGTACAGGAAGATATTGAGAGGGCTTGCGGCGAATTTGCATAAACATTTCCTCAGTATAGGTTAAGTCTGGCTTGGGGTAGGGTATGTCTTGATGGAGGGTGAGGGGCGCGTTTTCTATTGCGTTACATTGCTCAAGCTGAGTCTGGGAGTGGGGGACTCTGGTAGATCGTGATTTACAGAAAAGGGTTTTCTCGGGGTACTAATACAACTTGATGTATTTTTCTCTCTTAGCATTTCAAACATATTTTAGAGATGTAATTAGTATGGACATGGATACCTGATGAACAAGAATACCGATGTCGGCTCTTGGTCGCTAACATCTGCTTTACAACTCGAAAACACGGGACCTGGCTGTATTTCTGTTCCCCTCTATGGTTGCTAAATTATGATGAAAAGGACGTCCCTGGTACTGAATGAGTTAAGTAGACGATATTACTCAGAATAGAAAGGGTAGGCTATAATTATGTAAGTCAGAGATTTAATTGAGCTAGTGTTTACCATTTTAACTCCCACAAATTGTTCCTAAACTGTATATAATTGCCTAATATTATCAAGATTAAACTGTCAAAATACGGCATAATCTTAAAAGGGTTAAGATTACCGTACCGTAAACTTTCTGAATTTACATTGAATTAATTAAGGGGTGTATAACTGTCTCTGTTTAAGGTTCTGATTGTTTGAGTTTGATCAGTGACTCTCTCTCTCTCTCTCTCTCTCTCTCTCTCTCTCTCTCTCTCTCTCTCTCTCTCTCTCTCTCTCTCTCTCTCTCTCTCTCTCTCAAAAGTGTTAGCATTACAGGCTCAGAGTTCATTCATGGTAGGGTTCACCAAGGGAGGCGTTTGCAAACGTAATTAGATGAATTTAGGGAAGGGTTGATAATTAATTTAATAATGGAGAGAGAGAGAGAGAGAGAGAGAGAGAGAGAGAGAGAGAGAGAGAGAGAGAGTACAAAGGAGCACAAAGGTAATCAAGCAACAACAGGTCTAGTGACATTTCTAGACTGCTTGTCCTCCAAAACACTGAGGATCAAGTGTCCAAACAGTGGTTTAGAGTGGGTAAGGGAACATTGGAAAGGGAACCACTGCCCTGGAACTAATGTCCGTGGCAGGATTAGGTGGTTAGTAGGAGACAGATGGGTTAGTAACTGAGGGGAGGATAAAATAAAAGTTATTCATTTACAAACGGAGTCAGTCGCGGGTTTGATGCGATATATTTGTCTAGGCGAAGTTTAAATGAATCAACGGTGCTGCAGTCTATAACATCTCGGGAAAGCCCATTCCATAAGTTGACAACTCAATTGAAGAAGACATTTTTAGCTTCGTGTGAGTTAAAAGATTTACCAATAATTTTGCACCCGTTTCCCTGCGTGTAATTAGATTGGTCGATAGTGAAGTACTTACTACAGTTCATATTGTCGATGCCTTTGATGATTTTGAACACTTGAATTAAGTCGCCTCTTAATCTGCGCTGGGTTAAAGGAAATAGATTTAATTCTCTAAGGCGCTCCTCGAGAGAGAGAGAGAGAGAGAGAGAGAGAGAGAGAGAGAGAGAGAGAGAGAGAGAGAGAGAGAGAGAGAGAGAGAGAGAAAGAGTACAAAATGAACGAGCAATGGATAGAACATAGAACATCATGACAAGGTAAAATATGTTGCAGTCAAAGTGGACGGAATAATAGACGATGAAGCATGAGAGGCGATCAATTGGAGAAGTAATAACTATGGATATAATATACTGTGTGTGTGTGTGTGTGTGTGTGTGTGTGTGTGTGTGTGTGTGTGTGTGTGTGTGTGTGTGTGTGTGTGTGTGTGTGTGTGTGTGTGTGTGTGTGTGTGTGTGTGTGTGTAATCAATACCCAGCACTTCACACATTGTTTGGCACACAGGGTTACTATTAGTTAAAGTGTTAATTATATAGTTAACAGCCCAGGAAAAGGCAAAGTAAGGGGGGGGGGATGGACGTCTTTATTTCCTCATTTATAGATATTATTATAATTGTTTAGTGTCCTCCTTAGACCTCCATTAAGCTTAACATAAGACTCCCCACACCCCTGTCAAGATAAGACTCCCCACACCCCTTTCAAGATAAGACTCCCCACACCCCTTTCAAGATCTCCCCACACCCCTTTCAAGATAAGACTCCCCACACCCCTTTCAAGATAAGACTCCCCACACCCCTTTCAAGATAAGACTCCCCACACCGCTTTCAAGATAAGACTCCCCACACCCCTTTCAAAATAAGACTCCCCACACCCCTTTCAAGATAAGACTCCCCACACCCCTGTCAAGATAAGACTCCCCACACCCCTTTCAAGATAAGACTCCCCACACCCCTTTCAAGATAAGACTCCCCACACCCCTTTCAAAATAAGACTCCCCACACCCCTTTCAAAATAAGACTCCCCACACCCCTTTCAAGATAAGACTCCCCACACCCCTTTCAAGATAAGACTCCCCACACCCCTTTCAAAATAAGACTCCCCACACCCCTTTCAAAATAAGACTCCCCACACCCCTTTCAAGATAAGACTCCCCACACCCCTTTCAAAATAAGACTCCCCACACCCCTTTCAAAATAAGACTCCCCACACCCCTTTCAAAATAAGACTCCCCACACCCCTTTCAAGATAAATGTGTACTTGTTTTGATAGAGAAATGTCCCGGCCGAAAATTACAGGCTCACTAACGCTCGCCAGGATAAACATGGACACCAAAATGGCATGAAACATAGTCTTTGTAATAATGAAGTAGAGGAGAGAAAAGGAGAGGGTTGTAAGTGCAGAGGAAAAAATTATGACCTTATTAGAACAGGGACATATACAAAGAGATGACATTTTAAGGGTAGCATCCAAGACACTTCCAATTAAACGAAGGAAACAAATATGAAACTAAGGGAAATTTATATGCCAATGGAGGCTTGATAAAAGAGATTAGACATAGATTTGTATTAATAAACGAATAATAAAACTAAACGTGGTGAAATACGATTTTAGTCAATGGAGGGAGAACAAAAAGGAAAACTAACTTTTGAAATGGATCGAGTCATATACGTTTATTGTATGTGTCTGGGTAGAAGCGAACATCAATACAATATGCTACAAGAGTTACACTAGCTTTGTGTGTGTTGTATGTGTCTGGGTAGAAGCGAACATCAATACAATATGCTACAAGAGTTACACTAGCTTTGTGTGTATTGTATGTGTCTGGGTAGAAGCGAACATCAATACAATATGCTACAAGAGTTACACTAGCTTTGTGTGTGTTGTATGTGTCTGGGTAGAAGCGAACATCAATACAATATGCTACAAGAGTTACACTAGCTTTGTGTGTATTGTATGTGTCTGGGTAGAAGAGAACATCAATACAATATGCTACAAGAGTTACACTAGCTTTGTGTGTATTGTATGTGTCTGGGTAGAAGAGAACATCAATACAATATGTTACAAGAGTTACACTAGCTTTGTGTGTGTTGTATGTGTCTGGGTAGAAGTGAACAGCAATACAGTATGCTACAAGAGTTACACTAGCTTTGTGTGTGTTGTATGTGTCTGGGTAGAAGCGAACATCAATACAATATGCTACAAGAGTTACACTAGCTTTGTGTGTGTTTTCATTATAATTTGTATGTGTTTATATTTTATTTTAATATTTGTATTATTATTATTATTATTATTATTAGTGCTAGTATTAGTATTAATAGTATTATTACTATTATTATTATTGTTATTTATTTTTTTATTTATATTTTATTTATAAATATTAATTTGTTATACTTCATGTTCACGTCCCAGTTTACCCTACATCCCCGCACCTGAATACTAAAAAAGTGCAAGTTTTTCCTGTTCCTCGAGAATTTCACATTGGAAATTTTTACCTCCTAGAATGGACAGGGCTTCAGAAGGCTTAGTACACAGTGTAGCATTCAATTCTAATATATTTATATATTCGGTGGAAGCGTATCAACATTACCTCTTCCTTTCTTGAAAACAGTATTGTATGGTATTTACAATGTTAGCATATATATCAATCTATAGCTATCTATCTACATCTCTTTATCTCTCTGTCCAATTATCTATCTATCTATCTATCTATCTATCTATATATCTGTCTATCCATATATCTATCTATCTGGTTGCAGGCTTGGTAGTAAAATGAGTAATGTATTTGCTTACGCGGTTGACCTAGTTCTACTGGTTCCCTCGTCATCAGGATTGCAATTTTTGTTTAATATATTAGAAAAAGAAGCTAATGATATCGATATTGATATTAATATTACTAAGTCAGTGTGTACATTCTTCAGACCTGATAACTCTAAATTATTAGGCCCCAATATGATATTTAAAGGTGAGAAGCTTAGCAATGTTGATAAACATAAGTATCATGGATTTGGCTTAGATAGTAATCTGAATAATGCTAGGGACTTGATGAGATGTAGAAATAAATGTTATAACGAGTTTAATTGCATTTTGCGAAAATGTTCAAGAGTCAGTTTTAAGGTGTTTATCAAAATGTTTACCAGCTACTGCTTATTTAATTTTATTGTTTGTTAATATTAGAGTAACCAGACCACTGAGCTCCATAAAAGAACTCTGATAGGGCTGGCCCGAAGGATTGATCAAGATATATAACTAAACGAGTCAAGACAGAGAGGGAAGGGCAGTAGGGGAACAAATCGAGGAAGGCGAAGACACGCAGACATTTCTCGCCAATTCACCAGTTCAGCCGGACCACATGAGCTCCACATCAGAGTTCTTATAGGGCAGGGCCGAAGGATGAGGCAAGAATTGGTACACCGCAACACCAACCAAGTAGTGACCAGGGCGAAGAATGAGAGATCAGGTTGAAGGTAGAAAAAATCACATCGAGAAGCAAAAAATGCATTACCGAAGGGAATCAAGTCAGTCCGGCCACAACAGCAACCGAAAAGACAAAATTAATCAGGTCAGGAATCCGCTACCTATCCAGGCCAGGGAGACATGAGATATAGGTTGCCCGAGGACAACCGAATGGGACAGAATAAGAATAGAAGGGGAAAAACATAAGAGAAATGGAAAAACTACTCAAAATTAGTCAAGCTGACGCCAAAAGCTCGAGGGGAGATAGGAAGGGAAATGACCACAACCATCCCCCATCAAGCCCCAGTCGCCGGCCCCGAAGCCCCTCAACCACGCCAAGGAGAGTAGTAACAGGGTTACTACTTAACTACTTACTACTTACTGCTGAAGCCTGTATGGAGCAGAACTATGGTACTGTAATAGAAAGTGTAATATTCCCTTTAAGCAATTTGCTATTGGATATTGTATGTATATGATTTACCTTGTACAGTATCACTTTCATATCTAGTACAGTCACTTATGCATATGTAATATCTCTCTATGAGTAAGATTCATGTTAGCATCCAGGCAGTCATTTTAGTTATGTCATATAGCCACTCTGGCAACTCAAGCCTGGGGCTCCTCTCACCAGAGGGCCAATACATGTTTGTGTACCACGAGACAGAGCTATCACCCTGTAGGCTCTGCTTCGTGCCTGTATCCCATATCCTTCTCAATAAGAACCTATATATCTACAGCGTGTCTACTTACTCCCCAACCCAAGATAGGCCTGTTGTGCATCTATGGAGTTAGCTGGGACACACATAACATGGCACAGTGTGTAGGATGAGAAGTTTATGTGGATTTCGCCAGACGCCGCCAACCGCCATTGTCCACACACCCTGCATCCCAGCCACCGTCTCACTGCTTGGACTACAGTGTTATAGTGCTCAACAGTGCGGTGCCGACGTTCCCAGTACAGTGCCAGTGATATTATATGTGCCAGTGCTATATTGTGTGCTTTATTTTATATGTATTGTGTGTGGCATAAGCATAACGCCCGCACAAGTCCGAGCCACGAGAGAGCGGGGCGTGAGATCCCCCCCCTCTGACTGCCAGCAAGATACTGAGGTGAGGGAGGCCGCGGCCGCGCACCACCGCAGAACCGCTCCACCGCTCGGTACATACGCACGCACACACACTGGGCACACACACAACTGGCAAACTTTTATTTAATCACCCAAGCATTCCCTTCAGTGCTAATTGTAATTGGGTTTTATACATTGGTGAGGATAGGCTGGTGTGTATTCTAAATATTCTGCTGTTTTTGCCAGTCATTTTGATACCCCACTTGTATATGTGAGAGGCTAATAACTGTGTGTTTGTTATCTCCCTGTCTGTCTGTCACCCACACAAGATGTCAGCCTCTGGTGATGTACAGGACGAAGGGGCAGGAACAAACTTGCCTTATGATGGGGAAGAATACACACCTTATTATCAGCACCCTCAGTCCCCAACCACACCTTCAGCCCCTTCTTCAGCTGATTTCCTGCAATTTTTCAAATACCTGGAGGAGTCTCGCAGGTATGATGAGCAGAGGAGACAAGAGGAGGAGGCCCGCCGAGATCGTGTCCTGGAGGAGTCTCGCAGGCATGATGAGGCTATAAGGAGACAGGAGTTCCAGAGCTTATTTCAGCTGTTGGCTCCCACCAGGACCCCTCCCGACTCCTCCACACCTGCTGGTCACCTTGGCGGACAGCAGCTACATTCTTCTCCACATCCCTCACACAATCCTCCACCACAGAAGGCTACGGCCCAGACACCACCACCATTGAAGCCTGACACTACATTCCAGATGTTCCGGGAGTGGAGGAGACGCTGGGATGACTATGCTGTCATGGTGGACCTGTCCAACCTGCCTGCGGCCAAACAGATGATACAACTACGCATGTGCATGACTCTCGAGACGCAGCGTGTCTTAGAACACATCCTCCAGATCGCTCCCTCCACAGACAAGACTGTTGAAGAGGTGTTGGACGCCCTGCAGCTTCATATCAAGAGTCTAAGGAATGAGGCACTCCGGTGTCGTGAATTGTTGAGTTGCAGACAGCATGAAGGGGAAACTTTTGCAGAGTTCTACGTCCACCTCAAACGTCTCGCAGAAGAAGTGGATGTGTGCCCTGGTAACTCACCCATCTGTGTGGAGACACAACTCAAGACTATCATCCTCATGGGCCTCAGGGACAAGGAGTTAGTCCAGAAACTCATCGCACTGGACTCCAAGTCAATACTACAGGATGTCGTCACTACGTGCCGCTCGTATGAGGCTGCCAAATCTGCGACCACGGCCATTAGTGCGCCCCATGAACAAGTAAGGGCCGTCTCTTCATACAAGAAAAACAAGAAACAGGGCAGTGACAGGACCCAACCCCCCAAGCCTCCATCGAATGCAGCTGATGCCTGTCAGAGTTGCGCTCGCCGACACGGGCCTGACATGTGTCCCGCTGCTGGCAGCACCTGTAACAACTGTGGGCGCCACGGTCACTGAGCTCGGACAGCTAAGTGCCCTGCTCACAAGTTTCAGTGCCGCATCTGTTGTCTTCTGGGGCATTATGACAAGTGTTGTCCGTCGACTAAGAAGAAGGAAAGACGCCAAGGTGGCCCCCCAGGCGATACGGGTGCCCCCTCCAACTCTGGCAAGCCCCCCGATGCTAGGAGTAATAGCTGTCATCAGGTGGGATCGACTCCTTCTACAGCTTCGACGCCGCAACCCATCTGTGTTACCCTCTCCTTTGGCGACGCTATATCCCGCCTACGGATGTTACCGGACACGGGCGCTGACGTCACCGTGATTGGCCGGCGTCACCTTGAGGATTTGGGTATCCCCATGAGCAGCCTGCGAGCCCCTTCGCCCACGACAACGTTCACGGCGGACGGCTCCCCGATGGCACCTGCTCTGGGGGTATTTCAAGCTACCCTCATCCTGGGACAGAGAGTGTGTACTGCACTGATCCATGTGCACGAGGGTGTCCAGACTCCTCTGCTTTCATACAGCCACTGCAGGGAGTTAGCCATCATACCTCTGGCATTCCCAACGCCCATACAAGAGGTCAAGCACGTCAACAGGTGTAAGGCTATACCACTTCCGGTCTCCACGTCGCCCGCTGAAGCCAAGAATTACTTCCTGCGGGAGTTTAGCGACGTGTTCATGTCCAAAGACGACCTAAAGACTGTGCCCCTCAAGCCTATGGTGGGTCAACCCATGAGGATCCATCTTAAAGAGGGAGCTGAGCCCTTCGCCATCCATACTCCCCGACAGATTCCCTTTGCCTTTAGGGACCAAGTCAAGCGAGAGTTGGAGTCCATGGTGGCCCAGGGCATCATCAAGCCTGCTGGAGACAACCCCTCAGAATGGTGCCACCCCCTCGTCGTTGTTGGTAAGGACAGCGGAGGAGTGCGCATCACCGTCGACCTCTCCAAACTCAACAAACATGTGTCCCGACCAGCTCACCCTTCGCCTACTCCCTCCGCAGCAGTTCATGGTGTCGACCGAGGAGCTCGCTACTTCACCACTGCGGACGCCCTCTGTGGTTACTGGCAGATGGAATTGGCTCATGAGGACCAGCACCTGACCACCTTCATCACGCCGTATGGACGCTTCAAGCATTGCAGAGGACCCATGGGATTCACAGCTACGGGCGACGCCTTCTGCTACAGGGGTGATATGGCTCTACAAGGTGTGCAGAGGTGCACTAAGGTCGTGGATGACATACTGCTGTACGATGAGGACTACAAGTCTCACCTCGACCGCATCCATGAAGTGCTGACTAGGTGCCGCAAGTTCGGGATTACCCTCAACAAGAGCAAGTTTGTGGTTGCCGCACCTTCAGTGGACTTCTGTGGATACACCCTCTCAGGGGATGGTATTGCGGCTGACACGAGCAAAGTGGCTGCAATCGGGGACTTTCCGGCACCAACCAACTTGACTGACCTCAGGTCATTCCTGGGTCTGGTCAACCAGCTGGCAGAGTTTACCCCTGACATCGCCGCCGCCGCTTAGCCCCTCCGCCCTTTGATAAGCCCCAAGAGGACATTTGTGTGGACTCCTGACCACGATGAGGCCTTCAGGCGAGTCAAGTTAGCCCTTGTCAGTCCTCCTGTTCTCGCACACTTCGACCCAGACCTACCCACCATTCTTCAGACTGATGCATCGCGACTCAACGGCATTGGGTATGCCCTCTTGCAGGACCACGGCAGTGGCCACCTGCGGCTCATCCAGTGTGGCTCTCGGTTCCTGGCGGACGCTGAGACCCGCTATGCTACTATCGAGTTGGAGATGTTGGCTGCTGTTTGGGCCATGTCCAAGTGTCGACTGTATTTACAGGGTCTACAGGATTTCACACTGATGACTGACCACCGCCCCCTCATCCCTATCATCAATCACTACACGTTGGACGCTGTGGAGAATCCCCGCCTCCAACGCCTGAAGGAGAAGACCTCACCCTATATCTTCAAGGCCATGTGGCGTGCCGGCAAGTTGCTCTGCATCCCTGATACCCTGTCCCGAGCCCCGGTCAGCCGCCCCATGCCAAAGGATGAGATCGCTTGTGCCGACGCCGCCACCTTCCTCAGGACTATAGTGACAACCAAGGACGTTATCAACTCAGGACGATCTTCGGCACGATCTTCGGCACCAGACGCAGACAGGACGCTACAGGATCTCCGGGTCGCGGCAAGAGCGGACCCTGCGTATGTTCGTCTACTCGACTGTGTGACCTCAGGATTCCCTGCCAACCGATACGACCTTCACAATTCCTTGCTCCCATACTGGAAGATACGGGACGAACTCGTCCTGTATGGAGCTCGGATCGTGGTTCCTGCAGCCCTCCGCCGACGCACCCTACAGCATCTTCATGACGGCCACCGTGGTGTGGAGGCCACTAAACGCAGGGCGAGGCAGGCTGTCTTCTGGCCGGGGATAGATTCCGACATCACCAACACTGTTCAAGCGTGTGAGTCGTGCCAGATCCTTCAGCCTAGCCTCCAGAAGGAACCACTCATGAATGATGACAACCCTACAAGGCCCTTTGAGTCTGTGTCGGCTGACTTTTTCATGGTCGCCGGGAAGTCTTTCCTGGTAGTCGTCGACCGTCTCTCGGGGTGGCCTGTTGTTGTCCCCTGCACAGGCGACACAACCGCCTCTGCGACCATCAGGATGTTCTGTCGCTACTTCCGGGAAGTTGGTGTGCCCCTTCGTCTGAGGACCGATGGGGGCCCACAATTCACCAGCCACGAGTTCCGGGACTTTATGAAGCGATGGGGAGTTCGTCATGTGGTAACATCACCGCATTACCCACAGGCGAACGGCCATGCCGAGGCTGCGGTGAAGTCTCTCAAGCACCTCACCTTAAAGACTGCACCCTCTGGCAACATTGACTGTGAGGACTTCGACCGGGGTCTCTTGGAACTCCGGAATACTCCAAACTTCACAGGCCGCTCCCCAGCCCAGTTCCTGTATGGTCATCCTCTTAGGACATGTCTCCCGGCCCATCCCAAGTCCTTTGCTGCGGAATGGCAAGCCAAGGCCGAGGACTGTGATAGACGTGCAGCCGACCGTGCCGAGCAGGTTAAGACCCGGTACGATGAGCACGCACAACCCCTTCCCAGGTTACGTGTCGGTCAGCAAGTGCGGATTCAAGACCCGACCACGAAACGCTGGGACAAGGTGGGGGTTGTGATGAGCCTTGGCAGGTCACGGGCCTATGAGGTACGTCTCCCTAGTGGCCGTGTGTGGTGGCGGAACCGTCGATTCCTCCGCCCCGTGCCCCAAAATGGTGACTCCCTCAACCCTGTGGCCCCTTTCAATGACGCTGAACAGTCCTTAACTTCTGACCCCCAAGTTACCCCACGTCGATCAGAACGGCTCAGTAGGAAAGACTCCGCTCGAGAATGAACTGCGAGCGTGAGGGGGGAGGGAGGTGTATGTATATGATTTACCTTGTACAAGATCACTTTCATATCTAGTACAGTCACTTATGCATATGTAATATCTCTCTATGAGTAAGATTCATGTTAGCATCCAGGCAGTCATATTAGTTATGTCATATAGCCACTCTGGCAACTCAAGCCTGGGGCTCCTCTCACCAGAGGGCCAATACATGTTTGTGTACCACGAGACAGAGCTATCACCCTGTAGGCTCTGCTTCGTGCCTGTATCCCATATCCTTCTCAATAAGAACCTATATATCTACAGCATGTCTACTTACTCCCCAACCCAAGATAGGCATGTTGTGCATCTATGGAGTTAGCTGGGACACACATAACAGATATCATAAGGCAATCAAGAAAATGTTAGGACTAAAATACTGGGAAAGTAACCATATAGCTTGTCAACTTGCTGGCCTAATGACTTTCAACCATTTGATGAACTGGAATAAAATAAAATTTTCAAATAGAATGATTGCCCATCATTGTAAATTACTTGAACACAGTTTAGTGGATGTAACTAATAGCTGTTTCGTAGCTAATGAAGTAAATATTGTTCGTAACTAATGTAGTAAATACTATTCTAAATGCAGCATACATATCAATTGTTTAAAAGACAATGATATTGAAGCAGTGAAGTCAAGAATTATGTACGTTCAAAATCATGAGCCAGGAATGCGTTAATATTTGTCTTTAATTTTAATTGTATCTGTAAATATGTAAAAAGTTACTATGTATAGCTTTTTATGAAATGAATAATTGACTGACTGACTGACTATCTATCTATCTATCTATTTATATATCTATCTATATATCTATTTATTAAGTATCATACATGAATTCTGACAATCCACTGGTCAGACAGATCGGTATATTGGAAATGGTGTACAAGGTATACGAATATAGATATCAAATGAGGATTCCCACCACAGATCTCTATATATGGCTCTCGCGGCTCTGCAAGCTCTTCTGAAGGTGAGTTGATGGTTTTGGATGCTTGTATGTCTTTTGGAATGATGGTGGGGAGAATCTGACTATACCCTGTTCCGAGTAGGCCGGCCAAATATCGTGAACCCTAACCTCTGTAATTCAAAAATAGCCAGAGCAAATGGGCTGTACACTTCCTTAACTGTTCCCTGGCTGACCCTTTGCAAATGGCAGAAGTATTAGATCGATTACTCTAGTCGTTTGTGAGTTATAGAGGTTAATGTTCAAGATTGTTGGCCTACTTACTCGGAACAGGGTATAGATTGTAATTGTTAAAATCAGTGTTGATAGGCAAGGGTTCAGTCTTTCGTCCCGTTGAACTTTGGTAGTGTAATACAAATCTATGTATTTACCTTAGTACGTGTGTCAATTTGTATTTTGTGTTTGTGTGTTCATTGTTTTCTGTTGTGTTGTCCATAAAAAAAAACAAAAACAAGGAATAGTGGGGATTGGGCCTGATTATACACATACATATACATACATACGAGACAGCTGATGATTAATACAGGGTTATGAGGTCATGTACGGTAACGCTAATAAGTCATTCCTCATCTGTCATTACATTTGGCTCGCTCTGTACTGTATCAATGTCTGTCAGATGTTGGAATAGGGTGGGTAAGTGACGGAACATGTCTGCATATCTCACTTGTAATGCAGACATCATGGTTAGGGATTGCTGATACAAATTATTGTTCAAAATATACTTGGTGCCAAGACATCACTTATTTGGCCGACTGTACTTTATGTGACACTTGGCTACAAGAGCGAATTTCATCTAACACGGACGTTCATAGTGAATACTATCATTAATTGTAAATAAATCTATATATGAAGGGGAGATGGACGTACTTATTTGCCTATGGTTTTATCTTTATATTATGTTTTAGTGTCCTCCCTAGACCTCCATCAAGTTATAACAACAACAAAAAACTAAACCCCCCTTCAACATTTTTTCGGTGGGAAAATGTTCCGGCCGAGGGCGAGTTACTCTTAAAATAACAGGCTCCCTATCGCTCGCAGAAAAACATCGATACCTAAATGGCAAGAAAGTTCTTATTATTGACAAATAAATGGGGCATAGAGTCTTAAAATTTGCCTAACTAAAGGGCCGAACTTCTTAAAATCTTAAAACTAATGGGGCTAAACACGAAAGAAAAGGAGGGCCAGAAAAACCTGCCCATCCCCCCTTAAACCTGATGACTATGTGTGACTGTACATTCTATAAAGGTGTAAAGGAATCCTGAACGCTGTCAGGTCACAGAACACCTCAAACTCTTAAGAAAGTAGTGTTTGGTTTTTGGTCTATATAATGTATATATTTATTAATAATTGTTTAAATTTCCTCACTAGACCTCCATCAGACTTAGAAAAACATCCCCTAGATCCCCTTTCAAGACAAAATTGTTAATTTTTCGGTTTACAAATTTCCCGGCCAAAGGCCGGTTCCTTCTAAAATTAGAGGCTTGCTATCGCTCGCCAGGAAAAAAATCGACTCCTAAAGGGCACGAAAGGGCTTATTTTTTACAACAAAATGAAGCGAAAGGTTTCAAAATCGCCAAACTAACGGAACGAACATCATACAATCTCAAAACTAATATGCTAAACATGAGGGAAAAGGGGGTCCAGAAAAAGCGAGTACTACCCTCTTAACACGGAACGTAAAATGTAAAGTACACTCGGATACAATAGTCTCTAGCCCACTCATAAGAATTCCTGGACCCCTAGGTTTTACTTTATGCAATTATAAATATCTGGATTGATTTTTCGATGGAACTTGCTTTTCAATAAATAGTATATATAGTTTTTTTTAGTTGATGTGTAGAAAATTATATTCATAAATTCGTTTCCAGTTATATACATCCATAATTCGTTTCCAGTTATATACATCCATAATTCGTTTCCAGTTATATACATCCATAATTCGTTTCCAGTTATATACATCCATAATTCGTTTCCAGTTATATACATCCATAATTCGTTTCCAGTTATATACATCCAGTTATATACATCCATAATTCGTTTCCAGTTATATACATCCATAATTCGTTTCCAGTTATATACATCCATAATTCGTTTCCAGTTATATACATCCATAATTCGTTTCCAGTTATATACATCCATAATTCGTTTCCAGTTATATACATCCATAATTCGTTTCCAGTTATATACATCCATAATTAGAAATAGCTGAGGTCCAGGAATATTTTGGGTGGGCTAGAGACTATGGCATCTGAGTGTACCAACCTCGTAAACTTTCTGTCGACTGTACACCACCAACACTATAGTCTATTCGCTGTAAGTAGGCGATACATCGTAAACTCTAACCTCTGTAACTCAAAAATAACCAGAGTAATCGAGCTAATACTTCTACCATTTTGGAAGAGTCAGTCAAGGTATAGATGAGGACATTTACAGCCAATTTGCTCTAGCCCTTGTTACGCTGGCCAGCTTGCCAGAATGTACTCGTGACTCGCTAGCACTCGCCACGGCAGTGAAATGGGCTATAATAATCGTTGAACGATATTCTTTCTTTCTTAGTATTCATGTTGTCACAGACAGATCAGTGTTTGCCTTTATTCTTGTCTGTGACAATTAGAAGTATTTTATATCCTGTAGTGATTATAACATGCAGCGCGTGAGAGAGAGAGAGAGAGTCGGAGGGGAGTACAAAGGAGTACAAAGGAAATCAAGCAACAACAGTTCTAGTGACCCTTCTAGGCTGCTTGTCCTCCAAAACACTGAGGATCAAGTGTCCAAACATTGGTTTAGAGTGGGTAAGGGAACATTGGAAAGGGAACTACTGCCCTGGAACTAATGTCCGTGGCAGGATTAGGAAGTTAGTAGGGGACAGATGGGTTAGTAACTGAGGGGGGGATAAAATAAAGTTATTCATTTACAAACGCAGTCAGTCGCGGGTTTGATGCGAGATATTTGTCTAAGCGGAGTTTAAATGAATCAACGGTGCTGCAGTCTATAACGTCTCGGGGAAGCCAATTCCACAAGTTGACAACTCGATTGAAGAAGAAATTCTTAGATTGGTGTGAGTTAAAAGATTTACCAATAATTTTGCAACCGTTTCCCCGCGTGTAATTAGATTGGTCGATAGTGAAGTACTTACTACAGTTCATATTGTCGATGCCTTTGATGATTTTGAACACTTGAATTAAGTCACCTCTTAATCTGCGCTGGGTTAAAGGAAATAGATTGAATTCTCTAAGACGCTCTTCGTATGGTTTGTTCTTTAGGCTAGGTATCATTTTGGTAACTCTACGCTGAACTCGTTCCAGCTTGTTTATATCTTTTTGGTAATAAGGGCACCAGGATTGAACGCAGTACTCCAGAAGAGGGCGGACTAAGGAATTGTAAAGGGTTAGGATAACTTCTTTAGATTCAAATGACCTGCCTATAAAGCCAATTATTTTGTTTGCCTTCTTAACAACTTCTGAACATTGTTGACTTGGTTTTAGGTTACTCGATATTGTTACTCCCAGATCGGTTTCTCTGTTTACATTCTTAAGCTGAGTGCCATTCATCGAATAGTTTGCTTTCTCATTTAGGTATCCGATATGTAGTACTTTACATTTATCCGCATTGAAACTCATTTGCCAAATTTGGGCCCAACATGACAATTTATCTAGATTGTGTTGCATATCGTCAACTTGTTCTTTTGAGAGTACGCTATTTGCAATTTTTGTATCGTCAGCAAATTTTGAGATTGTACAGATGAGACCCTCATCTATGTCGTTGATGTAAATTAGAAAGAGAATTGGTCCTAGTACCGATCCCTGGGGTACCCCGCTACTTACATTGGTCCATTTAGATGCCTTACCGTTTATGACTACTCTTTGCTTTCTGTCGCTGAGCCAATTTTCTATCCATTTCAACACACCGTCTTGTATTCCATGCGCTTTTAGATTTAACAGTAAACGTTTGTGGGGAACTTTGTCAAAGGCCTTTTGAAAATCAGGGTATATAATATCTACAGCTTTACTCTCATCGTAGAGGTTGAGGATATCGTGGAAGAAGTCTAAGAGGTTTGTTAAACAGGAACGTTTTTTACGAAAGCCGTGTTGAGTATCTTTAAGTAAGTTACTTGCCTCTAAGTGATTTACGAGTCTGTCTCTTATGACCGTGTCTAGGATTTTACATACAATTGAGGTTAAGCTAATTGGACGATAGTTACTGGGTAGAGATTTGATGCCTTTTTTTAATATCGGTGTTACGTTGGCTAGCTTTCACTGATCAGGCATAGTCCCAGACTGCAAGGATTCATTGAATAGCAATGTCAGTGGTTTGGAGAGCTCATCCTTAGCTTCCTTTAGAACTCTAGGCGAGATTGTATCAGGTCCAGGCGTTTTATTTACCTTGAGTTTATCTAAACAATTCAATACTTCTCTATCTGTAACGGTGATATTGCTTAGAACATCTGAATTATCAATCTGAATCGGTGATGGTATAGGAATATCACTGAGGTCTTCGGTTGTAAAAACTGATGCAAAGAAGGTATTGAGGGCATTACTCATTTGTACTTCGTCTTTGGTGTATTCTCCATTTTCATCGACTAACGGTCCAACAGTTGAAGTAACTACTTTTTTCTTTCTGATATAACTATAGAATTCTTTTGGGTTTTTTTTACTTTGATTCGCAATATGTAACTCCAGGGTCTTTTTACTTTGCTTAATTAACTTTTTGGATTTGCGTCGTAGCTCTACAAATTTCACCCGTTCTTTGTCATTTTGTGAGGATTTTAATCTATCATTAGCATATTTTTTAGCAAGCAGACAGTCTGAAACATCTTTATTGCACCATTTGGACTTATCATTATGGCCTGGACGCCGTATTTTCGATGGTATGCAGTCTTGCACTGCCTTAAGGTAAGTGGTTGCGAAACACTCCCAAGATGTATTTATGTCGTTATTGTTAGTCAGAAAGCTCCAGTCAGTTTCTTTAAGCTTTGATTTAAGTTTATGAAAATTTGCTTTCTTGAAATTAGGGACTTTCTCAATGCTGCTATTTGATTTGTTACTAGTAAACTTTAAAGTGAAAGTTATCGTACGATGGTCGCTGTTACTGAATTCATCACCAACATTCAAATTCTCTATTAATTCTTCTTTTGTTGCGAGTACAAGGTCAAGCACATTATTACCACGGGTCGGAGATTGTACAAATTGAAAAAGTGAACTCTCTTGCAAGTTAGCATAGAGGTCGTGTCCAGAGTGTGAAGTAAGAATATCGCCCCATTTAGTCACGGGTAAGTTGAAATTGCCAAGAATTACGGTATCTTGTATGTTAGTTATTTCTGCAATTTGTTCATAAATTTCAGTCAGTTTGCACTGATTGAGCTGGGGGTCTGTATAATAAAGCTAGTGTTATTTTAGTTCCTCGTTTATTATTTAATAGTACGTAAGATATGTCTATATTCGCAATTTGAGGTTTTGACATTAAGACGGGATTAAGACTTTCCTTTATAAAAAAGCGAAGAGGCAGTGTGTGTGCGTATGTACGTGTGCATTCCTCGCTCGGTGGGCCCGCCCGCTCGCTATTGGACGGCGTGCCTGGCATGGCATACGACGTCTGCTTGTCATGTGACGTAGCGGCCTGTGATTGGTCGCAGAGCCATCTGGTGGCCAGACTCAGTACTTCTCTCCGTCTCTCTTGTCAGAACATGGCATCGCGCGCTCGGCCCTACATGTCCCTCGCATTCTGTCTCACATCTAACCCCCTTTACTGCTGTGTCTCTCTCTGAACTCCTTCTTTCCAATACTTCTTATCTTTATTCAATTACCCATCCCTTCTGGTTCTCGCATACGACTTCCATAGTCGGCCAGTCGTATTACCAGCGCCTGTTCTCACATATATGTTTTGCACTAGCTTTAGAGGTTATTAGAATCATAGTCACATGGATTCATATTGTTGGGTGCTTCTAATTATTTGGTTGTTCTTTATTACTCTTTAATGCTAGACAGTGGAGGGTATCTTTGGTCGTTGTCTGTGTTATGTATATGGCAAGTCAGAGCCTGTACGACTTCGACCGAGCTAGGTAGCCTGTAGTACACCCTTGTGCATATTTTCCTTTGCGAGCTTAGCAGTATACAAGCGAAGGGCTTTTGCCTACTCTTGCTTGTATACTTGCTAACTCATTTTGTTGACCTTTGAGGAGCGCCAGGGTAAGACCAGATACTTGAGATTTGGACTTACCAAGAGAGCCTCCTAGTTACTTAATGTAAGATAAGGGAAATCTGTTCAGGGGAGACAGTAGGCTGCGAGCATGCTTGAGCTCTGCCTAGGCTCCCTGTACCTTTATGCTGCTGCTAGACTTTTTTAGTAAGAAAGACAGCATTTTGTTTATTAACTTTAACCGCGTATGCTTTAGCAATTATTCACGTATTGTTTTAGCCTAGGTTGATGCATAGTGCACAATCCAGTATGGCTGTTACTTTGGCTAAGGAAGTACTGTTTTTGAGTTGCTGTTGTTAGTGCTGTCACAGAGTTGTTGCACTCTCTTGTTTCCATATATATGTATCCTACCTTTAGGTGTATTTAAGATACACACTTTGGTGTCCTGCCCCTGCATTATTCCTGTTCTATATTCGACGAGCATCTTAGAGCATCAGACGTTTTCAGAAGATTCCATATCTGTTTGCTGTAGGACTAGACTTCAAGTGTTTTCATAGAGCATTGAAGAGTTTTAGTGTTGAGTTCAAACTCACACTAAAGATAACGTAAGCATATAATCTTTTATTAAATCTTGTCATAGTTTATTTAAGCATTGTTATTACTTGAGAGCTTTTTATTAACGTAATTACTCTTGTTGTGAGTAGGCTTTGCCGTCACCGGAAAGCCTTTGTAGAAGTACACTTAACCCAGTTAATTGATACCCCATTATCCAGTAGATTAACTCTGGAGGGTTTAAGTGTTTTGTTTACCGGCTTAATAGTTCGAGGGTTTGGAATTAGCGTACCGTTGTTGCAGATCTAGCCTATCTTGTAGTCCAATATTAAGTGCCCTTGTTTATTTCGTTGTGCCGGTCGTAACACCCTTTTTGAGTTACAGAGGATGGAGGTCATGATTCCTTGCCTACTTACAGCGAATAGACTGTACCAACGTAATGGGTCTATCAACCCTTTGAATACCAACGAGGTGTGTTATATTCTATTCTAGCAATATATAGATGATAGTATGCAGCTTGGGAAGGATCTGTGGTAACTACAAGGGTTAGCTGAGAGCGTTATAGGGTTTATTATTGCCAGAGCTCCTTCCTAAACTGAATATAATTGATAGATGGTAAACAAAATATAATAAAAAGGACGTAGCCGGTACTGTATGGGTTAACCCCTTCACTTTAACATCACACACTCGATCTGACTGTCTTAACCCGGAAAAGACGCTGAGACTCTTAAGAGGTTTTGGTGGTGGAAGGCGACGGGACTCTTTAGATCCAAGGCCTAAAAGAAGACTTTTAAAAGACCCCAGCAGCCCTCAAAACAAAAGAATATGTGATTAACCCTCTCCGACATTAGACACGATTTTGAGCCTATTAGGGATACTTTAAAGCCTTTGTTACCATCAGGGGTATTTATAAACCTTTAGTTTAGTTACTTCAACCTCTGCAGTTGTCTTTGAGTTAGCTGTGGGCAGAAAACTAATTTTTGGAGAGGTAATTATAAGAGTGAGAGAACTCTATTTCTTATTGCTAATCTGGCAACCTCTACGTCATATGTGCGTGAAAGGGTTAAGTGAGATAATTTCCCTCCATACTCTATCACTCCTCCACATGTGTCAAACCCCCGCCTTCCCCCCTTACCCCCCCCTTCAATTATCACCTATTTTTCCTCTTATTCCCTTGTTTATCGGTTTATTTATTGCACCAATATCTCCAACCCGGTTCCAAGGCTGTCTGCTGCACAAATACATAGCGTGGTAGAGAAAGAAAGCGAGAGAGAGACTTCAGTCTCCCTTCAGGCCTCGAAGAGGGAGGATATACGTCTCGTTCGCCTCTCATCTCATGACTGGAGGGTCGGCATTAATTCGTCTTTTTCACTCCCCCAAATACTATTCCCACTTGTTTTATTGCTGTTACATGTTAACCCTTTCACGCACATATGATGCAGAGGTTGCCAGATTAGCAATAAGAAATAGAGTTCTCTCACTCTTATAATTACCTCTCCAAAATTAGTTTTCTAGCCACAGCTAACTCAAAGACAACCGCAGAGGTTGAACTAACTAAACTAAAGGTTTCTAAATACCCCTGATGGTAACAAAGGCTTTAAAGTATCCCTAATAGGTTCAACATTGCGTCATATGTCGGAGAGGGTTAAGATCTTCATATTAAATGTAAAATAGGCGCATATGAATAAGTAATAACGATATTTATGGTAAAATTACGATTTTAGGCGGTAAAGAACCAAAATACCCTCGCTTGGCGGGAGGGTTTGATCTACCAATAGTGTGCCACTCTCGGGTTAACCCCTTCTGTACCAGCGATGTTTTTTACATTATATTATAGCTATATTTAGACGAGTTTGTTTTGTATAAGAAGCATCTGTGGTATTAAAAAGGGTTAAGTGGGATAGTTTGAAGCCTGTTCACTGCTTCTTGAACTGAATATAAATGGTATAATATTAGCCAGAATAAAGATAAAAGGATGTCACCGGTAGTGAACGGGTTAAATGATTTTATTACGATTACAAAGGTCCTGTAGGTCCTGTGCGAGTCTAAGAAGTTATTGGGAATAATGTTATCACTTGGTTTTACAGAGGTTCTTCCTATACTTTATCATACGGTCTAGTGTTAGAAAGAATACACTGACAATAAGACCCCTTATTCATGGAAAGGTTAAGGGGGTTCTTATTTTGCTTGTTTTTTTTTCATTTATTTTGTATTTTTCGTTTCCCCCAAGACCTCAATCAAACTTAATTATACAACCACTGGATCCCCCTTCAAGATATAGTTGTATATTTTTCGGTAGAAAAATGGCCCAGCCGAAGGCCGGTTTCTTCTAAATTACAAGCTCGCTATCGCTCGCCAGGAAAATATTGATACCTTAATGACACCAATGGCAAAGAAAAGGGAAGTTTTAAAATCGTAAACTAATGGGCAAAATGTCTTAAAATCTGAAAATTAATGGGGCTAAACATGAGGGAGAAAGGTGTTCAGAAAAAACGACCATCTCCCCTTAAGACTCACATATTTCATGAAACAACTTGAATATTTTGTATACAGTACGCAGCCCTTTAGCACGAAATAGTCATTTAAATGGTATTCTGACTAACACTACATACTTTAATTAGCTTAAGAACGGTCTCTAGGAGTCAAAGGGAAAACAAAATCTCACTTAAGGAAAGGTTTTTAGTTTGTTTACTAGAAACCAATTAAAGCTTAAACTTTCAAAATATGTTTGTACATTATTCGGTAGAGAAATGGATATCATTAATAATGTTCTGCGCAGGACTATTAGAAACAGTGTATTAGGAAAATTGTTCAAACTAATGGAGTAAACGTCTTAAAAAACCTTGAAAAAATGGGCTAAACATGAGGCAGAATGGTGTCCAGAAAAAAAAAACTTCTTAAGTACAAATTTCCCCTTAAGCATCTGATTCCCGCAATTTCTTGGTAATTCTAAGACACTCGTCTAATGTTTGCACATCATACTGGGATTATTCATGTTTTACCAGGCACAAACACATGCCACGTAAAACAGGATCAAGATGACTTAAAAAATACACATATCGCTCTCTCTCTTTCTCACATAAACACACAAGCCTATCCCTCACGACAACATCATGATCTACATATTTTGTTTATAGGGTTGGTTGGCTATCGTGTTAGTGGCACATTAGTGGGTGAATAATGTTATTGGGAGAGTTGGGTAAACGTTATATAGGGCTTATTTAATACTGTGTGTGTGTGAGAGAGAGAGAGAGAGAGACTCACTCACTCAATCCTCAAAATATCCCAGTATAAAACAATCCATCATTTATCGGGAATATAAATGAACTAATTAATGGACTTTGATACAACGTTTTCTTTTACCTGTTTACCTGGGGGGTGGGTGTATATTTGTCCTCATCTATATATATATATACAAGGGAAAGGGCATAACTTTGGGAAATTATAGAACAAGGTATTCAATGACTAAAATGTTCTATAAGAAATATTCCAAATTTCGACCGGTATAGAGATATTGCCTGTTGAAAATGGTATTTTCTTCAATATTTCCCCATAAGACTGGCCTAGCGGGGGAGGACACTTCATTAATCCTTCAATATCTGTTTAACGGTTGAGATTTGGACTTTCTGTTACAGAACATTTTATGCTTAGAATATCTTGTTCTACTGTTTCCCAAAGTTATGTCCTTTCCTCCTGGGACACCCTGCATATACTGTATATATATATATATAATTATATATATATACACTGACTTACGGAAGCGAAGCATGGACGTTGGTTGAGAGACTCAGACCAAGAGTGAGAGCAGTGGAAATGAATTACTTAAGGAGTGCGTGCGGAGTTACATGGAGGGATAGACAGACTAATGAGGAAGTAAGAAGGAGGTGTGGTGTGGAGGTAGATGTGCTGGAAAGTGTGAAAAGGAACAACTTGAGATGGTTCGGCCATATGGAACGTATGGAAAGCGAGAGAATGACTAAGAGGGTGTACGAGAGCGAGGTGGAGGGACAGAGGGGGAGAGGTAGACCGAATATGAGTGGAAGGATGGAGTGAGGAAGTACATGAACGAAGGCGGTGCTGGTTGGGGGGAGGGGCGTCGACTGACTGGGGACAGAGGTGCATGGGGGCGGTTCGTTCGTGGCCACCCCTTCGGGGATCACGGCGTCAGGCAATAGATAGATAGATAGATATATATATACTGTATATATATATATATATATAATTGGAAGTTAGTGTAGCCAGGTAGTATATTTTCTTGAAGGCATGTGAGATTAAATAAAACAGCATAGTTAGCATTTATATGTTTTTTATTTAGAGATTCATTTTTTGTTTTGCAATTTTGCGTTGATGGTCATGTAGTTGGTATAGAAGGAAACCGAAGTTATCAGCGGATTGTTGGGTTGTAGGAGTTGTAGGAGGTTGTAACGTTTAGGCTATAACATTAGCCATGTTAACACAAGTGGTTATGATAAATATAGAAAATATAAGGGGTATATACAGTATAGGGGTCCTGGGATCACGCGTCGTTTAATATAAGGGGTATATACAGTATAGGGGTCCTGGGATCACGCGTCGTTTAATATAAGGGGTATATACAGTATAGGTGTCCTGGGATCACGCATCGTTTAATATAAGGGGTATATACAGTATAGGGGTCCTGGGATCATGCGTCGTTTAATATAAGGGGTATATACAGTATAGGGGTCCTGGGATCATGCATCGTTTAATATAAGGGGTATATACAGTATAGGGGTCCTGGGATCACGCATCGTTTAATATAAGGGGTATATACAGTATAGGGGTCCTGGGATCACGCGTCGTTTAATATAAGGGGTATATACAGTATAGGGGTCCTGGGATCACGCGTCGTTTAATATAAGGTGTATATACAGTATAGGGGTCCTGGGATCACGCGTCGTTTAATATAAGGTGTATATACAGTATAGGGGTCCTGGGATCACGCGTCGTTTAATATAAGGGGTATATACAGTATAGGGGTCCTGGGATCACGCGTCGTTTAATATAAGGTGTATATACAGTATAGGGGTCCTGGGATCACGCGTCATTTAATATAAGGGGTATATACAGTATAGGGGTCCTGGGATCACGCGTCGTTTAATATAAGGGGTATATACAGTATAGGGGTCCTGGGATCATGCGTCGTTTAATATAAGGGGTATATACAGTATAGGGGTCCTGGGATCATGCATCGTTTAATATAAGGGGTATATACAGTATAGGGGTCCTGGGATCACGCATCGTTTAATATAAGGGGTATATACAGTATAGGGGTCCTGGGATCAATATAAGGGGTATATACAGTATAGGGGTCCTGGGATCACGCGTCGTTTAATATAAGGTGTATATACAGTATAGGGGTCCTGGGATCACGCGTCGTTTAATATAAGGTGTATATACAGTATAGGGGTCCTGGGATCACGCGTCGTTTAATATAAGGGGTATATACAGTATAGGGGTCCTGGGATCACGCGTCGTTTAATATAAGGTGTATATACAGTATAGGGTTCCTGGGATCACGCGTCAATATAAGGGGTATATACAGTATAGGGGTCCTGGGATCACGCGTCGTTTAATATAAGGTGTATATACAGTATAGGGGTCCTGGGATCACGCGTCGTTTAATATAAGGGGTATATACAGTATAGGGGTCCTGGGATCACGCGTTGTTTAATAAGGTGTATATACAGTATAGGGGTCCTGGGATCACGCGTCGTTTAATATAAGGGGTATATACAGTATAGGGGTCCTGGGATCACGCGTTGTTTAATATGAGGGGTATATACAGTATAGGGGTCCTGGGATCACGCGTCGTTTAATAGAAGGGGTATGTACAGTATAGGGGTCCTGGGATCACGCATCGTTTAATATAAGGGGTATATACAGTATAGGGGTCCTGGGATCACGCGTCGTTTAATAAGGGGTATATACAGTATAGGGGTCCTGGGATCACGCGTTGTTTAATATGAGGGGTATATACAGTATAGGGGTCCTGGGATCACGCGTCGTTTAATATAAGGGGTATATACAGTATAGGGGTCCTGGGATCAATATAAGGGGTATATACAGTATAGGGGTCCTGGGATCAATATAAGGGGTATATACAGTATAGGGGTCCTGGGATCATGCATCGTTTAATCTGCGCAGGTGGGCGGGGCTTACTCGGCGATCTGCGTCTGTGGTTGGTTGGCTACTGCTAGCCGCGCACTACGTCTGTTGATTGGCTGGTTGGGCGCGGGTCATCGTCGGGTGAGCGTTGGCTAGGGGTAGTTACCGTATTTTTCGGCTTATAAGGCGCGCTTCTTTTCCCAAAATTAGGCCTCTAAAATCAACCTGCGTCTTACAAAACAAAGGTTGACATTTTTCCAACCCCAAAAGCTCCGAAATCAGGTATCGAATCTACACACACTCAGATGTAGCATTTAAACTAAACAATATGGTGCACAATGCTAATATAATTGCCCAATAATGAATATAATGCTTATTGTTTGGCATTATGAACCATTTGCATGATTACATTTTGGCCTGACGCTACGGTACAACGGTCCGGTACACTGAACTTTCGGTACAGTAACAATATCTTCACCTTTTCGTTTTTGTTCTATTTCGTAGGCTACAAATTTGCATCCACATAATATATTATGGTATTATTGGGTATTATTGTAATAAATAAAACACACTTTGATATTGCTTTATATTTATCCCATAAAATATTACGAACTATGAATACTTTGGTAGTATCCACAATAGTATGCTCCAGTATTGCGCACCAAAACAGACGCTGCACCGTATTGTTTGACTGAACAGGGACGGCAAAATGTAAACAAAGCATGCAAGTGGCTCTTCAAAATTACGAGGTTGGTTTTATGGCTTTATACTTTTTTCCAAATTCTACTTGTATAATTTAGGGTGTGTCCTATAAAACATTGCGTCCTATAAGCCGAAAAATACAGTAATAGGTAATTTCTATCTCGGTGTCTGTGGGGGTAGGATCTCCTCGCTGTGGGGAGAATTTGAACTTCCAAGGTCAGGTTGTTAAGTGTAGGGTTGAGTGCTTTTATATAGATAGCTTCAAGGATTGGGAGGCATCTGGGGTCAGATTCATTATCTAATATGGAGGTGTTGGTATCTAGGTCTTTACAAGTTAGTTTAGGATGGTCTGGGCTGTTGTAATGATTTTTGATGGAGCCAGATTGAAGGTGGAGGGTAAGACGACGGCTCAAGCGAGTCCGGGTCATGCCGATATACGTTTTACTGGGTCCACAGTCCCCGTGGGTACAAGAGTGTTGGTATACCACATGATCCAGGCTCAGTTGTTTTTTATCGTTGGCGGGGCGATTGCGTAGTACAAGTTGGAAGGTTTTGGGAGATATAAAATATATGATTAGTTTGATTTTGCTGTCAGTGTTGGTGGGCTGGACGTTCTTCAGGATGATATCTCTTATGACAGCTTCATCTGTGTTATGTTCAAAAGACATGTATCTTTTATAGAAAATGTTGATATCCACTGGGTTAGTGGTGTTGGGTGCTTCATTGTTGTACCATATTTCTGTGTGTCTTGATGGTTTTGTCAACGTCGGAGTTAGAGTAGCCGTTGTTTATGAGGAGTTGTGTAAGGCGGTTGAATTCGTGGTGGGTGTCTCGCCAGGAGGAGCAGTGAGAGAATGCCCTCTTGACGTAGGATGAGATGGTGGAGGTGTAGTATCTTTTAGGGCACTGACTTTTACTGTCCATTATTTGTGGGCTTAGTGTAGACAGTAGTTTTGAAGCCTGTTTCTTGGTTAGTGACTAGGATGTCAAGGAAGGGTAGTTTTCCTTCAGTAGTCTCCTCATAAGTGAAGTTGAGTCCTGATGCTGTGATGAAGCGTTGCAGAGGCTCTCGTAGATCTGCGATGTCCTTCACCCGCACAAAGATGTCATAGACGTAACGGCAGTAGATGGAGGGGCGGTGGGTTGCTAGGAGGTCCTCCTCGATGGTGCCCATGAAGAAATTTGCGAAGAGTACACATAGAAAAATGGTACAACAATGAAGCCCCAAACACCACCAGCCCAGAGGACATCAACATTTTCTATAAAAACTACATGTCTTCTGAACATAAAACAGATGAAGCTGTCATAAGAGATATCATCCTGAAGAACGTCCAACCCAACAACATTGACAGCAAAATCAAACTAATCAAATATCATAAATCTCCCAAAACCTCCCAACTTGTAATACGCAATCGCTCCACCAATGATAAAAACAACTGAGCCTGGATCATGTGGTATACCAACACTCTTGTACCCACGGGGACTGTGGACCCCGTAAAACATATATCGGCATGATCCAGACTCGCTTGAGCCGCGTCTTACCCTCCACCTTCAATCTGGGTCCATCAAAAATCATTACAAGAGCCCAGGCCATCCTAAACTAACTCGTAAAGACTTACATACTGTGACGCACCCAGTGCTGTGCAACGCAACCTGATTGTACTCCTTGGTACTCGACTGTACCGCCCGTGATCTGGCTACCGTCAGCCGCAATGTATATTGAGTGTGACAACTTATAACTATGTTCTTTGTATCTCTGCAAAGGTCTCGTCATGTGCTAACCAGTGGTGGGTTTTGTTTTAAGCCATGTCGAGACCTTCCATTTAATATGTAGTATCAATAGAGAAGTTGATAGATAAGACAATGGGAGTTCAGAGAGAGAGAGTGAGTTAGGCTTCAGAGCAAGAGGGTAGCAACGCGCCGCGCTGCCGGCCGGGTGGTTGCCAGACGTATGGACTGGTTGGCAGCCTTGCGCTTATAGCTAGGCGCGATAGGGTTGGTAGTCCATTGTTGCCTGCCTGGGCTGGGCCCATGTTGTCGTACAGCACACTGCCTGGAGGTTGGATGTGTGTTCCTTGACCAGGTTGCCTAGAACCTTTGAGATTCTAACATCCCTTGCCCTCTCTCCCAACTTCTCACGGTTGCACTCTTTCTCTCTGACGACATTACTCTCATTTCATTCTTCTCTCTATTTAAATGCATAACCTTCCCTTGAGGTCCTAAAGGAGTTTCAGCACTCACCTCTCGTATTACTCTTAGGACAAGCATATATTTACATGTATTAGATTTAAGGGGTTAATGTGAACAGCGATCTTCTTGATGAGGATAGTTGGTGAACGTTCTACATGTTCACGAGTTATATGCCCTGCTCATCATCCCATTTGTGACTAGACTGGTGCCATGTGTAAGAGCCCGACCATGCCCAGGAGTTGTCTGTAGAGGGACGAGGACTTAGCCTTGATTTGCATACCGAGCCAGGAGCGAGTGTAGCACCCGAGACTACAGCTCGCTCGTAGTGCCGGTATAGTAGAGTAACGTAATTTATCTGTCCTTGTGTTCTCTACAGTCTTCTCCTGGGTTCTCGCTTTCGGTGCTGGGACTCGTTGTTCCTGTGACTTGGCCTGCTAGCTAGAACACATGGGGATGATGAGTGGGATATATCTTTATTTTACTATGCATTGCAGCTCTCTTTAAGTATATATCTATAACACTTTACAATACACATTACTCACACACACAAGACAACACTATTAATACTTTCATGTATCAATTAACTGCACTGTCGTTTTGCTGCTGTGTCCGGAGTTCTGTTGCGTAGGGCGCATACGGACTCGGAGGGGAGACAGAGTGAGAAAAGCGAAGTAGCCTATGCGGTAGTAGGCTACCGGCGCAGTACTGTTGCCTGCAACCTTTTAGTTATTCCAAGTATAGATTCATTATTATAATAAGTGACTACTGTTTATGTTCCTCCCATGTGTATTATTAGGTATCTACTGGATCATGAACATCTTGTATGCTACATGCTAGTGCATGTTAGTAGGGGACAGTTAGTGTAGTGCACGCGCTTTCAAGTAGGCGTGTACATTTGTCATTTAGCATTTCACTGTCATACCTTTAGCCTGCTTCTATTCTACATTATTAGAGGCTTAATATTAACGTAGTTTCTTGAGTATTGCATTTCTTTAGTAATAACGTAACCTATAAATGTCTGAGGGAGTTTAGCCTCATAGCCTACCCCTGTTGTACACTTTCGCCGAGTTAAGGTACCTCGTTACCATAGACGATAACTCTGTAGGGCGTTGGTGCTTTTGTTGTCTGGAGCATATAGTATTTGGGACTGGAATCGAGCGTGTCGTTGTCACTTAAGCCATTTCTGTCCTACGATCAAGAATCCCGAATATGTATTGCCGATCCAGCCGTAACAATACCAACACCTCCATATTGGATAATGAATTCGACCCCAGATACCTCCCTATCCTTGAAGCTATCTATATACAAGCACTCAATCCTACACTTAACAACCAGATGTTCGACCTTCAAATTCTCCCCACAGCGAGGAGATCCTATCCCTACAGACACCGAGATGGAAATGACCCCTCCACTACCCCTAGCCAACGCCCACCCGACAATGCTCCCGTGCCCAACCAGCCAATCAACAGATGTAGCGCGCGGCTAGCTGCAGCCAACCAACCACAGACACAGAACGCCGACTAAGCCCCGCCTACCTGTGCAGATTAATCGACGTGTGATCCCAGGACCCCTATATATACTCATTCTATTTTTTATATTTATCATAGCCACTTGTGTAAACATGGCTAATGTTATAGCTGAAACGTTACAACCTTCTACAACTCCTACAACCCAACAACCCGCTGATTACTTTGGTTTCCTTTTATACCAACTAAAGGACCATCAATGCAAAATTGCAAGATAATTTGAATCTCTAATTACAATATATATAAATGCTAACTATGCTGTTTTATTTAATCTCCCATGCCTTCAAGAAAATATACTACCTGGCTACACTAACTTCCAACTACATAATGAGAACGCCAGACGACGAGAAAGCACCCTCCAGTTCCGAGGAGAACTCTTGAAAGAGGAGGCAGCTGAAAAACCAATATTAGCCAATAATTTACGAGAAGAGCGTGACGCCCTACTAGAAAAATGGAGAAGTTAAAACATACCGAACCAACTTGGGCACAGCATCAACCGGAAGCCCCAACAAATTGAGGACCAACACCAACGGAAGACTGAGAACACCACCATCAAGAACTCTCCCGCCTATAAAAGGGCAACATCAAACTCTCAAAACCGACTCGAGGCTACATAAACCTCACCGATACCACCCTCACCAAAGACCAGGAGAACCTGCTGAACCTGGGCCTGAACTGCCACTACATGGTCAAATACAAAACCCCACCGGAAGAGGATGGAAATTGAGTTGATGCTAGACGACATCCAACGCCTGGAAAAAACAAAAAAGTCAACACCACACCTACCCTGCAACCAGCTCTACTAACCGAAACTGTCAAGACCTGTGGCTCTCACCGCAGCAATATCCTCCAGAAACAACATACCCAGGCAGCCAAACAATTACGGGAAGACCCCAACATCATCATAAGACGAGCGGACAAAGCCTAATGCTTGGTCGTCCACGACAAGGAAGGATACCTTCGAAAAATGGACTCTATCCTCCACGGCGGGACGAAGTTCCAGAGAATACCCCGAAACCCCACAGATGAAATTAAAAAGGAAGACGAACACCATCATCACTACCATCAACGCCAAGACTGACGGAATCCACCTAAGAAACTTTGTCGGTGAATTTTCCCCAGGATACGCTTACGGAACTGTAAAAACCCACAAGCCGGAAAACCCACTCAGACCTTTAATCTCTCAAATCCCGACGGCAACTTACCAAATAGCAAAGACCCTTAACAACCTCCTGATGCCATACGCCCCCTCTCAACATAGCTTATGCTCCGCCACAGACTTCCTAGAAATCCTCCGTGATGCCCCAACGACCGATGATGACCTAATCGCTTCACTTGATGTAGAAAGCCTCTTCACTAATGTACCAGTGGATAGGACGATCGACATTATCCTACGTCGGGTATAGCACTCCACTACCTCCCCACCTCTAGACATCCCGGAACAAACCCTTCATATGCTGTTGGAACTATGCACCAAAGAAGCCCCCTTCATCTGCCCCCCTGAAGAAATATGTATCGACAGTTAGATGGTGTGGCGATGGGCAGCCTCCTCGGTGTACTCTTCGCAAATTCCTTCATGGGCGCCATCGAGGAGGACCTCCTAGCAACCCACCGCCCCTCCATCTACTGCATTACGTCGATGACATCGTCGTGCAGGTACAAAGGAGTACAAAGGAAATCAAGCAACAACAGAGCTAGTGACCCTTCTAGGCTGCTTGTCCTCCAAAACACTGAGGATCAAGTTTCCAAACAGTGGTTTAGAGTGGGCAAGGGAACATTGGAAAGGGAACTACTGCCCTGGAACTAATGTCTGTGGCAGGATTAGGAAGTTAGTAGGGGACAGATGGGTTGGTAGCTGAGGGGAGGATAATATAAAGTTATTCATTTACAAACGCAGTCAGTGGCGGGTTTGATGCGAGATATTTGTCTAGGCGAAGTTTTAATGAATCAACGATGCTGCAGTCTATAACATCTCGGGGAAGCCCATTCCATAAGTTGACAATTCTATTGAAGAAGGACATCGCAGAACTACAAGACCTTCAACAACGCTTCATCACAGCATCAGGACTCAACTTCACTTATGAGGAGACTACTGAAGGAAAACTACCCTTCCTTGACATCCTAGTCACTAACCAAGAAACAGGCTTCAAAACTACTGTCTACACTAAGCCCACAAATAATGGACTCTGCCTCAACGGTAAAAGCGAGTGCCCTAAAGAAAATACACTTCCACCATCTCATCCTACATCAAGAGGGCACTCTCTCACTGCTCCTCCTGGCGAGACACCCACCACGAACACAACCGCCTTTCACAAATCCTCATAAACAACGGCTACTCCAACTCCGACGTTGACAAAACCATCAAGAAACACATAGAAAAATGGTACAACAATGCAGCCCCCAACACCACCAGCCAAGAGGACATCAAAATGTTCTATAAAAACTACATGTCTTCTGAACATAAAACAGATTAAGCTGTCATAAGAGATATCATCCTGAAGAACGTCCAGCCCACCAACACTGACAGCAAAATCAAACTAATCATATATTGTAAATCTCCCAAAACCTTCCAACTTGTACTACGCAATCACCCCGCCAACGATAAAAAACAACTGAGCCTGGATCATGTGGTATACCAACACTCTTGTACCCACGGGGACTGTGGACCCCATAAAACATATATCGGCATTACCCAGACTCGCTTGAGCCGTCATTTTACCCTCCACCTTCAATCTGGCTCCATCAAAAATCATTACAACAGCCCAGGCCATCCTAAACAAACTTGTAAAGACCTAGATACTAACACCTCCATATTAGATATGAATCCGACCCCAGACGCCTCCCAATCCTTGAAGCTATCTATATACAAGCACTCAACCCTTCACTTAACAACCATACCTTGGATTTTCAAATTCTCCCAACAGCGAGGAGATCCTACCCCCACAGACACCGAGATGGAAATGACCCCTCCACTACCCCTAGCCAACGCCCACCCGACGATGACCTCTTGCCGAACCAGCCAATCAACTGACGTAGCGCGCGGCTAGCAGCAACCAACCAACCACAGACGCAGACCGCCAACTAAGCCCCGCCCGCCTGTGCAGATTAAGCGACGCGTGATCCCAGGACCCCTATATATACCCCTTCTGTTTTCTATATCTATCATTACCACTTGTGTGAACATGGCTAATGTTATAGCTGGAATGTAACAACCTCCTACAACTCCTACAACCCAACAACCCACTGATAACTTCGGTTCCCTTCTTTACCAAATTAATGACCATCAACGCAAAATTGCAAGAAATATTAAATCTCTAAATACAAAATATATAAATGCTAACTATGCTGTTTTATTTAATCTCATATGCCTTCAAGAAATATATATATATATATATATATATATATATATATATATATATATATATATATATATATATATACAGTATAAATATATAAATATATATATATATATATATATATATATATATTTGCTTAGTTTCCTCTCTAGACCTACTTCGTGATAAATGTTTACATTTTTCGGTGAAAAATATCCCGGCTGAAGGCCGGTTACCCTTAAATTACAGGCTCGCTGTCGCTCGCCATAAAAAATTGATACCTGCATGGCACAAAAGGTCTTAAAATTGACAGATATGGAGCGAAATTTTGTATAATTGCCAAAATAAGGGGCCGAACGTCGTAGAATTTTCAAAACTACTGGGGTTAAGCATGAGGGAGAAGTGGGTTCAGAACAAAAAAAATCAAGTGAAAATCTCCCTTTAAGCAATTAAAATGAAACAAATCCAGATATATGTAATTTCTCTGTTTAACGTTCTGATTATCTGAGTTTGATCAGTCTCTCAGCCCCCCCCCCTCCTCCTTCTCTCTCTCTCTCTCTCTCTTTCTCTTATCTATCTTTTTCTTTCCTATCCTTTCCTTAAAGTTTCCTTTTCTATCGGATATGCCATCTCTACTAGAATTAAGTCCTGGCCACCTCCTTTGGATCGTAAGATCTGTGTGGCCAGTGTATATATGTAAGTCTATGTATATCTCTCTCTCTCTCTCTCTCATTCTCAAGTGTCTCTATCACTGAGGGAAGTTGGAAGGATGGGGTGGGGTTGGGGTAGGTGATTGTGGGGGGGAGGGTATAAATATATGCATCAGGCTGTCCATCACGATCACTTGGATGAATATTAATTACCTGGCCATAATTAATAATGGTGAGCTTAAAAGAGGGTAGTGGTTATTTTTGGTATATTGTGACGCTCCTGCAAAGTAGCCACGTGCGGGCATGCGCGCGCATCGGCTGCCCAGCCGTTTAGAAACCGGCTGGCGGCAGCCGGCCAGCCGGCTTTTCCTTAGTATATATCCTACGACAATGTAACTAATGTCTGGGATATTCTTATGTTGTTTCACAGCTTGTAGCTGCCCCTATTCTTAACCAACGCATCTTTGTATATTTTATTCTCGATAGTTGATTATTTCATTATAATATATAAGATGTAAGTCTAGTGAGGGCGGGAGGAGACGAACGGGAGAGAGAGACCGGCTTGTGACGTTGCTTCGCTTGCCAGCTTGGGACGAGCCTGATGTTGCCACATACATTTGATTGCAACGTTAGGCTTAGTTTTGACTCACGCACGGGGTAGAGGATTTTGACCCGGCAACTGTGTTGAGTATTGCCAAGCCTGGGATGTATTTTGTATGCCTAGGGCGGGGTCCAGACAGATTCAAGACTCAGAGCTCACCTCACTGTCATACCCTTCGGACCCCCTTGATATCTATCCCTCGCAACCCCACTTAGAAACTTTCTCTCTTACTTTGTATACCTTCCTTCCACTACTTCACCAATCTATTTAATTATCCCATCCCCTTGATAGACCTTATATCTATTATTGTATTAACGACGAGCTCTCAGATAACTAGATAGGATTTTGGGCCTTATGCAGAGATGTAATTGTTAATGAGACCTAGGAAGCTTTTTTGTTTTCTCATATGTGGTGGTTTCATGCTTGCTAGTGTGTTCTTGTGTCAGGTTAGCAGGGGCTAGACCGGAGGGGAGGTTTTTTGCGATCCTTTAAGTAAAGTCTGCTGGTGCGAGTCCTGTGGACCCGCACGACTTTACTAGGATAACCGTGGGAGTCTGGGGGCACTTTCTTGTCTGTGTCCCTGTGTGTCTAGTGTTGTGTTGTGTGAGGGCCCTTGCCTAGTCCACTCAGCACTGCGCTAGCACGTCTTGCTTTTGTTTTAGGGTCGCCAGGAGAGAGTCAGATACTTGGGATCTGAGTCTCTCAAGAGAGCACCCTTTCAATTAGAGTAATTTGGCGCACAGACTTGGGAACGTCCCTAGGCTAGAGCAGGTGGCTCAGCCCGGGTATCCGAAGCCTATATCCTTCCGGCTAGACCTCTGCCACCTGGCAGATTAACAGCTATGGGTTTATCATCTCTGTATGCTTGTTATTGTGCCACAGTTTACCGTTTTTGTGAGCATTGTGAGTCAGGGTGTGGCTTAGAGACTCTGTCCGAGCAGGCTTGCCTGACTAAGAGTGAGAAGCACACCTGTATGTGGTTATGTTGCGAGTTGCTGCCTTTATTTAATTATACCTATGCCATTATACACTGTAGGTCCTATCACTAGTATTTATTCCTGCTTATTAGTTAAGAGTTCTCTAAATCCGTAACGTATTTTCTTTGCTAAGCATCAGATCCTACAGTAGCCGCATGCAGTTTAGAAACCCGCATCTTGTCTACCTGTACGATGTTTTGAGGACTGTTTGCTTTCACCTTCTTTCACGCAGGGGTGATTAGTTGTATTAATTAACGTAACGTTAAATGTACTTTCTTCTAGTTTGTTATTAAATTGTTTCTGCAATTTAATTCCGTTAACTATCTTTTCCTTGAAGCTTTAAGTCAACTTAATTGTGTGATCTTTTATATAGCCTGCTTGACTATCAGCAGTCTATAGTGCATGCACCCTGTAACCGAGTCATAGGATACCTCGTTGTCCAGGCAGGACTCTTGACGGTTTAGGGTGGTTTGTTGCCTGGGTTTATAGATAAGGGTTGGATCTAGCGTTTTCCGTTGTTGCTTGTTGCCGCATACCTAGTCCAATAGAAAGAGCCCAGTGTTTATATATCCCAGGACGTAACATATGGCGACCTTGCGTAGGATTTACTGAACAGAGGAATATAGTGGTCATTTGTTTTGAGATTCCTTATGATTAGAGGAATACAGTGGACATAGATTTTTTTTTTTGGAGCAACCAATATAACACATTAAAGACTTTAAATACCATTAGTATATACATACTTGCATAGGAGATAAGGCACATTCTATAACCGTGATAATTACTGCAGTACACAAACATGTCTAATACATCAGAACACAGTGATGGGTCAGGTCACGATACGGGTTCGGAGGGAGAAAGACCTGTGGAGTGGCTAGTCGATAGCGAGGAGGGTGCTAGAAGATTTTTAGAGGTGCCCCTTACCGCTGCCAGGGTGTTGAAGCTGAATAAGTATGGCTTAAAGTGTGTGGAAGGTCTTCAGGGTCACCATGGTTTAAGTGACATGAGGAAAGATCAGCTGAGGACTTTGATATTGGGTTTAGAAGGGAGAGACCTGGGTGGAGAGGCGACTGGGGGCCCCGGTCCCCAGCCCACCTCCACTCTACCCCCGTATCAAACGTCAGGGTGCCTGAATTTAGTACATACCCCCAAGTTGATGGTCAATGGCAGCGTGCAATTCAATCACAGGGACCCTCCCCATTAAATGCACCTTCCCCTCTTCAAGGGTTGACTCCAGATTTGTTGTTTCGGCTTGAGATGGCCAAGGTTGAGGCCGCCGAAAGACAGGTTAGTGTGCAGGCTGAGGTTGCTAGAGCTCAGGTTGAGGCTGCCGAGAGACAGGCTAGTGTGCAGGCTGAGGTTGCTAGAGCTCAGGCTGAGGCCGCAGAGAGAACAGCTATACGAGAGGCTGAACTGCAGGCAGAGTCTACTAGGTATCGGGCTGACAGGGAGCTGGAGAGATCTCGAGTGGAGGTAACAGGGCGAAATATTGGGGGAGGTAACAGACATCGGGACCAATCATTGTCGCACCTGCTTAAACTAGTTCCTGTGTTCGATGAATAATGTGTGACTGAGTTTTTTATGCGATTTGAGAAGAAGTGTCAGGAACAACAGTGGCCTCAGGAAAAGTGGGCAGCATTAGTTTCATCAAGACTCCTAGGAAAGGGGCTAAAAGCGTATGATGCACTACCTTTAGAGTCCTGTGTAGTTTATGATGAGCTAAAGAAGGCTGTGCTACGGGCCTATGAGTTACAACCAGAATCTTACCGCTTGAAGTTTCGGGGTGTTACTAAGGCCAAGGATAGTACCTTCCTAGAACACGCCCGGGACTTGTCTGATGCACTACGACATTGGCTGCGTTCTGAGAGGGCAGCTACTATTGAGGAGTTGAGTGAGCTGGTTCTCTTGGAGCAGTTCTTTAAGTGCACAGGCGGGGACTTAACATTAAATATAAAGGAAAAAAATCCTAGAACTCTCCAGGAGGCAGCAGAAATGGCTGACCTCCGACTGTCATTAATTCGAGGGTGCGGAGCAGCAGCTAGGAGTGAGTCGGGTGCAAAGGATCGTACCCCTCCCCCTCCCAAGAATTTTGATACACATAAATACACAAAACCATCTAGCACTGACAATAAAACTGAACATAAACCAAATACCGTCCCGTATAAGAAGTCTAATGGTACCTCCCACTCCCAAGGGAAACCAAAGAGTAAAGAGTGCTTTGCATGTCACAAGGAGGGTCACTTTGCACATGCTTGTCCGAACAAGCCACCAAACAAGGTTGTGTCATTGGCCCGCAGCATAGGGGTGTCGCCTATATCTTCTGAGTTTGCCAAGGGTAGTTCGTCAGAGGTTGGGACACAGCCTGTGTTCAAGAGTCCGGAAGGCTCGAACCCTGTCCGCGACGTCTTTGGGGGTCATAGAGGGCATGGTTTTGTGAGGTGGGCTGGCGAAAGGCGAGGAGTTAAGCTATTGCGTGATACTGGGGCTTCTCAGACCTTGTTAAAGAACTTTACTGGTAGGCCGATTAACGCTGCTCGGGTGGTGGTAGTTCAGGGGATCAATGCTACGAAGTCCTACCCGCTGGTGCGGATGGAGCTGGAGGTGGGTGGTGTGGCGAAGGAGCTGGATGTAGGAATTGTAGAGAACTTGCCTGTTGGGGGCGTCGACCTCCTCCTCGGCAACGACTTTGCGGTGCCTGCTTCTAAGGTTTCACCCTTGGTCGTTGCCGAGAAGGCGGCCGACGTTAGTAGGGAGGAACAGGAGTGGGTTGAGAAGTGTAGCGTACAAACCATGGCGTGTGTTCTGACGCGTTCTCAGACATCCGGAGCCTTGCAGCCACCACCTCAGTCTATCAAACCGCGGAGGAAAGGTCACAAGAAAACGGGAAGTGTTGGTCAATTGGAGAGTTTTGAGCCGGCAGTGTTTCTTGGTGACTCATTATTGGCACCTATGTTAGAGTCTGGAGAGGCCCCGGGGCCTGTCACCGCTAGTGCAGGTGCAGGGCAGGAAGAGACTCTGCGACAGCATCGTTATGCGCAGCGTGAGGAAAGGATGGCTCAGCGGGACATTGGAGGTGGAAATAAATTATTTAAGATGAACTTGGATAATCTCGCACCTGCTGATATATGTTCCATGCAGCTGGAAGATCCTGAAGTCAGGGCGTGTGGTAATGCTGCTGTCGAACTGGAGAGCGATGGGGATGTGCAGCCTGGTGATTTTTTCTTGTCCGAGGGGATCTTGTATCGGAGACATCAGGATCCCAAGAAAAAGTGGGATGGCGGGTCAGGATTAGTGGACCAGTTAGTAGTACCGAGGGTGTGCCGTGAGAGCTTATTGAGATTAGCTCATGATGTGCCTTTGGCAGGGCACCTGGGGGCACGTAAGACGGAGGCAGCTCTGAGCAAGCTTTTCTGGTGGCCTGGGTTAAAGGCGAGTGTCGTGTCATGGGTTGTCACAGTGTCACACTTGTCAAGTTGTTGGGAAACCCAATCAGGTCATCCCGAGAGCCCCGTTACAACCCCTCCCTGTCATTGGGCCGCCCTTCAGCAAAGTAGTTATCGATATGGTTGGCCCATTGCTCCCCACTAGTGCCGGCAATAAATGTTTACTAACTGTAATGGATGTAGCAACACGGTATCCAGATGCTTACCCCATGCGCAACGGGATGGCTAAGACTGTTGTCAAAAACCTACTTGTCTATTTCTCTCGTTATGGCTACCCTCAGGAGATCCAGTCTGATCAGGGATCCAATTTTACTTCTGCTCTGTTTAAGCAGACCATGCAGCAACATGGGATAGTGTCTGTGGTGTCATCTGCCTACCATCCTGAGAGTCAGGGAGTATTGGAAAGGTGGCACTCGACTCTCAAAAGTATGTTGCAGTGTTATTGAATGGAAAATGGGAAGGACTGGGATCTAGGTCTCCCATACGTTTTATTTGCTGCGAGAGAAGTACCTGGGGAGAGTTTGGGATTTAGCCCGAACGAGTTGGTTTTTGGACACAGGGTCAGGGGGCCCCTCCACATAGTCAAGGAGATCTGGGAGGGAGTCACAAAGCCATGCTCGCTTCTAAAGTATGTAGTTGAAAGCCGTGAGAGAATGCTAAAGAGCTTGGAGGTAGCAGGTCGGAACCTTAAGAGTTCACAAGCTCAGATGAAGGACAGATACGACCAGAAGGTGAAGCTGAGGGAGTTTGAAGTAGATCAGGAGGTACTGATACTACTGCCTCTGGTGGGACACCCCTTGTCTGCCAAGTATTCTGGTCCGTATCGGGTTGTAAGGAAGGTTTCTGATCTCGACTATTTAGTAGCTACTCCTGATCGTAAGAAAAAGAACCAACTTTGCCATGTAAATCTGATGAAAGAGTATGTGAGGCGCCCCTCCGAGCCACTCACTGTCCCGGTGTTGATCTGCAGCGATCGTGGTGGAGCAGGAGGAAGGGACAGTCAAGCTGCGGGGGAGGATAATTGGGATTGTCATGTTTCCGCGGATCAGTGGGCGGGGAATTCTAGACAAGTGGCTCACGAGTTGATATTGCACCTGCCTGAGCAACAGCGTTTAGCTGTGCAGCACTTGTTAGATTCAAACCCAGCTGTTTTCGCGGAGCATCCTGGCCTCACTACTCAAGCGGTGCACGATGTCGATGTTGGGGACCACCCGCGCTTTAAATCAGTGCCATACCGTGTTCCCCCTATTAAATTACCAGCACTTAGGGAAGAGCTGGATTATATGCTGAAACGTGGGCTGATTTCTGAGGGTGCAGTAAGGTAGACTTCCCCAGTCACACTGCAGCCGAAACCAGATGGCAAGATGCGATTTTGTATAGATTTCCGCAGGTTGAATGGTTTAACCCCCACAAATGCCTACCCTCTCCCTCGCGTGGACGACAGTGTGGATAAAATAGGAAAGGCCAAGTTCCTCACTAAGATGGACCTTGTTTAGGGTTATTGGCAAGTGCCCTTGTCTGAGCGAGCGCGAAAGGTGTGTAGGTTTGAGGTGGACGGTGCCACATATCGTTGCCATGTTATGCCATACGGGCTGAAAAATGCCCCTGCAACGTTTCAGAAATTAATGAACGACATTGTAGCCGACATTCCCAACTGTACGGTGTACCTAGATGATGTCATAATATACGACGATGATTTTAACAGTCACTGTGCTCACATCGGACAGCTTTTTAATAAACTGAATGAAGCAGGTTTGGTGGTAAACCTGGGTAAGTGCGATTTTGTCAAAGCCACAGTTTTGTACCTGGGGTTCGAGGTGGGGATGGGTCAGGTGTGCCCTCCACAGACAAAGATCAAAGCCATCGATCAGTTTCCCCAGCGTACGACTAAGAAACAAATCATGCGGTTTCTAGGTATGATAGGCTATTATCGTCGCTTCATCAAAGGCTATTCGACTGTACTTGTACCTTTAACCGACTTATTATCTAAGGACAAGAAGTTCCGGTGGTCTCCTGAGTGTGCAGAGGCGTTTTCCTTGGTGAAACACCTGTTATGTACCCACCCCATACTCAGGGCCCCGGACTTCAGCAGACCTTTTCAGCTGGCGACTGATGCCAGTGGCGTAGGGGCTGGGGCTGTCTTGTTACAGACAGATGATGAAGGTATCGAACATCCAGTGAGTTTTTACAGTAAAAAATTCAATAGTGCACAAAGGAATTACTCTGTAATTGAAAAAGAACTCCTGGCGATAGTGCTGGCACTCAGGCACTTCGATGTATATGTTCCTGCTTTCGGACCAGTCTTAGTGGTTTATACCGATCATCACCCTCTGAAATTCTTGAATCAGTTTCATAACCGGAATATGAGGCTGACCAGGTGGTCACTCATGCTTCAGGAGTATAATCTGGACACACGCCATATTGCCGGTTCTGATAACGTGATAGCGGATTGTCTATCAAGGGTGGATGATGTTGGTTAGACTGCCACAGGATTGAGGGTTGAGTGTGGAGGAAAATAGGCTGTCCCTGTAGTTCAGCCGAAAAAACAAATTATAAAAGCAAAAACCTTATAAAAACTCTTTATTATTTTATAACGTGTAGAATTTTGTATAAGATGCTGTAGCAGTATCTAAGTTGAATGTTTTCGCTTATTGTCGCTAAGTTAGTTGAATTTGCTCGGTGGAGCGCAACAGTCTTTATTTTTTTCTATATATATTGCCTTGTGTCGCAACAGTGTGTGGTACTATGAGAAGCTTTCTGTTAGATATGAAGAACTTAGTCAAGGGTCTTATATCTTGGGGGAGGTGTGACGCTTCTGCATAGTAGCCACGTGCGGGCATGCGCGCGCGTCGGCTGCCCAGCCGTTTAGAAACCGGCTGGCGGCAGCCGGCCGGCAGGCTTTTCCTTAGTATATATCCTACGACAATGTAACTAATGTCTGGGATATTCTTATGTTGTTTCACAGCTTGTAGCTGCCCTTATTCTTAACCAACGCATCTTAGTATATTTTATTCTCGATAGTTGAATATTTCATTATAATATATAAGATGTAAGTCTAGTGAGGGCGGGAGGAGACGAGCGGGAGAGAGAGACTGGCTTGGGACGATGCTTCGCTTGCCAGCTTGGGACGAGCCTGATGTTGCCACATACATTTGATTGCAACGTTAGGCTTAGTTTCGACTCACGCACGGGGTAGAGGATTTTGACCCGGCAACTGTGTTGAGTATTGCCAAGCCTGGGATGTATTTTGTATGCCTTGGGCGGGGTCCAGACAGATTCAAGACTCAGAGCTCACCTCACTGTCGTACCCTTTGGACCCCCTTGATATCTATCCCTCTCAACCCCCCTTAGAAACTTTCTCTCTTACTTTGTATACCTTCCTTCCACTACTTCACCAATCTATTTAATTATCCCATCCCCTTGATAGACCTTATATCTATTATTGTATTAACGACGAGCTCTCAGGTAACTAGATAGGATTTTGGGCCTTATGCAGTGATGTAATTGTTAATGAGACCTAGGAAGCTTTTTTGTTGTCTCTTATTTGGTGGTTTCATGCTTGCTAGTGTGTTCTTGTGTCAGGTTAGCAGGGGCTAGACCGGAGGGGAGGTTTTTTGCGATCCTTTAAGTAAAGTCTGCTGGTGCGAGTCCTGTGGACCCGCACGACTTTACTAGGATACCCGTGGGAGTCTGGGGGCATTTTCTTGTCTGTGTCCCTGTGTGTCTAGTGTTGTGTTGTGTGAGGGCCCTTGCCTAGTCCACTCAGCACTGTGCTAGCACATCTTGCTTTTGTTTTAGGGTCGCCAGGAGAGAGTCAGATACTTGGGATCTGAGTCTCTCAAGAGAGCACCCTTTCAATTAGAGTAATTTGGCGCACAGACTTGGGAACGTCCCTAGGCTAGAGCACGTGGCTCAGCCCGGGTATCCGAAACCTATATCCTTCTGGCTAGACCTCTGCCACCTGGCAGATTAACAGCTAGGGGTTTATCATCTCTGTATGCTTGTTATTGTGCCACAGTTTACCGTTTTTGTGAGCATTGTGAGTCATTGTGGCTTAGAGACTCTGTCCGAGCAGGCTTGCCTGACTAAGAGTGAGAAGCACACCTGTATGTGGTTATGTTGCAAGTTGCTGCCTTTATTTAATTATACCTATGCCATTATACACTGTAGGTCCTATCACTAGTATTTATTCCTGCTTATGAGTTAAGAGTTCTCTAAATCCGTAACGTATTTTCTTTGCTAAGCATCAGATCCTACAGTAGCCGCATGCAGTTTAGAAACCTGCATCTTGTCTACCTGTACGATGTTTTGAGGACTGTTTGCTTTCTCCTTCTTTCACGCAGGGGTGATTAGTTGTATTAATTAACGTAACGTTAAATGTACTTTCTTCTAGTTTGTTATTTAATTGTTTCTGCAAATTAATTCCGTTATCTATCTTTTCCTTGAAGCTTTAAGTCAACTTAATTGTGTGATCTTTTATATAGCCTGCTTGACTATCAGCAGTCTATAGTGCGTGCACCCTGTAACCGAGTCATAGGATACCTCGTTGTCCAGGCAGGACTCTTGACGGTTTAGGGTGGTTTGTTGCCTGGGTTTATAGATAAGGGTTGGATCTAGCGTTTTCCGTTGTTGCTTGTTGCCGCATACCTAGTCCAATAGAAAGAGCCCAGTGTTTATATATCCCAGGACGTAACAATATACACCGTAAATATTTATCTATTTATTTTATGTTTTCATCACTAGAGCTCCACCAGGCTTATAAAAACACCCTCTAGACCCCCTTCAGGATCAAGATTTTTTGGTCAAAAATTGTCCCGGCGTAAGGCCGGTTCCTCTTAGAATTACAAGCTCTCTATCGCTCACCATGAAAAAATCGATACCTAAATGGCACGACAGGTTTTAATATTGACAAAGAAATAGGGCGAAAGGTCTTAGAACCGCCAAACTAATGGGGGGAACGTTTTAAAATCTCAAAGCTAATGGGACTACACATGAGGAAGAAAAATCAACTACCTCCCCCTTAAAAGGCAAGGTTATAATAATATTGTGTCATTAGTCCTTTGAACATAGATGAAGATAGTATTTGCTGTTTTCTGTTATTGGACGATTTCATTATTTTCAGGAAGGGTACATTGAAGTCAAAGTCAAAGTCATAGTCAAAGTCAAAGGTTTATATTATCCAAAAGCAGATTACATAATTATACAATTTATATAAGTTAGTAGTATATTACATGTCATTTTTGACGGGCTCCAAGGAAGCATTAATCAATGTATAGAGGTATATCTGGCTAGAATAATATGTTACATATTAACTCCTTCAGATTCATATGACGCTACCGTGTCATATGGAACTTATGCCAAATAACTCATATGACGCGATCGCGTCATATGGACTTATCTTCATAGCTCTCTAATAAGTTATATGACACTCTAGCGTCATATGGAGCTCAATAAGTTCGGTAAGTTAGATGAAAATCTGTCGGTTGGTGGCAACCCCAAGTCTCTCCGACAACTCTAATGGTCCCGCAGTGTGGTTTTGACAGTTGTGGGGTACAGTGGCAATGATACCGGGCTCCCGCCTCCTCGGACTTACTGGAACATAATATGACGGAGGGAGCTAAGTTATTAAGAATATAAATATTGTTTTTTAATAATGATTTATCAGATCAATAATAACCAAGTAGTAGTTTCTTAGTGTTAATTTTTAAAGTAATCCTGTTAGTCACTGTTTTGATATCCTCAGGTAATTTATTCCAGTTAATACATCCCGATTATGAGATGAACCTTTTGTCCAATTCTGTTTTAGGCTTAGGTGGTCTTAACTCCTTGCGACATATATGACGCGATCGCGTCATATGAATACGTCCACCAAAAAATCATATGACGCGATCGCGTCATATGGACTTATCTCTATACCTCTCCAATAAGTTTATGACGCTATTTTGCGTCATATGAACTCAGTAAGTCCGATAAGTTACCATACGATAAAACCGTTGGTGGCAACCTCAGCCTCCTGCGATAATTCTAACGGCCGCAGTGTTGTTATGAGTGTAGTGCGAGACAGTGGCAATGATCCTGGGGCTCCCGCCTTCTCGGACTTACTGGAACATAATATGTCTGGGGGAGTTTTAATAACAACCTGTTTCTGGTGTCTCGGTTGTGAACGTCTGATGCAGCTTCAAAGGTTATCATAGAATTTCTATTGAGTTGGTCATTCACACAATTTACAGACTCTATTTTGTATATATCAATTATTTTAAGAATACCAAGATTTTTAAAGAGAGGATCAGTATGATCATGGTAATTCGCATTCGATACTATTCTTATAATTTGTTTCTGAATTAATAATATCGGTTTTATAATGGACATCTGCGCACATCCCCAGGTTACATTGCAATATCGAAGATATGGAAATAAGAGACTGTAGTATAACATTACAAGTGCTTCTTTCGTCAGAGGATTAATTGATATAGTCTTTGAGATACCTGCCCAACGTAAAGATGAAGAGGGAAGACATCTACTGCACCATGTGTTACGGGGTTCCGTGTTACCGAGAAAGAAGTATTGAGTAGGTATACAAGTTTATTGATTATGCATAGATATATTGAACATGGTATTTACATTAGTTGTCAAGAAGAGTGCAGTTTTAGGAGGGGAAGAGGGTGCGTGGGTCAGATGTTTGCAGTAAGACAGTTATGCGAAAAGTAATTAGAGAAGCAAAAAGGAGATATTTTGGGCTTTTATGGATTTGGAGAAAGCGTATGATCGTGTGGATCGTCAAGCAATGTGGAAGGTGTTAGGGATTTATGAAATTGGAGGAAATTTGTTAGAAGCAGTTAAGAGTTTTTATGAAGGGAGCAGAGCATGTGTTAGAGTAGGAAATGGTGAGTTGAGTGAATGGTTTGAGGTAAAGGTAGGTTTGCGACAGTGTTGTGTAATGTCACCATGGCTGTTTAATATGTTTATGGATGGTGTGGTGAGGGAGGTGAAAATGAGAACTATGGGAAGAGGATTGGGTTTAGTAGGAAAGAATGGTAGAGATTGGGAGTTGAATCAGTTGCTGTTCGCTGATGACACTGTTGGTGGCGGATTCTGAGGAGAAACTGCTGCGGGTAGTCAAAGAGTTTGGTGTGGTTTGTGGAAGGTGGAAACTGAAGGTGAACATCAATAAAAGTAAAGTAATATTGTGTAATAGGGGTGATCGTAGGGTGAATCTAGATGTGAGGCTGGATGGGGAAATATTGGAACAAGTAGAGTGTTTTAAATATCTAGGAGGAACAATAAGCAGGAGAGGAGGTATGAAAATGGAGGTAAAACCGAGAGTGTGTGAAGGAATGAAGGTTTTCGGAGCAATGGGAAGTATGTGGAAGACGAGAAATCCCGGAATGAAAGTAAAAAGGGCAATGCATCAAGGAATTGTTTTGCCAACAGTGATGTATGGGGCTGAAACATGGGCTCTGAAGGAAAAGGAGAGAAGAAAGCTGGATGTGATGGAGATGAGCTGCTTGAGAAGTATGTGTGGAGTTACTCGTAGAGACGGATTGAGAAATGAAGAGATACGTAGGAGAGTGGGGCAGCAGGAACATTTTTCAGCCAGAGTGGACAGAAGGGCGCTGAGCTATTATGGTCATGTTGAACGAATGGAAGATGAAAGGCTTACAAAGAGAATATGTGAGTCAGATACAAGGGGATATAGAAGGGCAGGAAGACCCCCATTGAGAAGGAGAGACTGCGTAAGACAAGATTTGGATGATAGAGGAATGACTATATATCAGGCAAGAGAAGTGGTAATAAACTGGAATGAATGAAGAATGCTTGTGAATAGATGAGTGAACACGTGGTAATTTGGGGGAAGGGGTCGGGCGCAAGGTGGACTAGATAATAGTCCATCAGGCGCCTGGCCCAGGGATACGATTTATATGAAGGGTGCGCCTGGAAGTGTGGTGGGCGGGCTTGTGGCTTCAGCTCTGCTGCATGTCTACCTGCCGAAATCCGAACCGTTCCGGGTGGTCGGGGGCAGGGGGAGTGTGGAGGGACCTTGGTGACCCTGGTGTCTGGGTCTTCTTCTGGATAAGCTAGATGTGTGATTTTGTATTTTGTCTTTGTGTGTTCATTGTTTTCTGTTGTGCTTTGTGTTGTCCCTATTCTTGCTCTGCCTTGAGTCGACCCCCCCCCCCCCCAAAAAAAAAAAGAAGAGGAAAAAAAGAAAAACAAATAGGAAAAGTAGGGATTGGGCCTGAGTAAATAGATATAAATAAGTGATACTAATTAGTGTTACATTAAAGGGGATCTGAAAGCCAGATCTCAGATAAGAAAAGCTATCTAATTCATAGTAATATCTATTCAGGTAGGGCTGTGCTTAGATACCAGATCTGTAAATACTCCAGGTCGGTACCTGTGCAGGGTGAACTGAGCAGGTTTACTAGGGTCAATAAGCACGCTAGTATACTTCCTGGCCGGAATTAGCCATTGATTACACTCTGTAGGGCAATGGAGCACCTGCTGAGGCCAGTTAACACTCAGATCTCAGGAGGGGAGGGGAGATACCTTCCCTTACCTGGTCTGAGTACCTATCTGATTTCTAGGTGGTCTCTGTCCCATAGTAGGTACAAGGAAAAATTACACGTTTATAGGTAGTTTCAATACGAGATATAGGGACATTGGTCATTCTGGCTTCGGTGTGAGGGGTAGGGTGGAGAGCAGCGGAAGGACCTTCAGGATTCGCCTTCGTATGCGCTCCAACGATCAATGAGAGGGCTGATTGGGTGGTGACGTCATGGCCTCCTGATTGGCAGGGGCGGCGGTCGAGCTGGCCAATCCTAGGCCGGCCTGGGATGCTGACGTCACGTCTGGTCCTGTGGTGAAGTGCTGCCTCTTAGATGTAGGGGGGGGGGGGGGATCTGTTGTTGTTTTGGGGGGCGCAGCTCTTTTGATAGGGGGAACTATGTTATCCTGGGTCCGTTCTCGATTTGTATACAATCGACTAATGATAGCCAAAGTAACCCGCGAGATTGCATCACAATCTTGACAGGGTTAAGTACAGGTCATGGACACGTACAGTATTGCCTTTTTGGAACAATATTTATCATAGGTAGAATGATGTATGCGTTATGTGTCTAATGTGTTGATTGTTATTTATATTTTACCATGTTGGTGGATATTATGCACACACATACACATACACACACACACACACCCACAAACAAACACACTCCCACACACACAAATATAAATATCACACACACACATCCACCTACTCATTGCCCAGCCATCCACCCGCTCACCCACACACACAACTTTTTTTTTTTTTTTTTTTTTTTTTAGAAAAAAAACATAGAAGGTCCCAACCCTTTCCCATTCTTAACCCGTTGAGCCCCGGCTAGTTATAATATTTTGTTCACCCCAGTCCCAAGCCATTTTCACTTCTTTTTTTTGGTTTGCTAAAATGGAAGACAAGAATGAGAAATTAAAAAAAAAAAAAAAAAAATCACCTCGGACCTTATTTTTTTTGGGGCGGCCCTCCCCCGCGGGGGGGTGGGGGGGGGGGGGAGCCTCAAAAAAATTTGTTGAGCCAAAATGGAAGAGAATGGTGAGAAATGAAGGAAAAAATTTAAAAAAACTCATTTCGGTCATTTGGGGGGGGGGTCGCAAGTTCGTCTCCCCCGCATGACCACCCGCCCGGGAGCACTAGGGTAAAAACTGAGTATGGCATTGTACGGCATACATCCTAAGGAGTGTCTCACATAAATCTCAAGCCTCTAGCTCCCATACGACCGGAGTAATGAAGGTTCAAAGTGGCGGTGAACTAAGGGTGTAAAGTATCCCCACTAAGCCCACCACCACCAGCCGCGCGGCTGTCTCGGCCCGCTCACACCTACTGGTCCGGCTCCCACACACACTACGGTACCTCCCCCTCCTATTCTCCCGCCATTTCCTACCTTACGAGCCACGTAAGTGTTTTTTATATGTCGGACGCACGTGATGCGTCGCTGGGAGTTGGTGATCAAACACTGCCGACGCATCACGTGCGACGCTGGGTCTCACTGGGTTAAGTAAGCCATTTTACATTTACAGAAGAGTGACCATTACTTTCATTACTGCATGTCCACAAACATTTCAGTAATGTAAGCATGTTTCCTTTTTATTGTTTTCCCTTCCTCTTTTTTTTTTCTTTTTTTTTTTTTTTTTTAATTAAGGTGACAGTTACAAAGTGGTGTACAATCTATCTTATTCTAGTTACATTATAGTTTGTCTTATTGTACCAGTACCTCCCTACAATCAACCTAGTTGTTCCCCAATTCGGCCCGCCGCCACGACCATTTCAAAGTCCAAGTCTCTCACTCTTGTCCTCTGTAGCGGGGAGGACCTTGTACCCCTGAGACATAGGAGTGCAGCCCTGAGAAGAGAGAAAGAGAGCCGGCATCTCATCCAAGTTATGACTTGGCTTCTATGCTGGCGCTTTTTCTCCGATATTTGTTCAGCTATTCTGGCACAGAAGACACTTGCAGAAGGTCCCATTCCTCCCGACGATGAGAAGACCAGAGGAGTAAATTCCTTGATCCCTGTTCAAAATTCTTTCTTCATAACCGCATTTTTTCTCACTTTTGTTTCTCATGTATGCCGCCTCGAGTCCTCGCTCACGATATGTTTGTGCTCTTGGGTTGAAGATTCTGATGTCGAAAAAAGCCCATTGTCCCCTCGTCCAAAAACCTCGAGCAATTACGTCCACTCTTGCTTCATTTGAAGTATTTGCAGTATTGTGGGCCAAGCGCTGTCCGTCCATAGGCAGAAGTTCCGGTTCGATTCTGACATCATGGCACACCTCGTCCAGCATTTGTGCAGTGATGTTGCATACTTCATCATGCCGGATACAGATGAATCCTCCTTTCTTACAGGTCATACAGTGGTCCGAGTTGTTCATTTCACCACATGCACATCTCAGCGGCAGGTTCGAAACTGGCCACCCATACCTCAAGGCTACGGCATCATTGAATTCTGGTTTATTTAAGCTGAAGCCTTTTTCCTTTATTGGTAATGAAGTGAGCCAATTTGAAGCCCCCGTGTCTTGTGCCATCCCAACTCTCATTTTCAGTGTTTCACTACATTCGGTCTTAATTTGTTCTAGGCTATGTTTCTGTCTCTCTTCTCTGCTCTTTGTAATTTCCTGTCTTGCATTTCGTTGTTCCTCTACGTCCACCTCATCATTTTCATTTTGCTCCCGTATTTTTTCTGTCAGAGACGTAGTAAGTTTAAGGGAATTTTGGTACTCATGAGGTGCCGCCTCCACTGGGCTTACGATCCCCATACCTCCGAACCTTGGCGGAAGAGCTAATAGATCTCTTAGCTCTAGCGTGACGCCTTCCATCTCTGTTAAAGCAGGTATGAATGCTCCTCTGATTGCTTTTTCCAGCGGTTGGAGCATCAGTCCAATGTCAGGCACTGTTCTCATAAGAAAGATCCATCTGTGCTTAACACCATATGTGAAGGCAGTATATGCAGCATGTGGTTCAGATTTCGCAATGTCTGCCAGGGTTTTCACTTCCTTTACCCACTCTGCTACCTTTGTTTGCACATAGACTCTCTTGCATTCCTCTGTGCCCATTACTGCTCCCAAATGGCGTTGACCCTCCTTTGTAATCTTTACTCCTGTCCCATCAAAAGTCGGCACCGCTTCTTCATACTGGTCTTCTTTCACTATTAGTACAGATTTACTAGCATTAGGATGGTACCCAATGACTGAGCCAACCGTTTGTACTCTCTGCCACCATATTTTGAGATCCCTTATTCTTCCTGCACCTGTGAGGTTATCAGCATATGCCACTTGTTTCACTCGGGTTTCCTCATGTTTTATTTTCTGCTGCAGAATAGATAGTGCCAGAGCATACATTGCCATTGCCAAAGGATCTCATTGCGTTGTTCCTTCATTTGATTTGAGAATTTTCATTTCTTCCTTCTTTATGCTTCCCACTATATACAGGTTAGCTGGCTCCTTATAAGTGTTTTCTATGTATTTTGCGATGCTCGGGCATTTGCTCTTAATATTGTGAATAGCTGCCTCCCTATTAATGGTGTTAAAGGCATTTGTTGCATCCACTAGCAGAAGCGCTTCACAATCTTCCTCTTCATACACCTTCCCCATTGCATGTATTGCTGCTTCTCCTCAGGCTTGCTGTCCTGCACATACTTAAGTTGCCCACTGCTCTTTGTACATATTTTCCAAAATACCGACATGATTGCTTTTCCTATAATCCTTCTAAGAACTTCCCCAACGCCTACTGGTCTATCTCCTGGATTCTTATTTAAAGGTATCAGGCGACATGCTGTCAGAGCTATGTTCACACATGGTGTTGATGCGAGTTTCTTTGCAAGCATTGCTATTGCTTCACAAAGGTCACTCCCGGCTGAACCAAACTTGTATTGACTTAGGAAGATCCTCCAAGTCTTAGCATCTACACCTGATAGACCTGCCCCTCCCTGTGTTTTCAGTGCCTTTCTCCATATGAGGTCTCCAGTTATATTCTCATATATCACCGGGTCTGGAGGAACATATTCCCCTTCAAGTTTGGCCTCATCCCTTGCTGGTTTTGCTTCTGGGTGTTTCTCCTTTAGCTGGTCCAAGATGTGTTGGTTCACTTCGAGCACCACACTTGAGGCTTCCCCAGAGACCATTCTGACTGCCTGTGCCACTTTACCAATCCTCATGCTATTTCCCACTGATCGTGCCATATCATCTGGCTTCCTCTTTCTTCGTTGTTTTGTGTTCAGTCTTTGCTGGATTGCTCGTACTAGGCTATGAATTTTGTCTAACTCCCCGTTTTTCCACCACTCCTTTCTCTGTTTCAGCGCTTTAGTGTTCTCATTCAGTTTTGCCTTTTGTCTTTTTCTTTGAAGGAACAGCTGAGGAATGAAAGAAGCTAACTTGATTGCCACGTGCGCCAAAGGGGCATCCTGAACATAACATAGGATCATACGCTTGAGTTCCCACAGCATGTCTTTTGCGGCCTCACAAATCGGTAGTTCAAACTTATTATGTTACCAGTGTATCACTTCTGTATACATTTCACTCACTAATGCTATGAGTCTGTCACCAGAATGTCCCATCCATTCGCCACCATTCATGTTTACATTACGAGGTCGTTCGTTCTGTTCACGATTTTCGATAATCTCCCTCTCATTATCTTCGTTTACACCGTTTTCATTATTTTGCTCCGCACCTCTGTTGTCTTGCAAATTATTGATTCCTGCATTTTCTTCTGCAGGCTGAAGTTGTTGATTGTTATTACCTGCATTTTCTCTAACAGGGTTTGCTTGTACATCACCATTAACTACATTGTCTGTTTCACGGTTCATTTGTACTGCATCACTCACTGTATTTTGTCTTTCGTCAGGATTTTTCCTCGACTGGGACCGAGTTAATGCCATCTTGTCTCATTATCTTAATTATCTACCTATGCCCTAATATTAAATCTATATATCCTTACTTCATATGGGACGAGCCTCTGCCCGAAAACAGGTGAAAATGGTAACATCCTATGAGTAGCGTTAGAAATAGAAAGAGCAAGAGAAGTTGTTTAACTCATTAAGTATAATGCAAAGTTACAGAAAATCAGGCTATATTACCAGATGGAGACTGAAAAATTAAAAAATTAAAACAATAATATTCGTATAGCTATATATGTAGAGAGAAGATACTGTGAAACAATTGGAAAGAGTAAGAGAAGTTATTTAACTCACAAATATAATGCAAAGTTACAGAATTTCATGCTATATTTTAATTAAGACAGTGACTGAAAATGAAAAATAAAAAATAAAATATATATAAAATAATAATAGTCGTATAACTATATATATAAAGAGAAGATACTGTGAAACACTATGCGAGGAAATAATAAGTACCTAACTATTAGGCAACCACGCTTGGTGTGTGACTTTCAGAATGTTAGGTATCACATGATACTAAAATACCTGAACAAGTTATTCGGCACTTACCAGAACAGGACTAAATAAATAAACGTAGTGTGGGGGAAAAAAAAAAAAAAAAAAAAAGCACGAGAAGAAAAAACGCGAAAACAATAGCAAAATAAATATCTATATTAATTATATCTATATATATAATAGATATATATATTATATATATATATATATATATATATATATATATATATATATATATATATATATATATATATATATTTTTTTTTTTTTTTTTTTTTTTTTTTATATATATTTATATATATATATATTATGTATATTGTAGTGAGCGAAAAAAATATATTAATAGCATAAATAGAGTATAGAGACAAGTGTCAAAATAGTGCTAAGGAGTAAAGAAGGATGTTGTTAGAAATCTGCCATTAGTTTGGGAAATAAAAACAAAATCCTGGGTATCAGTAAGCACCCATCATATCAGCACCTTATACCTTAATTAAAATTGTATCCTTAGTTATTAGTTTGTTAGAGATAACTCTCACATGAAATATACCACTTCCAGTCTGATTTCCTGACTCGGCAATAAATCATATGAAACCTTACCTAACACAATCGGCATGTTTCCTCAAAGCTAAGTGACTCTACTGTATACAAAACTAAAGAAACATCGGCAATTTGAGCCGCTTTACATTCTAAATATGCCTAACTTTAAATGGAAACCAGCCAATTGCGTCTTATGATTAAGTTATTTTCAAGACAAAAATAGGGGAGGTTTACATGGGGGGATGTGAGGGAGAGAGGAAAGTGGAAGGAAGAGGGGAAGGAAGGGAATGTGTGGGTATGGGAGGGGGAGGCGGGATACTTGTGGCCACTGCACCACACTCTCTCTGTCCGGATAGCCACTACTCTATCACACAAACACACATTTTGTAAGCTGCTGCCATGCCCTCTCGTGAACAATGATCGTCCTATACTCTTCCACACACAAAAAAATGCAATGTCTTTATCGACCATTGCTGGCCAAAGTTGCACAGGGCCAATACACTGGCTTCATAGGTCAGACCTCTCGTGAAGCATTGTATCCCAAACACACTGATATTTTTCAATATAAATCACCCCACGGATTTAGATAAGAACAATACCTTAATACACTTATTTTCTCCTTTGCATTATACTACGGTACCGTGGTTTAGAGGGGTTAAGCGAGGGGAGGAGAGAGGATGTTGGCAGGTAGGGGGGAAGTGTTGCGGTCAGCAGGGTTTATGGCACCTTTCTCTATTCCCTCTCTCCGCATTTTCGCCTCTATATCGCCTTTTCTCTCCTGCATAATTATGTCCCCCTGTTGTAGTCATCTCTTCTGCATTGTCGAAATGCAAAATATTCGGGTTCACTTCTACATGACACGTATCTCCATGCGTTGGCATGATGATAGAAAGGGTGAGGGTGGGGAAGGGACGGTGGAGGGGTACCTGAGGGTGAGTGGTGTTGGCTGGTGTCGGTCAAGGGGAGAGGAGGGAGGGAGGTACGTCAGGCACCTTGCACTTTGGTTGCCAGGGCCTCCCTCGCGGCCCGGCTAAGCGCTCTTCAAATAACCGTCACTTCTTTCACTCGTTTGATTTTGGTTAGATAGAACTCCAGAATTTCACCCAATACCAACTCCCCGTATGTTCACGCTCACCCTGATGTAGGTATCGCAACTCCATCACCACCCCTTCCCTCACTAACTTGCTGTTCATCGCGGAGAGAAAAATCCATACGTCCTCTCCCGTCCATGCTACAGCTCCAAAACACACACACGCACACATATAATCATGACTATCTTGTAATATTACACTATCATAGACTTTGGAGCGGAAACTACAATATCTCTGACACTCTCTTCTATATGATATGAATTAATTAAACTAAACGACTATATTACTTGTTAATGGGACTGGCTCACTTGGTACGGGGGAGGGGTTGCTTTAATGGTTATGAGAGAGAGAGAGAGAGAGAGAGAGAGAGACTGATTAAACTCAGAAAATCAGAATGTTAAACAGCCAACTTATAGGTTGGTGAAAAAATGTGAATATATCTGGATTTTGTTATATTACTAGATTAAGGAGATTTTTTGTTCTGGACCTACTTCTCCTTCATGCTTAGCCCCATTAGTTTTGAGATTCTAAGACATTTGGCCCCTTAGTTTGGCGATTTTAAGATCTTTCGCCCCTTTTCTGTCAATGTTAAGATCTTTCGTGCCATGTAGGTGTCGATTTTTTCCTGGCGATCGATAGTAAGCCTGTAATTTAGGGGGATAGACAGACGAATGAGGAAGTAAGAAAGAGGTGTGGTGTGGAGGTAGATGTGCTGGAAAGTGTGAAAAGAAACAACTTGAGATGGTTCGGCCATATGGAACGTATGGAAAGCGAGAGAATGACTAAGAGGGTGTACGAGAGCGAGGTGGAAGGACAGAGAGGGAGAGGTGCACCGTAGGAGAGATGGAAGGACAGTTGCACAGAGTAGGGGTGAGGTTGTGTTGCAAGGCAGGTACTACGTACCCTACGTAGAGGAGGTGGTATACACTGGGAAAGATCCAAAGAACACTGAATATTGTAGTAGCAATAGAATAGCGAGAGAGATGCAACATTGCGGCGAAGGGAGAGAGATTGCAGAGAGTCGGTGAGTGGACGGGAGTTAATGATACGAGAGGATCCTCCCAACACATGTGATCATTACTCAATACAAGGACGCACTGTACCCCTGTACAGAGCAAGAAGCTGCGCAGGGGTAAAGAATCCCTTGAGGCGGTTGAGCACACCCCACTTCTGCAAGGCTGCCTTAGCGAGACTTGTAATCTATCTTTCTATCTATGTATATATTGTTACGTATCTTGATCCTCAAGTGGTTAACTTGATGAATCTAGATAGCACAGAGATATATATTAAGGTATCAGTCAGCTGAAGGCAAAACGAAAGTAAAATCTAATAAAATTATTTTTGTTGTTGCTTCCTTTCCTTTTGGATCTTAGGACTTGGTATCCTTTATTGACCGATATTCTTTAATTATGGACAAATACTGGAACTAATTAAAGTCATGTAGTATAATTTTATAAAGAATTAATATTTAACCGAAGCTTAGTAGGCTATGGTTATGAACGGAATAAGTTATATCTAAAGAAGGACTATTAATTATATATCAAGTCTTGAAAGATAAATATTAAGGTAAGAATATTTCTGTCTCTTACCCATTTTGAAATGAATAGATAGTTTTCTTATATCATGTCCTTTTATTTATATTTAATGTAGTTATTATTCTTGGTTCGTGTCTTACGTTAATAGTATTATATTATTATTATCAGGATTAACCCTTCTTTGGCGGTGCGCAACTTATGTTGTGTGAAATAAATTGGGACTAAGTGGAGGTTCACAACTTATGTCGTGTGCCATTTTCAGCACGTAATGTTGCAGAGAGAGAGAGCTGAGCGGTGTGAGGAGCGTAGTAAGGCTATGACCGGCGCCCACCACCGCGGTGGGCCAACCGAAGTGAAAACCACCCTTCCATCCCCCCTCACACTCGCTACACAGGGAATTATGTAGGGAAAGTACCTAATTACATGGTTTTTGCACTCGTGTTGCGCGATCGTTGCAAGAAAACCTGTGGTCGTACAAGGATGGTTGGGGTGTCATTGGAAAGCTCTGTTTATGCCCTTTCAGGGGTAGATACTTGTTTTACGCTCTGGGTCTTATTTAGGCATGAAAATTATCACGTAATCAACCCTATTTAGGGTAAAAACACCCCGCTGGGCAGTACATATAAATTACCGCCTAGGCCGCTCGTTAGATGTTAATATCAAAGTCACATAAAAAGTTAGATATATATTTAATAATTAGATAAATGTATTTCTTAACCACGTAACATTGAGGTTTGATTATGAGTAAATTAAGTTACAGGATCGCTTCATTGATTCGATTCAGGTCTAACTCAAATAATATGAAAAGCAAAAATAATATTATGAAGCTAAAAGAATTTTCTTCAGCTTAGGAAATCACTAGAAGTAACATTAAAACATCCATGTTAGTCTAAGGCGATATTACTAATATGAGACAATAGTATCACCGTTCTTGTTCTTACCAGCAATGTAAGCTTAATTAAAAAGAAAATTAAAGAACTCGCAAGTATTAATATAAAACAATAGTATTACTTTTATCATAACCCAATTACTTGAAGAGTTGCTTTAGTCCACATGTCAGTCAACTAAAATAGTTAAGTACATAATAGTAGCGTTAACGTTAATTCCCAATCACATATCTCACTAACCAACATTCTGTAAGTGTTTACACCGAACACACTTAACACACACTTATATAATCTGACTGACATTCACAATCCCATTATAATAGTAGACCAGCCAAGGAGCAAAATTGTGACTTTTACCTGCATGGAATGTTAATAGCAGGCACCCATGCTAAATCAATCAGTCATAGGTCAGACAGAAATACTAGGGTGGATGCCACTAAAATTTTTGACCTTAAAGGTCAAATCAAGGTCATTTTGTGGCCGAAAAAGGTCAAATTTCTAAATCATCTAAACATAGTCATGTTATACATCTACATCAAAAGAAAGGTATGGAAGAGACAAACAGTTTGGTACTCTTTTTAAGTCAGAATGTTGACCTTAAAGGTCAATTGAAGGTCATTTTGTGGTCCAAAAAGGTCACATTTCTAAATCATTCAAATTTAGTCATGTTATATATCAAAGGAAATGTATGGAAGAGACAAACAGTTTGGTACTATTTTAAAGTCAGAATATTGATCTCAGAAGTAGGTCATGTAGGTCAAAGTCCACCCTAGTATTTCTGTCTGACTTTGACTTATTGATTTATCATGGGTGCCTGCAGCTAACAATCCATGCAAATACAAAAATGGTAAGCCTTTTTGCTTCTTAGTTGATCTACTTTAGCATTAGACAAATTAATATATTTAAAAACAAAATTTTATGTGTATTCAATATGTACTTGACAGAAATAATTTTCAATATGATGTATTACAACAGTCAATAGAATCGCAACCACAGGCATTTGTAAATTTCAGATTTGTTTTTAAACAAGTGCATCTAACAGTATTGCACTTCTTTTTGCAAGAGCAGGTCACCAGTTCGAGGCAGGACTGTGGTACAGGAGGTAACCTAGCCCATCGAGGTGTCAGACAACCTGACTCCTTCTTCCAAGCATCTGTGGGCAATGTCACAACAATTGTTTCCTTCTCTGCCTGAAGCCAAATATTGGCCTGGTAGTTTGCGCGTTGCACATGAAGTTCCAAAGCATCACGTGTTGGAGGGAGCAATTCCAGGCCTTTCTTTGCCTTGCTGAACATGTTCAATCTTGTACTGTCAACTGTTTACAGCCCTGGACATCCATAGAGGTTGCAAACAAACTGTTCAATAGGTCCAAGCTCACCATCACGACCAATCCCTTCTACCAAACGTGGGTTTTTCAAAAATGTTTTCCAGCAGGTCTTTTTCCCATATCTACTGAATGAAGAGGTTGTGTCGCAGCCTGTGAGTGCGTGAAAACTCAAGAGGTTATTCTTCACTGCATCAGGAAATAATTTTGCTACTTAATGAATGGGAATGCACTTCTGTTTATTTGCAGTTCCAGAGAGCATCCAGACTTCACTTGCTTTTGGGGCAGTGAAATGCAATAGGAGAAGCATGACATCAGTGTCTCTGCACTTCACAAGAATTCGTTGATAGCCCATATCCACTGCTTCAGAGGCATGAAGAATCAACCTTGTGTCCGCTTCTTCATGATTCCCATTAAGTTTGAGGTCATCTATGGATCTCCTGGTTGATTTTGCCCCAGTGTGGTCCATGAATCCACCTCCAGTTACCATCTCGTATTCTTCTGGAAGATCTTTGGTTGTGTGAATGATCCTTTCAGACAGGAAATGTGCCAGGTCTGCCTTATTTTCATCCATAGCAACAAATTGGCTCCAAACCTGAGGCAGTGGAACATCTGGTCCATCTATCAGCTTTCGAATAGGCTTCTTCTTGTTAACTCGTTTTGTTCTCGTACCAGATTTGATTGAATTCCCACCCAGATATCGATCAAACACAACATCAACTTGTGTCGTAATATCTCCAAAACAGCATGTAACTGAACGAATAAAAGCAGCACCATAGTCTCCAAATGTCTGACATCCATGAGGCTTTCCCATAGCTTGGATGAGTGCATGCCCATCAATTAGAAAACAAGTCTTCATGTCAGATTCTGGAAGTTCAGTAGTAGTTTCAATTTTGTTCATCAAAACACTTATCAGTTCTGCTTTATTGGTTGAATTCATTTCTCCTCCAGTGTTTGCCAGGGAAAGTGGGATTGGTGACAGTTCATGTTTCAGGATATTTGTCATTGTCACTGTTCTACCTGCAGTCACCGCATTCAAAAGACGTTGAAGCAATTTTCGGTCTGCTTTAATAGTCTTTTGCACATTCTCTTTACTTGAGACAGTTGCTTTGTAGATATTTGCAAATGTTTTGGACCGATTTTTTGAGAGCGGATAATGAAATCCCACTTTCTGATCCACTAATCGCTCTGTCACATTAGCCAGCATTTGCCTCTTTCCTCTGTTTTCAGCAGTCAGAAGATCATTGGCAATATCTTCTGGAGCGGTATCCTTTGTTGCCAGTGACACCAGGGGAATGCTTGATTCAGAAATAGGTGGTCTATTGTCAGATTGTGTGTGAACTCTGAAAACATCAAATCTTGTGAGCTGTGACACCAATTTTCTCACATCTTCAGTGTCACGTGTCATCCGGCTTGGACGGCTATCAGAACGTATAAAAACCTCTTCTTCTTCGTCATCTTCAAAGTTGAACAAAACTTTCATATCCTGTGTGATGCGCGACCGTTCTGACCATGTGATACAAAATTTGTCCCTTGCTTGGTCATTCCTGGTTATTCCAATTATTCCATTGTGCATCTTGCATGTTTTATTGATCCATTCTGTTGCCTGGTCCACAGGAACTTGGTTGAAGCGCTTTTTGGTCATCTTCACAACAAAGTTACCCTCTATGAATTCAGCGTGAACTTCAGGAGCTGATTTCTCAAGAAGCTTCATATCTGAATAATAGATAGGTCCCCATCTTGCATAGTTTGTGTGGTCATAGATGGTGAGCCACAGCAGCATGGCAGAAAAAGACTCCAAGTGAAGAATCCAATTACCATCTCTCTCTGCCCTGATGAAGTCCAGAAGAATCTCAACCATACTCATATAGTCCAGCCACAACTTGTAATTAGGATTGCTTAAGTACTTTTTGTCAAATTCACTCAAGAGTCCTTTCACATTCTTGTCACTGAGAACATCAGAAAGCTGGCCAACTGCATTGTGGAGTGAATTTCTGTCAGTAGCGGCCTTTTTTTTACACTCATCAGCCACATTCTGGGAAAGTGTCGAAACCTGTGAAGTGAGCTCCTGTTCAGTTTCAATGATCCACGATTTGAACATTGACAACTTTATGTGCCACAGAGCTTCATATGTCAGCACATGTCCTCTCACTGCCTGGTAGTATGCTTTTCCATCCAGCATGGTTTCAGTTGTGTTGGTTCCATACAAGCCAGATTCTGTCCACAGGTCATCCAGCCCAGCACTCTCCATGTGCTGACCGATCGCTTTCAAGAAGTTGAAACAGATATGAAGGTCACCTATCAGAAAAATGACATTCTCAAACTTAGGATTTGCATAAAACAATTTCCTTGCCTCTGCTGTACAATGGTTGATCTGCCGTGATAATGGTGTATTTCTGTCCCATGTGCCTTGAAATAGCCCTGAAGCGATTGATCACTGTTGTGATAGTATCATTATCATCCGCTGGTGCCTGAAGAATGGGCAACATCCCTGCAGTAGTTACTGGAGGGTCAACAATGCTTGTGGCTTCGTTCATTGCTCTCCAACCAGGAACAGAAGGATCATCACAAATCCTGGACACCAACCAAGTCAAATCCTTCACTCGTGCCTTCTGTCTTTCTTCATCTTTTGTTCCAAACCAATCAACTTCTATCTTGGAAGCACCAGTGTATGATGGTGATGATCTGTCTCCTGCTGGCATAGTTGCATGGTCAAGTGTCTGAAATGCCTGTAAAGAATCCGGTTATATTGCTCTTGATCTCTGGATGCGTGTTCTCTCATTCCTCTGCTGCGGTGCTGGTCCTCTCTGCCACACCAACATCTGTGTGCAGTGAAACGAATTTTTGCCATCTAGACTTGCTTCCAGCACATCAATGTTGTCGCATAAGCAGTGGATCATTCGCTCTTTGATTGTATTGTCTGGAATATAGACGTTGCCATTTCCCACAAATCTTTGAAGAATGTTTTGAGCTATCGATGTAACAATTCTTCGAACTGTATCAATACCAATGGTATGGTTCGCTGCATGGAAGAGATTCAAAAGTGCCTCAGAACGTGTAGCTTGGTGGAGTGCAAGCCCTAAACCAATATGTTTTGGTGTCAACTTTCGTTTCCTAGATACTGCATACACAATGTCTTGAGCAATGCTGCACACACTCTGCTTGATAAATTGTCTTCTTCAATTCCCTCATGAAGATCATCCACATCACTGAACAGTAAACGTAGAAATAGATACAAGCTGTTACGTCCTGGGATATATAAACACTGGGCTCTTTCTATTGGACTAGGTATGCGGCAACAAGCAACAACGGAAAACGCTAGATCCAACCCTTATCTATAAACCCAGGCAACAAACCACCCTAAACCGTCAAGAGTCCTGCCTGGACAACGAGGTATCCTATGACTCGGTTACAGGGTGCACGCACTATAGACTGCTGATAGTCAAGCAGGCTATATAAAAGATCACACAATTAAGTTGACTTAAAGCTTCAAGGAAAAGATAGATAACGGAATTAAATTGCAGAAACAATTTAATAACAAACTAGAAGAAAGTACATTTAACGTTACGTTAATTAATACAACTAATCACCCCTGCATGAAAGAAGGTGAAAGCAAACAGTCCTCAAAACATCGTACCGGTAGACAAGATGCGGGGTTCTAAACTGCATGCGGCTACTGTAGGATCTGATGCTTAGCAAAGAAAGTACGTTACGGATTTAGAGAACTCTCAACTCATAAGCAGGAATAAATACTAGTGATAGGACCTACAGTGTATAATGGCATAGGTATAATTAAATAAAGGCAGCAACTCGCAACATAACCACCTACAAGTGTGCTTCTCACTCTTAGTCAGGCAAGCCTGCTCGGACAGAGTCTCTAAGCCACACACTGACTCACAATGCTCACAAAAACGGTAAACTGTGGCACAATAACAAGCATACAGAAATAATAAACCCCTAGCTGTTAATCTGCCAGGCGGCAGAGGTCTAGCCGGAAGGATATAGGCTTCGGATACCCGGGCTGAGCCACCTGCTCTAGCCTAGGGACGTTCCCAAGTCTGTGCGCCAAATTACTCTAATTGAAAGGGTGCTCTCTTGAGAGACTCAGATCGCAATTATCTGACTCTCTCCTGGCGACCCTAAAACAAAAGCAAGACGTGCTAGCGCAGTGCTGAGTGGACTAGGCAAGGGCCCTCACACAACACAACACTAGACACACAGGGACACAGACAAGAAAATGCCCCCAGACTCCCACGGGTATCCTAGTAAAGTCGTGCGGGTCCACAGGACTCGCACCAGCAGACTTTACTTAAAGGATCGCAAAAGCCTCCCCTCCAGTCTAGTCTCTGCTAACCTGACACAAGAACACACTAGCAAGCATGAAACTACCAAATATGAGACAACAAAAAAAGCTTCCTAGGTCTCATTAACAATTACATCTCCTGCATAAGGCCCAAAATCCTATCTAGTTATCTGAGAGCTCGTCGTTAATACAATAATAGATATAAGGTCTATCAAGGGGATGGGATAATTGAATAGATTGGTGAAGTAGTGGAAGGAAGGTATACAAAGTAAGAGAGAAAGTTTCTAAGTGGGGTTGAGAGGGAACTCTGAGTCTTGAATCTGTCTGGACCCCGCACTAGGCATGCAGAATACATCCCAGGCTTGGCAACACTCAACACAGTTGCCGGGTCAAAATCGTCTACCCCGTGCGTGAGTCAAAACTAAGCCTAACGTTGCCATTAAATGCACGTGGCACATCAGGCTCGTCCCAAGCTAGACTCTCCGCGCAAAGCAACGTCCCCCAGCCGGTCTCTCTCTCCCGCTCGTCTCCTCCCACTCTCACTAGACTTACATCTTATATATAATAATGAAACAATCAACTATCGAGAATAAAATATACTAAGATGCGTTGGTTAAGAATAAGGGCAGCTACAAGCTGTGAAACAACATAAGAATATCCCAGACATTATTTACATTGTCGTAGGATATATACTAAGGAAAAGCCGGCCGGCCGGCTGCCGCCAGCCGGTTTCTAAACGGCTGGGCAGCCGACGCGCGCGCATGCCCGCACGTGGCTACTATGCAGAAGCGTCACAAAGCTGTTTGGGATAACTTGTGTAACATGTTCTTGATCAAGTCCTTGCCAACTGCTGGAATGACCAGGACTGTCTGAGAGATCTTTTCTGATTCTTAGTGCCACATGTACCATTTCTTGATAGATATTTCCTTGATTTAATCCAACAGTACCAACATCTTCATTGTCTGTGGATTCCGAATCTGAGGATAAACCACCACGATGATGACTTCTTGATAATGACTGATATAATGAAGTTTGACTTTTCACCAGGGTACATTATTGGTGCTCTATTTGAAAGAGGTTTGACATATCCTGCCTTTGAACCAAGCATTTTCTTAACCTTTTTGTAGAAGGTGGTTATTCTGGACTGGTAACTCTTGCGAACAGGGATGTTTCTCTCAGTACACATGTCCTGGTATCTGCGCCACACAACTGCCATGTCATAAGTCTTACCTCTTGAAAGCCCAATGTCTAAATCATAGCACAACTTCATCATGCACTCGTCCAGATCTGGTTCAACTTCTTGAGGCATTCCTTTAGTGCGTCGTTCGAATGTCACTAAGCAGGCCAGATGATACAGGCCATCAGCTGCCATCAAGTCACTGACACCAGAGAGTCTGACGGACATCACTGGATCAGATTTAGCTCGTTCAATCAGTGCTGTGGATTTATTTGTAGTTTCTACCCGGTGAAGTTTCTTGCTTGAGATCTGTGCCTGGCAAAACATACAGAGCTTCCAGTCAATAGTTGTCAGAGAACTTCTTCTTGTTGGAGCTGTGCTGTTTGAGCTGGTAGATGGTTTAGATGCTGGTTGTCGCCGATTCCGTAGTCTGTCCAGTTTGCTCTCCGAAGTAAACACAGAATAGCAGGATTTGTGCCACCTAATTTCGAGAGAGTTAAAATTATCCAACGAGAGTCCATCTAGTTTGTCCAGCACGTCTGAATACATATGGTCACCCAATTTCCTTCTTTGTTGTGCAACATCTTTGGTTCTGTGTTTTCCATCGGTGGAGGCTTGCCGAAGGTCGCCTGAACTGCCTTCACAAAAGAAGCACACATTCTTGTTTTAGAGTCCATGTGGTGCCTCTTTGTGGCCCTCCTGCTGGAATCTTTGTGGCCCTCCTGCTGGAATCTTTGTGGCCCTCCTGCTGGAATCTTTGTGGCCCTCCTGCTGGAATCTTCACTCATAATTCTTGTGTCATCAGTTCACAGCCTGCAAAAGAAATGAAAATGTTAATTCAGTTGCATACAGTAAACTGCATACTGCATACAGTTTATACATTCTAATATTGTATGCAGTGTATAGAGTTTAAAATTGTAGTCTCAAAATTCAGCTAGGCCATACATTCATTTTGATATTTAACAAAATGGCATTGAATTGACCTTTAAGGTCAACAATCTGACCTACAAATAGTACCAAACTGTTTGTCTCTTCCATACCTTTCTTCTGATATATAACATGGCTATATTTAGATGATTTAGAAATTTGTCCTTTTTTGGCCACAAAATGACCTTGATTTGACCTTTAAGGTCAACATTTTTAGTGGCATCCACCCTAGTATTTCTGTCTGACCTATGACTGATTGATCTAGCATAGGTGCCTGCTATTAACATTCCATGCAGGTAACAACAAAATTTAAAGCCTTTTTGCTTCTTGGCTGGTCTACTATAATACTTCACCCCGTCTTCCTCCAGCTGCAAGTTCACCTTCCCAACTCCAAATGTGACTGATTTGAATGCCCACTACTCGGGTCTTATATACTATGCAATGATGGTGTAGGAACGAATCAGGAGGCGGGGGATGGTGCACGCCCCAATCACAGCTCCTCTAGTTGCGTAGCAGGTGCGTGATCCAATGGCGTTTCATGGCGTCGATCATCGTCATAGCGTCGGGTCATCGACGCATGACGCATGCAGGTGTGAAGGCTTGTTTGCTGGTATGCAGACGAGCTGGTTTCCCACTCGCTGGTTCGCTCGCTGGTCTGCTTCGCCGCCTGGGTAATTCGGCACTCCTTCAATTCTTAATTCTAACTCTTAAATAAACACATACAGGGCTTCGTATGTCAGAATATATATATATATAAGTGGTTCCTGTCACTATATTATTAACATACATTTCTGTCTTCCAAAGTTTTCAGGAAACTGCTTTTCATAAACCTTTGACAGCCGAATCCGATATATAATTAATAACGGTATTCCATAATCAGCCTAATTAATATGCTTCATCTGTAATTAGGGTAAATGAGTTAGGAATTAAGCAATCAATTATAATTACATGCAGCTATATGCTGATTTAGTATTATAGTTCAAATATCACCATGATTCATATTACTCCTTGAAATACTATAAGATCAATCATGTTGTTGTATTGGTATATAAACATATGTATACACTTCCAATATACCCTGCCTGGCAGCAAGGGCAAGTTAACTTGTAAATAGTTGACGAACAAAGATCCGTAGGCAAGCGATAATTGAAATGCATACAAAATCAACCAATTTTAAACGTACGTATACAGATGTATATAATCACAGTCACGCACAGTACAAGGTTAAGAGATACAACAGGTTGGCGCACGCGCAGCCTGCTGACGTCACAATGCTGGACGAGAGAAAGAAAGATAGAAAAACGCTCGCCTGCCAGCCAAACTGCTGCTACTAGACCACAGGGGTGTCCAACTCCAATATGCGGGCCTCATGCGGCCCCACTCCCTCTAGCATGAGGCCCGTGAACCAGTTTGGCCAAGTAGTGTCAAATATGGTATATTTTCTAGAAATCTAGACATAATTATTTCTTAAATATATTATATATTGGTACTATATTAACTTAAGTACTAATTCTAGGAAGTATTTGTGAGAGTAAGAAGCTTTTAAAGTAGATAGGCCATATGCAGCTTCACGTGATCTTATGTTCTTATGTAATTGGGGTGACAGGGATCTGCCTTGTGAGGGCCGATCGGCTTTTTGCAGACTCCCATTTTCTTAGGTTCTTATGTTCATTCATTAGAGAGACGCAGAGTTAGAGGGGATTTGATAGAGGTGTTCAAGTGGGTTAGTGGGATTAATAGAGGGGACATGAAAAATGTACTAAAGCCCAGTGATAGCGAAAGAACTATAACAATTGTTTTCAAGATAGATACATTTCGTTTCAGAAAAGATATAGGCCAATAGTGGTTTGGTAACAGAGTTGTAGATAGGTGGAATAGGCTACCAAGTGCTATAGTGGGATCAAGAATGATAGAGAGCTTTAAGATAAAATTAGATAGGCATTTGGACGAGATGGGTCTCTGTAACGAGTGCAAGACTAATTTATTCAACCTTTCTATATATGGAAGATATATAATATTATGAATAATTGTGGTCATTCTTCGTTGTACTGACTCCAAATAAACTATATATGTCCATTCTGTAATGAGGACATCAAATTTGAACAGCAAAATCTGTACCTGGTATATACCGGTATACACACATACATACAAATAATTACATTCCGTAAAACCAGGTCGCTTCGGACTTGGGTCGTAACTTCGGACATTGGCGATAATAAGTAATTAGCCACTTTTCAAGATGACTTCGGACACCATTTAGGATAAGGATAGCTCTCTTATTATGGGGGATAATTTTAGGAGGCTTCCTGGATTACCGCGCACTATCACCACGCATCACTTTACCTAGTTATATCTCTATAATGTGTTTACAGTCAGGAGATATCGTTAAAAAACCTCGAAACATTTCCGAAGTTACACGGTTTTACGGTTCATAGCCTACATACTACACACACACATATAATATATATATATATATATATATATATATATATATATATATATATATATATATATATATATATATATATATATATATATATATATATAAATATATAAATATATACATATATATATATATATATATATATATATATATATACATATATATGCATCCAAAATGCATCCAACAACTTGACAATATAAAGGCATTTTGTTCAGTTAAAATAGAAGAGCTGCACTTTCACAGGGCATTATACAGTAGTTATAGCATCACGGTATGAAGTAAAAGAAAACGGAGGATAGTGCTGGCTCGGCTGCTCCTTTGAGAATGAATGGTAAACAGTCGAGTGACCTCTGACCCTTCCTTCCTCGTAACGTCATGCGCGAGCGGGTACGAGTTTGAGTGACCCCATGCTCCAACCTGTTGTATCTCTTAACCTTGGCACAGTACACACACCATCAAACTTGGACGCATACACAGGCATACATATACAGTCATAAGCATAGACTCTCACACGCATTAACATGCTGCTAACAATTGCTTTGTATATTTTTGTGTTATGTAATTTTGTTGCGGCTTAGGGTTATGTAATTGCATTATTTATTGTAAAGAATGAAAGCAATATCTTACATTAGTAATGTTTTACCATTGTTCTGCCATGGTATAAAATCTAAAGATTTGAAGCCAACATCATAATTTTGATATATATTGCTCTACATAAGTTGCGAGTCACTGTATTGTTTAAGTTTCTTAAATAAACGTATTTAGTGTAAGGTGTCAACACATGCTAATCTAATATAACAGTTATTAAAGTTATGTCCAAATCAAATAGACGCCCAAAAGCCTCACAGTCGAATAATTAACTTAAGTATTGTCATTAGTATGGTAATTAAGAATGACAGCCGCAAGAAGTGCCTTAGAAAAAAATACTAACGCAGATGATCAGGACTGAGGGAAGAAAGGTACATACCTGATACAGTATAATGTATATATGTATGTACAGTATATACAAAGGCACATACCTGATACAGTATAATTTATATATGTATGTACAGTATATACAAAGGCACATACCTGATACAGTATAATTTATATATGTATGTACAGTATATACAAAGGCACATACCTGATACAGTATAATTTATATATGTATGTACAGTATATACAAAGGCACATACCCCATAGCTCAAACTGAAACAACAGTAACAATTCCAATTCATACGGTCTGGGACCACTTTCGCGTCCCCTCGCCCCTTTCTCCCTCTCTCTCGTCTAGTAGGTGAATTTTACAAGGGAAGGGGGATTTCTAGCCAACATCCTCCGAAGTAGGAACATTAGTACAGGAAGAGAGACACAATTGCTGAGATCCGTTTTGATTTATGAAAGAATGGAGGTGATTGGATAGTGTCAGGGTTAGTTGGGCCTGCCCAAACAGCGCTTCAATTAAGAATCAAGATCAAGAATTGGGGATTTGAATTATATATATATATATATATATATATATATATATATATATATATAGAGAGAGAGAGAGATTGATTGATTGATAGATAGATAGATAGACTCAGACTCTAATTTATTTCGTAAAAGCTACATAAACTTTGCACATATTAAGAGAATTGTGAAGCACATTTATCTCAGTTGGTTCACGGCTTTGAATAAAAGTAATTCTAGATGTTACTGCGTCAATGTAATTTTCCATTAAACATTCGATATTATAAAAATTCAATAACATATTCTTTACTTCCTTCATCAAATATAAGCTATCATCATTGTTAAGTAAACATTTTCTTAAAAAGATACAAGGCTTCATCATACATCTGTGAGCAAACCGTATTTTTTGCCAATTAATTAGATGAGTGCATGTCATTAACGCTGCTAAATCACATGCTTTGTGGTTGCTCTCCCAGTATTTAAGTGTTATAATCTTCTTAATGGCTTTGTGGTATCCAACCGCAAATTGTTTCAGAGGAACACCACACCGCTTATTGGAAAACCATAATTCTGCACCATACAAACGTAAGCAATAACTATTAAATAGTTGAATAAAAACATTAATATTAACATTAGGACATTTACTTAATATACAATTTAATTCATTAATAAAACTTATTTCTTGTCCTTAATACCGGTACATCCTTATCATTATTTAGTTTATCATCAATAATAAACCCTAAGTACTTATGTTCATGTACATTGACAATTACTTCATCATTAAGCTTCATTCTTGGCAGACCATTTATATTATTAGTATCATTAAAAAACATACACACTGATTTCCTAGCATTCACTTGTATATCTAACGTTGTCGTTTCATGTTCCACAATGTTTAGCAGCTTTTGTAATCCTGTCGGTGTTGGTGCTAAAACTACTATGTCGTCAGCATAGGCAATACTGTTACTCATCCTATTGCCAAGAGTACATCCAGTTTTGCACTTTGATAAATGGTTTCGATTAAATGACCAATATATACATTACAAATTAAAGGAGATAACATTCCACCCTGTTTCACTCCGTTCATAAACTTCCAGGGCTTTGAAAGTCCACCTATATGTTTAGTAGAAACCATTTGGTGTACAAATAAAACAAAATATGTACAAGGTAATGAGGAATATCTAATTCTAAAAGTTTCTGGATTCAGTTAAAATAATTCACTTTATCAAAAGCTTTCCTAAAATCAATAAAACTCGCATATACATTCGATCCTGCAGATGTATAGCGTAAAACAGTTTCCTTAAAAATTTACCTGCAGAAAGAGTTGAATGGCCCGCTCTGAAGACATGTTGCCTCTCATTAAAGTCGACATAATTTGTTAATTTATATTTTAAACAATATTATTTTAATTTTAGAAAAACTGAAGATGATACTATTGGTCTATTGTTAGCAATGATATTTTGATCTTTACCACGAGCTTTAATAAGAGGAAGAATGACTCCTGTTATCATAGTATTAGGTATAAAGCCATGAACAATAAATGCTGAAAATAATTTAGCAAGTACACCTCTTTCATATTCTGGACACAACTTCAAATGATTCGAATGGATATTATCGTGACCAATAACATAATTCAACTCCGATATGGCTGTATTTATATCATTCAAGTTAATGGTCCTAACTATTTTACCTCTTCGAACATCTTGTTTTAATCTTAAAGCTTCAAAATTACCTTTAGATTGACAATTCTGGTCATCAAATACACGTTTATATGCTTGTGAAAACTTTTCTGCTATAAGATTCGAATTACATTCGCCTTCAATCTTTATATTCAAGTAACATTTGTTGTTTTTCGATTTCCGAACTTCATTCACGAATGTTTTGTACCTTTTATGTGAATAAAACTCTGCCACTTTTGTATTTCGTATTTGTGCTTCATTATGTAGTAGGCTTATATTCTTCAGAGCTTTCTTAAATGTCTTTCGTGAACTTTTCATATCTTCAAGGAATTCGCCAACTATGGGGCAGTTATTCCTCTTCCAAATAAAAAATAGATAGATAGATACTGTAGATACTGTAGATAGATAGATATATAGATAGATAGATAGATAGAGAGTGAGGGAGAGAGAGATATATCATTAGTAAGTATCGTGATATTATTTTATCTCCCTATTTTATGGTATCAAAAGTTTTACATTGACCTTCTAATATATTAATGCACCGACTGACTCCGCCTGGACTAACTCTGGGGCAGTTTCTACTCTTTTCAGCAAGTTTTATATGTATAATCTAGTTTATTTTTAATTCCCAATACCAAACACCTCCAAATGATATTAATTAATGTATGTGATCCTACCGGGGTTCGAACCTGGGTTAACACATACAGATCTTAAACACCCTAACCATTACACCATCAAGACAGTTAAAGGTTAAGCATATGACTACGATTTTATATCTATTGATCGAATATTGGATATCAATTTAATCATGTACTCAAAACCCAACTGCACACTGAATTGCCTAATGTTTAAGTGAACGGAAATAAACATTTTATGGGGCACAGATCTCTAAGGATCGACCTCGCTATCAAATGTTCCTGAACCTTTAGGAATAATCTAATTTATTGATATAACCCCCTGGGGGTTAGGGAATAGAATATGCCCCACGTGCCTTCTGCGTGTCGTAAGAGGCGACTAAAGAGGTTGGGTCGGTGGGCTTGCGACCCCCACCCGGAAAAAATATCTAAGCAAAGAAAAACGAACGAACAGCCTCGGATGCGGACGGAACCAACGTTGACGAACCACGACCGACTAAGGACATGCCTTCGGACATTCTGAGAATGGCTACGTGGAATGTTAGTGGCATGAATGATGGAACAAAAGAGAGAGAGGTTCTGGAAGTGTTAGTGAATGCCAGGCTGGATGTATGTGGAATGACAGAGACCAAATGGAAAGGTTCAGATGTGAGAGAATGGGAATGTGGAATGGGTGTGTGTGCTGGAGTGAGTGAAGGAACAGCGAGAGAAGGTGCATGTTTGTTTGTAAGTAGCAAATGGAAGGAATGTGTAAGAGAGTATGGGTCTGTGGGTTCAAGGATTGTGTGGGTGAGAATGAAAGTAGGAATACAAACGTGGGTGATTGTATGCGTGTATGCCCCGACAGAGGATATACTTGAAAGAAAGAAAGAGGAGTTCTGGATGAATGTGGAGGCGTGCCTGGAGAAGTTTGACAAGAACGAAAGAATATTTCTGATTGGGGATATGAATGGTAAGGTGGGTGATAGGAAAGTTGAGGGAGTGGTGGGAGGGTGGGGGGTACCATCAGAGGTGAATGGGAATGGTAGTGCACTTGTGGACGTATGTGTGGGAAGGAGGCTGTGGATAGCCAACACCTTCTTCCGACACAGAATGATCCACAGGTACACGTGGAAACGGATGTTGACGATGAAAGATAAGACAGTGGTGGAACGAAAGTCATTGATTGATTATGTATGTGTGGATGAACGAATGAAGAAATCTGTGATGGATGCTAGGGTGTATAGGGGTATTGGAGGGGGTCTGTCTGATCATTATGTAGTGGTAGCTAAGGTTAGGATACAAAAGAAGTGGGTGAGGAGAGCGGGAGGAAGGCGAGAGGAGGGTGGAATGGTGAGGAGGGTGGAGAGGTTGCAGGAGGAGGAAGTCAGGGAGGACTACAGGAGAGCAGTGGAAAGACGACTAGGTGGGTTCGACCTGGAAGTTATGGAGGAAGTGGAGGAGATGAGCAAGGTGTTTAAGGATGAGATCTGTGCAGCATGTGAGGAGGTGTGTGGAGTGAGGAGAAGAGGGAGGGGAGTGTGTCATGGTGGACAGAAGAGGTAAGAATAGCTGTGGAAGAAACGAAGAAAGCATATAGAGTGTGGTTGGGTAGTAGAGGGAATGAAGATTCCGAGAGACAGAAACGAGCGAGGTACGTGGAGAGTAAGAGGGTGGTGAAGAGAGTAGTGAAGGAAAGTAAGAGAAGAGTAGATGAGGAATTTGGAAGGAATCTGAGTGTAAAATGGAGGGAGAGTAAGAAACTGTTCTGGAAAGAAGTCAAGAAAGTTAGGGAAGGTAGCAAGGGAAACAGTAAGGGTGTGAAAGATAAGAATGGGAGAATGCTAGCCGAGAAGCAAGAGAGAGTCGAAAGATGGAGGGAGTACTTCAGTGAGTTGCTAAATGAAAGGAATGAAGAGCCAGCAAACATAGCTGGATATGGTATGGGAGGGAGAAGAAGAGAAGTAGTGGAGGAGGAGGTGGGGATCAGGAGGTCAGAAGTGTGGGAAGCCATGAAAAGAGTGAAGTTGGGGAAAGCACCAGGAACAGATGGAGTGTGTGGGGAAATGTTGAGGTATGGTGGTGAGATAGTGATAGAATGGGTATGGAAAATGTGCAAACTAGCATGGGAGAAGGGGAGTGCACCCGATGACTGGAAGACTGGCATAATAGTCCCCCTATATAAGGGCAAAGGGGAAAGAGGAGTGTGTGGTAACCACCGAGGAATATGTCTTCTAAGCGTAGTAGGGAAGGTATACAGTAGGGTAGTGATTGAGAGAGTGAGAGTGAGAACGGAGAAATGGATAGGCGACGAGCAGGGAGGTTTTAGGAAGGGAAGAGGATGTGTAGATCAGATTTTTACCCTGAATTGTGTTGTGGAGAAGTATCTGGAGAAGAAACAAAAGGTGTATGTTGCCTTTATGGACTTGGAGAAGGCCTATGACAGAGTGGATAGAGAAGGTTTGTGGAAAGTACTTAGAATATACGGAGTAGAGGGCAAGTTGCTGAAAGCAGTGAAGAGCATGTATGAGGGTGCAAAGGCGGCAGTATGTGTGGAGAGTGAGCAGAGCGAGTTCTTTGACCTGAATGTTGGTTTGAAACAGGGGTGTGTGATGTCCCCGTGGTTGTTTACTGTATATATGGATGGAGTCATGAAAGAAATACTATCAAGAGCAGTGAATGTTGGTGTATCGCTGAAAAGGAGGGAATTGAGTGGAAACTACCTATACTGCTGTTTGCGGATGATACAGTTCTGATGAGTGATAATGAATGGGAGTTGCAGGGTCTGGTAGATGAGTTTGGAACAGTGTGCGAAAAACGGAATTTGAAGGTAAATACGGGGAAGAGCAAGGTTATGGTCTTCGAAAGGGGTGAAGTCACAGAGTGTGAGGTGAAGCTGAACGGTCAGGCTATGGAGATCGTCAACTCTTTTAAGTATCTGGGCAGTGTGTTGAGTAAAGATGGGACTATAGATGAAGAGGTGCGGGAGAGGGTACAACAGGGGAAGAGGGTTGTAGGAACGCTAAAAGCAGTAACAAGAAATAGGGTGGTCAGTATGGAAGTGAAGAAGTCCTTGCATGACAGTGTGGTAATCCCGACACTGACTTACGGAAGCGAAGCATGGACGTTGGTTGAGAGACTCAGACCAAGAGTGAGAGCAGTGGAAATGAATTACTTAAGGAGTGCGTGCGGAGTTACATGGAGGGATAGACAGACTAATGAGGAAGTAAGAAGGAGGTGTGGTGTGGAGGTAGATATGCTGGAAAGTGTGAAAAGGAACAACTTGAGATGGTTCGGCCATATGGAACGTATGGAAAGCGAGAGAATGACTAAGAGGGTGTACGAGAGCGAGGTGGAGGGACAGAGGGGGAGAGGTAGACCGAATATGAGGTGGAAGGATGGAGTGAGGAACTACATGAACGAAGGCGGTGCTGGTTGGGGGGAGGGGCGTCGACTGACTGGGGACAGAGGTGCATGGGGGCGGTTCGTTCGTGGCCACCCCTTCGGGGATCACGGCGTCAGGCAATAGATAGATAGATAGATTGATATAAAATTTGTATATATACCTTGTAATATATATATAGTAAAACTCGCTAGGAAAATTGAAACAATGGAACACCAAGCTTTCGTCTATTCTCTCAAGACATCTTCAGGATAATACAAAAAAACAGGGGGAGAGTGAGGCTTAAATACCCGTCCTAAATCATCTGTGAGTTGCTAACTAGCATATAAATACAAAAAGTGTTGCCAGCCTACTTCCTGTTGCCATATTTTAAGGAACATACTTATTGTATATACAAAATAAATTTCTTACAAATTATATATACTTATACAAATATACATATACATTGAAATATGCCTAACAATACAATCTAATCATATATACAATTTGATACAAATCAATGAACTTGCAGATCCCTTTCAAACTGTTATCGTAACTTATGTAAATATGAAGAATTACATATACCTGTAGAAATACATATAATTACATATACATACACATATACATGCATACTGTATACACACATACATTACATACATACAAATAAAAATTACATATATATGAACAAAAGAAAATGATAGTCTGCAGAAAGCCGATTGGTCACACAAGGCAGATCCTTCCCACACCCAACCCTAATTATAAGGCCGAATTATAGGCCCAACTCAATTATACTATGGACCCTGGGGACTGACCTTACCAAAATGGTCAGATCAACATAAGGATAAAAGGAGTCTGTAGAAAGCCGAATAGCCCACACCTGGCATATCCCCCTCACAACTAAACAGTATATAAATTATACATAAACACACATATACATACACACACCTATATACACACACACATATACTGTATACATACATAAACATACATTTATACAATAATTATTATAAAACAAAAAACAAACAACAAATAAAATACATAGTGATCATACCTCATGTGTATAGTAGTAATAAGATACCTAACTATCTAATACTATGAGGATACATAGTGATCATACCTCATGTGTATAGTAGTAATAAGATACCTAACTATCTAATACTATGAGGATACATAGTGATCATACCTCATGTGTATAGTAGTAATAAGATACCTAACTATCTAATACTATGAGGATACATAGTGATCATACCTCATGTGTATAGTAGTAATAAGATACCTAACTATCTAATACTATGAGGATACATAGTGATCATACCTCATGTGTATAGTAGTAATAAGATACCTAACTATCTAATACTATGAGGATACATAGTGATCATACCTCATGTGTATAGTAGTAATAAGATACCTAACTATCTAATACTATGAGGATACATAGTGATAATACCTCATGTGTATAGTAGTAATAAGATACCTAACTATCTAATACTATGAGGATACATAGTGATCATACCTCATGTGTATAGTAGTAATAAGATACCTAACTATCTAATACTATGAGGATAGAAACGGTCAGATGACAAACTACAAGCTGTTTCAATCTATGATCTGACGGTCTGGTGTGACGCCTCCCGGCGTTAGCAGAATGGTTGCGTGGGGCATTGCAGCTCGCTAGCGCTCGCCAGGATGGGGGGATAGGCTACAGTTGTCCTAGAATGATCTGCTTTATTTCATTAGTGTCGTGTTGCCACAGACAGTCTAGAAATGGTTTTTGTTTTGGTCTGTGACCGCGCCTTATATTTTATATTCGCTATAATATAAATGTTGCTTGTGTGGGAGGTGAGCGAGAGAGTGTGAGGGAGTACACCCGGCAGCGAGGTGAGCTATGACGCGGCTCGCTTGGGCGCTGACGGCGTTGGCGGCCGGGTGGTCAACTAGTCCCTTCCCGTTGCGGCCTCGTGTTTTTTACCAGCTCAGAGCTTGCCTGACACGCGTATCGCCTACATCCATTGCAATTCTGTCCCCCATACTCGCTACTTTGCATACTATCTCTCTCTCTCGACTTCTCCTTTCTCATTCTCTAATCTTTATTAACCTCAACATCCCTTCTGGTTTCAGCATAGACGTTCACCGTCGACCAGTCGTATTGTACGCGAAGCTCTCAGATATTTCCATGTATTAGGTTAAGGAGGTATTGTGCTTTATTGAGGTTTAGAGAGACGGACTTTTCCGTATGTGTCCTCTCTCGGGAAGGTTGTAGACCAGTATATGTCTCCCTTGCAAGGTGTTGAGTGATTCTGCTTGGTTATCTAAAGCTAGACTAGGGGTAAGGTTACTGTGTCGTTGTCTCCGATGTGTGCAGTGTTAGCTAAGCTCTGCACGACATCGACAGGTACTGTGGGAGCCTAAGTTGTCTTCGGGTTGGTTTACTTTGCGAGCACAGCGCTGTGGTGTGAGAGGGCCATAGCCTATCCCTCACAACATAGTGCTGCCTCTTTGTGTTGACTTCTGAGGGATCGCCAGGATAGAGCTAGGTACTAGAGACCTAGATTTATCAAGAGAGCATCCCCGTCATATAACGTAATCTTCATTATACCACCCTTGGACAACGTTAGGCTACGAGCCGCATGCTCGCCCATTGTTGCCCTGCCTTGATACCCCAGCTAGACTTTATTAACTGAGCAGACACTGGATAGAGATAAGCCCCATTATTATATGTATGCAGCATTATTATTCACTGCACTTTTGAGCCGAGGTTGTTGTTGAGTTGCACAACCCGAGTAGGCTGTGTTGTGTCACGAAGCATTTCTTTAGTTGTCGAGCATTACTACCTTTGCGCAGTCTTTATTATTCGCCTGCCCATTATTACTATATGTCCTAGCATTTATTGTGACCCGTATTCTGCATTATAATTGTTCAAGATTCTTTACGAACATCTTCCCAGCATCAGACTTATTTCAGAAGTTTCCAGTTGATGTAGCAGGACTAGCATTGCACTTTCTTTAATACAGGAGTGCCAGTTATTTGAGTATCTACCGTAACGTTAATTAATCACGTTAACTATCTTTTCTTTGTGTAACATAATCGAGTAATCTTTTACTGTTTGAGAATAGGCTGTTTCATTGAGCGTCAGCCTAGTGTGTGTGCACCAGTTACCGAGTCATAGGATACCTCGTTGTCCAGGCACGACTCAGGGCGGTAATGGTGTTTTGTTTTCCAGTGTTTAAGGCAGGGGTTGGATCTAGTGTTACCGTTGTTGCTTTTCGCCATTATCTAGTCCAATGTTGAAGAGCCCTGTGTCTTTGAGAACCTGGATCGTAACACTGGACATCTATTTCTAGCTCTTTTTATTTTATCATTTTCATTGAGGAGATTTAGCAGGATGTTATCTATTTTGTAAAGGCCATCATTTAGGTTCATAGTGTTTATACAATCTCTGATCAAGGCGGACTCGGCAAATAGTCTTTTATAATAGAAGCTTGACCAGTAGATCATCTTAGCCTCATCCCAATTTACATGATGGTTTTGTCTTTGTTTATGTTTAAAAATACCATTAGATTCTTGAGCTGACCTTACTGATTGTTTGTGTTGTTTAACTCTCACCTCTAATATTTTTCCAGTTTGTCCTATGTATATGTCATTATATCCTTTACACGGAATGAAATATACACCACCTGCATCATATTTAGGGCTGTTTTTTATCAAAGTAAACTTGACGGAGTTTTCATAATTGAATACTACATTTATAATCAAATTCTTGAGACATGCTGTGAGAGGTGTTAATTCAACGTGATATGGCAAACCTAAGATATTTTTCCTTAAAAAGGGAGCTTTATTATTTACATTATGGAAGGTTTTTTCGGCTTTGGCTAAACTTTGATCAACAAGACTTTCAGGATAGTAGAGTGTCTTGGCTAGATTATAGATTTGTTTGTATTCGTTATCTATGAATTCTGGGTTACATATCCTTAATGCTCTTAGAAACACCTGAAAAATGGACAGTTTTACTTTAATATGATGGTTGGAGAAAAAATTAATATAGGAATCTACAAGAGTCGGCTTTCTATATACTTTAAATTTTTTAAGTGACCATTATTATTAAAATCATGGTATCAAGGAAAGGTAGGTTATTGTTTACTCCTTCAATTTTGAATGAAATCGAGGGGACAAGATCGTTAAGTTTATTAAGGAATGAATGGTGATTTTGATTGGTAGGCCAAAGACACAAAATGTCGTCAACATATTTAAACCAAGGAAGTCTAAAGTTACATATTTTAGGTAAAAAACGAGTCTCAAAATATTCCATAAACAGGTTAGAAATGATCGGAGAGAGTGGATTTCCCATTGCGCAACCAAATGTTTGCCGAAAAAACCTACCATTCACAGCAAAGTTAGTGTTGAGGACGCACAATTCAATTAGCTTCATGAAAACATTATTACTTATTGGCAAATCTAAATTCGGCAAATCATCTTTCAAAAAACCTAGTAAGTCATGAACTGGCACTTTTGTAAATAAGGAATTAACATCAAAACTTATTAGTTTGCAAGGTGAATTGTTGTTTCTAATTTTACTAATTAAATCACTGGAGTTTTTTACATGTGAATCAGAGATCGTGCCAACTAAAGGGGATAACAACTTACTAAGCCATTTAGATAATTTATAAGTGGCAGTCCCTACTGAACTGATGATAGGACGAAGAGGTTTATCAGGTTTATGGGTTTTGAGAAGGCCATACATGTAAGGTAAGGTGGGATTTATAATGTTGAACATTTTAAGTAAATCGGGTTTTTCCTTAAGCAAACTGTTTATTTTCACACTAAAGTTTTTATTGGTATTTTCAGTAGGGTCTTTCACAAGCGGTTCATACGAAAGCTTGGTGTTCCATTGTTTCAATTTTCCTAGCGAGTTTTACTACACAATTTGATCACACGTATTTGTGATTTTACCTCCATATATATATATATATATATATATATATATGTGTGTGTGTGTGTGTATATATCTCCCGTTTATTCCATTCATTTCCCCATTTATTCATTGTTCTCGGTCTGTGCATCCATATGTTTCCCTTTACTATAATTCTTAAGATATGCTTTCTTATTTACTTTATAATATAACTTGCCAGATGTTTCCAGATTCTCTAATTTATCACAAATAAATTCAACAAATGTGAACATTGCTGATCATTTGTATAACACGTTTGTTGCGATTTCCAATAATCAAGCATAATTTCAGTTTTCCTACATTATGGTGTGCAACAGATACATACAATGGATATTTATCTTATTAAACACTATACCATTTTTAATTGGAAACTAGAGTATCGTACACAGAAGATGCTGATTGGCAGTTGATTGATGAATGTTAATAATTAAATATCTTCATTATTCCATATTTAGTATTCTATCTATCTATCTATATGCTCAGGCCCAATCCCCATTTTGGGGGTAGCCGACTCAAGACAGAGCAAGAACAGGGAAAACACAAAAACAACATAAAACAAAACATAAACACAGATAAAAAACACAAACTCTCACACATCCAGGTCACCCAGGAGAAGACCCAGAGACCAGGGTTACCAAGGTCGCTCCAGCACTCCCCCGGCCCCTGACCACCCGGAGAGGTTCCGATCTCGGCAGGCAGACATGCAGTGGAGCCAAAGCAACAAGCCCTCCCACCACACTTCCAGGCACACCCTTCATATTAATCGTCACCCCGGGCCAGGCGCCTGATGGACTATTATCTAGTCCAACTTGCGCCCGACCCCTTACTCCAAATGACCACGTGTTCACTCAACTATTCACAAGCATTCTCCATTCACTCCTGTCCACCACCACTTCCCCTGCCTGATCTATAGTCATTCCTCTATCATCCAAAGCCTTTCTTACACAGTCTCTCCATCTCAATGGGGGTCTTCCTGCCCTTCTATCTCCCCTTGTACCTGACTCACATATTCTCTTTGTAAGCCTTTCATCTCCCATTCGTTCAACATGACCATACCAGCTCAGCACCCTTCTGTCCACTCTGGCTGACAAATGTTCCTGCTGCCCCACTCTCCTACGTATCTCTTCATTCCTCAATCTGTCTCTACGAATAACTCCACACATACTCCTCAAGCAGCTCATCTCCATCACATCCAGCCCTCTTTTCTCCTTTTTCTTCAGAGCCCATGTCTCAGCCCCATACATCACTGTTGGCACAACAATTCCTTGATACAGTGCACTTTTTACTTTCACTCCGAGATTTCTCGTCTTCCACATACTTCCCATTGCTCCGAAAACCTTCCTTCCCTCACACACTCTCTGTCTTACCTCCACCTCCATACCTCCACTCCTGCTTATTGTTCCTCCTAGATATTTAAAACACTCTACTTGTTCCAATATTTCCCCATCCAGCCTCACATCTAGATTCACCCTATGCTCTCCCCTATTACACACCATTACTTTACTTTTATTGACGTTCACCTTCAGTTTCCTCCTTCCACAAACCACACCAAACACTTTGACTACCCGCTGCAGTTTCTCATCAGAATCCACCACCAATGCTGTGTCATCAGCGAACAGCAACTGATTCAACTCCCAATCTCTACCATTCTTTCCTACTAAACCCAATCCTCTTCCCATAGTTCTCCTTTTCACCTCCCTCACCACACCATCCATAAACATATTAGACAGCCATGGTGACATTACACAACCCTGTCGCAAACCTACCTTTACCTCAAACCATTCACTCAACTCACCATTTCCTACTCTCACACATGCTCTGCTCCCTTCATAAAAACTCTTAACTGCTTCTAACAAATTTCCTCCTATTTCATAAATCCTTAACACCTTCCACATTGTTTCACGGTCCACACGATCATACACTTTTTCCAAGTCCATAAAAGCCCAAATATCTCCTTATTTAGTATTGAAACTCTAAAATTGTAAGTAATTGCAATGATAATGTGATAATCGAACGTTAGTTATATCCGAACCCTGAGAGCTAAACAAAAATCACATATAACACATTAATAACGTAGATTTTATAAAGTGAACATAAGTGAAATAAACAATTGATCAAGCCATCAAAATGCGAGATATGTAGACAGACTGTGTCTCAGCTCATAATTCACCATCCTCAGCCAATCACAGGCCTTGCATTAATGCTTGCATTGTTAACACTTGCAGTGGCTTCCCAACACCAAGGTAAGTCACTATGGTGATGGTTAGTTGGGTAAGTGGCACCACATTGGCTAATAAGCTAGAGAACTGAGCCAGCTCAGCAGTCACGCTCCTCCCTCGCTTAGATGTGTTTCTTTTATTTGTTTTATGAGTCTATGTTCACTTAATGATATTAAATTTTATGGTATTAGTGTATTTTATGTGACTTATTTTATAGCACAAGGTTCGGATACCTCTCTAGAACATCAACCAAATGTGTAAATTACTTGTAATTGCAGAATTTAAGAAATTTATGAGAAATAATGAAGATATCTTGATTTACTAATCACGCCATTAGCCAATCAACAGCCTTTATACAAAGTTAGCTGCTTCACATATCCGGCAGTCCTGCTCAGAGAAATACATGTAACTGACAGAAAAGTCAATATAAACATAAACACATTGTTAAGTAAGATACCACTACTTTAATTAAGTTCCTAACATAAAAAAGGTAGATTGTATATTACTGAATTTATGTATTGTTTGCTACCTGTATTTACCGATCCGTATTGGATTTCTTTCACAACTCAGTATTTTCGTTCTGCTCATATTGGTAATATACAATATAGTAGTGACTTAAAAGATGTATGAAAATATTAAAATATATATATAATTTGTACAAATAAAACAGCTTGTCATAAGACTATAAATATAAACTTCAGGAAAAATAACACCATTCCTTGTGTTGTTCACATTATATTGCGATATTTGGCAAATCTGGTGACATCTGGCAAGTTTGTTTGCAGATTGACTGACGGCTCCTATTGCTCTGACATCTTCGCTGTTCGTCCATAATTGCTCATCCATTATGTGGGGGCATACCACCCTACCATTTCGTATTATTACGACCCTAAAGTATTAAATTATAAACTACGACCCAAGTTCTCTAGTAGACTTCCTCTACCATATATATATATATAAAAAAAAAAAAAAAAAAAAAAAATCATTCTCGAATTTATACCACCCAAAATTATTTTGCTCTCACCATCCTCAGCCCTCTTCTTGGCAAGCCATATTGAATCTCATTAAAGTAAAATACAACTGTTCCGACTAAAACAATCCAACCCCAACCCAATTACTCAACTCCCGCATGTTGGGTCAAGCCGCGACACCCTATTTCTCTCACTATTACCACTGTCTCTCCTACTTAACCAATAAAAACTTCCCTTCTTTCACCTTCACCTACCTTTTCTATATTCATATTCATTCATTCATGGAGGCAGGAGGCTAGGAATCCTCCTTCCCTTGTAAAATTATCCTACTTAACGAGACGAGACGGAGAAAGAGGCCAGGGAAAGCGAAAGTGGTCCAGGACCCTAAGAATTTGAACTTTAAAGGATTTTGTTCAGGCTCTGTCTTGAGTCCCCCCCCCCCCCCAGTAATGAAGTATGTGCCTGAGTATATACATACATACATACATACATAAATTATTGTGCATTAACCCTTAACTAGCGGCGCGCAACGTAAGTCGAGTATAATAAATCTGGACTATCTGGCGGCGCGCGACATAGGTCGTGTGGCAATTTCAGCACGTAATGTTGCTGAGAGAGAGAGACAAGTGGTGGCAGGAGAGTAGCGAGCGTATGACTGCTCCAGACCACCGCGGCGAACCTACTGACACGAATCCCACCTCCTCCCTCCCTCTCTCACTCACTACATACTGAATTGTATGGGGAAAGTACCGAATTACATGCTTTTTGCACTCGTGTTGCGCGGTTGTTGCAAGAAAACTAGCCATCATAAAAGGATCGTTATGGTGTCATTGGAAAGCTCTGTTTATGCCCTTTCAGGGATAGATAATTGTTTTACGCTCTGGGTCTTATTTAGGCATGAAAATGATCACGTAAACAGCCCTATTTTGGCTAAAAACACCCCGCTGGGCGGTACATATAAATAGACCGCTAGCCCGCTAAAAAGGTGTTAATTGTAGTTTTGATATTATTTCACCGTTATTTTTGTTAATCTATCTGAATATCTCAATATCAGTATCTACGTTATTTTTTTGACAGTAGTATATTAGTGAACATAGTATGTTTGTTTGTGTATTGTGGTTTACATTCTAGGAGAAGCTTCAACCTAATAGAGATATACTAGCTAAACTAAGACGCACTCCAATTGTTCATGGTTCTGTTCTGGGGTATGTATTATATTTTCTTAGTAGATGTAGTGTATATATATATATATATATATATATATATATATATATATATATATATACATATATATATATATATGGAGAGAGATAGAAAGATATATATGCTGCCTAATATATATTCCTCATAAGATGTGTAAAATTGTCTAATGATAGCCAGAATAAACTGTCAAAACGTATCATGATCCTCAAAGGGTTAAACCTTTTCAGCATACCGTGGCGCATATCTCTCTCTCTCTCTCTCTCATGTTTTGATGATGTAATGGTTAGAGCGTGTAAGTTCTGTATGAAATATCCTGGGATTGAATCACATGCTCTCACCAATTTTATTTTGGGGTTATTGGGGTTATTGGGGTTGAGAACGATGTTAGAAATAAAATTAATATTGATTTGTTTCATTGTTTTCAAATATGTTTGACATATCTAATGACAAATATTGACATATCTATAAATACTAATATTTTGATCACAAAACTAATTCTGATACATTCATAATAATAACCTGCTTTAGTTATGTGTACATTAACCCTTTCTGTACCGGAGACGTCTTTTTAAATTTTATTCTTGCTATATTTAGACAATTTTGTGCAGTTTAAGAAGGCTCTGTGGAAGTGAAAAGGGTCAAGTGAGATATTTCGAAGCCTAATCATTGCTGGAGGCCCTTTATAAACTAAATGAATACGTCTAATAGTAGCCAGAATAATTTTAAAAAGACGTCGCCGCTACAGAAGGGGTTAAGTCAGTTCGGAACTTTAGCTGTTGACCAAACTGGAATTATATTTTTAACCACTCAATAATTGTAGTAAATATTGTACGAATATTCTGAGGCCCCCAGTAATATTCGGTACAGAGCTCAACTTCACCACCTCACACAACAACCTAACCCTTTCGCGTACAGGAAGACACACCTGCGTCTTCCCGGGACACTTAAAAGCCTTTGGGACCATTAAGGGGGGTGACCTGTTTTTGTTCTGACCTTTTCTATCTTTCTCTGGCTTGTATCCTTTTGGCCCCATTCAGCCTACTGTTTTAAGACGTTTATCCCCATCCAGGTGTCAATTTTTTACTGGTGAGCGGTAGCGAGCCAGCATATTTTTTATTTTTGTTTGACAGCAGGCTAAATTTGTACATTTTTCGATAGAAACATTTCTCCGGCGAAGCCGGATTTCTTCATATAATGCTGGCTCGCTATCGCTCGCCAGGAAAAAATCAACACCTAGACGGGGATAAACGTCTTAAAATAGTTGGCTGAATGGGGACGAATGGATACAAGCCAGAGAAAGAGAGAAATGGACAGAAATAACAAAAAGCAGGTCACCCCCCTTAAGGGAGCTTAGAAGCCTTTAGTTTATTTTCTATTTTGTGTTCAACCCCTGCAGATATCTTTGAGTGAGCTTATTGGCAGAACAATCATTTTGTGTTCAACCCCTGCAGATATCTTTGAGTGAGCTTATTGGCAGAACAATAATTTTGTGTTCAACCCCTGCAGATATCTTTGAGTGAGCTTATTGGCAGAACAATCATTTTGTGTTCAACCCCTGCAGATATCTTTGAGTGAGCTTATTGGCAGAACAATAATTTTGTGTTCAACCCCTGCAGATATCTTTGAGTGAGCTTATTGGCAGAACAATAATTTTGTGTTCAACCCCTGCAGATATCTTTGAGTGAGCTTATTGGCAGAACAATCATTTTGTGTTCAACCCCTGCAGATATCTTTGAGTGAGCTTATTGGCAGAACAATCATTTTGTGTTCAACCCCTGCAGATATCTTTGAGTGAGCTTATTGGCAGAACAATAATTTTGTGTTCAACCCCTGCAGATATCTTTGAGTGAGCTTATTGGCAGAACAATAATTTTGTGTTCAACCCCTGCAGATATCTTTGAGTGAGCTTATTGGCAGAACAATCATTTTGTGTTCAACCCCTGCAGATATCTTTGAGTGAGCTTATTGGCAGAACAATCATTTTGTGTTCAACCCCTGCAGATATCTTTGAGTGAGCTTATTGGCAGAACAATCATTTTGTGTTCAACCCCTGCAGATATCTTTGAGTGAGCTTATTGGCAGAACAATCATTTTGTGTTCAACCCCTGCAGATATCTTTGAGTGAGCTTATTGGCAGAACAATCATTTTGTGTTCAACCCCTGCAGATATCTTTGAGTGAGCTTATTGGCAGAACAATCATTTTGTGTTCAACCCCTGCAGATATCTTTGAGTGAGCTTATTGGCAGAACAATCATTTTGTGTTCAACCCCTGCAGATATCTTTGAGTGAGCTTATTAGCAGAACAATCATTTTGTGTTCAACCCCTGCAGATATCTTTGAGTGAGCTTATTGGCAGAACAATCATTTTGTGTTCAACCCCTGCAGATATCTTTGAGTGAGCTTATTGGCAGAACGATCATTTTGTGTTCAACCCCTGCAGATATCTTTGAGTGAGCTTATTGGCAGAACAATCATTTTGTGTTCAACCCCTGCAGATATCTTTGAGTGAGCTTATTGGCAGAACAATCATTTTGTGTTCAACCCCTGCAGATATCTTTGAGTGAGCTTATTGGCAGAACAATCATTTTGTGTTCAACCCCTGCAGATATCTTTGAGTGAGCTTATTGGCAGAACAATCATTTTGTGTTCAACCCCTGCAGATATCTTTGAGTGAGCTTATTGGCAGAACAATCATTTTGTGTTCAACCCCTGCAGATATCTTTGAGTGAGCTTATTGGCAGAACAATCATTTTGTGTTCAACCCCTGCAGATATCTTTGAGTGAGCTTATTGGCAGAACAATCATTTTGGAGAGCTAGTTAGGAGATTAGGAGAATTATACATATAAATACTAAGTGGCATCTTAGGAACCTGAAAGGGTTAAGGGAGCCCACCTCGTTTGTTTTCTATCTCTCTGGGTTGTATCCATTCGGCCCCATTCAGCTTACTGTTTTGAGACGTTTAACTCCATCCAGGTGTCAAATTTGTTTTGGCGAGCGGCAGCGACCCAGGATACTTTGTATATGTTTTTGACAGCAGGCTAAATTTGTACATTTTTCGATAGAAAAATGTCTCCGGCAAAGCTGGATTCTCCAAACAATGCTGGCTCGCTATCGTTCGCCAGGAAGAAATAGATACCTGAATGGGGATAAACGTCTTGAAACAGTAGGCTGAATGGGACCGAATGGATACAAGCCAGACAAAGAGAGAACAGGAGAGAAAGAAGCCGTTCACCCCCCTTGAGAAGGTGATAATGGTGTTTCCATGTCCGTGCAGTTACTCGTTTCTGGACTTTAGCTCGGATAGCCACCATTTAAGGGGGATGGCCGTATTTATTGGCTTATTTTTACATATATGTTTACTATTTATTTAGTTTCCTCCCTAGACTTCCTTCAAGCTTAAAATAACACCCAATGACTCCCTTTCAAGATAAATATGTACATTTTGTGTTAGAAAAATGTCCCGGCTGAAGATCGGTTCCTCCTTAAATTACAGGCACTTTATCGCTTGCCAGGAAAACATCGACACCTAAATGACACAAACAGTCTTAAGATTGACAAAGAAATTGGGCGGAAGGTCTTAAAATCGCCAAACAAATGGGCCAAACGTCATAAAATCTGAAAACTAATGGGGGTTAAGTATGAGGAAGAAGGGGGACCAGAAAAACAACCGATCTTCCCTTACGCCCCAGGGCTACCACCTATCAACCGCCCTCCTATAGATTTGTGTTTGTATTTTCTATATATTTGTGATTTTATTGTGTTATTGAAACCACCTGCAATGGTTTCATAATTTTCAAATTTCTAGTATATATTATGTCTTCAGCTTTATTCATGATTAAACTATGGTCAAATTAGTGTATGATACATAATTATAAGGTAACTTAGATGTAAGCTTAAGACAATTATGCATAGAAAGAGGAATTGACAATGACCAACGGTCACCTTAAGGGGCCCACCTCGTTTTTGTTTTTGTTTTCTCTCTCTCTCCCTCTCTCTCTGGGTTATATCCATTCGGCCCAATTTAGCCAACTGTTTTAAGACGTTTATCCCAATCCAGGTGTCGATTTTTTCCTGGCGAGAGGTAGCGAGCCAGCATATTTAACCCCTAAGTGTCGGCGCGCAACATAAGTCGAGTTAAATAAATCTGGACTATGTGGCGGCGCGCGACATAGGTCGTGTGGCAATTTCAGCACGTAATGTTGCTGAGAGAGAGAGACAAGTGGTGGCAGGAGAGTAGCGAGCGTATGACTGCTCCAGACCACCGCGGCGAACCTACTGACACGAATCCCATCTCCTCCCTCCCTCTCTCACTCGCTATATACGGAATTGTATGGGGAAAGTGCCGAATTACATGCTTTTTGCACTCGCGTTGCGCGGTTGTTGAAAGAAAACTTGCCATCATAAAAGGATCGTTATGGTGTCATTCGAAAGCTCTGTTTATGCCCTTTCAGGGATAGATACTTGTTTTACGCTCTGGGTCTTATTTAGGCATGAAAATGATCACGTAAACAGCCCTATTTTGGCTAAAAACACCCCGCTGGGCGGTACATATAAATAAACCGCCTAGCCCGCTAAATAAGGGTTAAAAAACTGTTTTTGACTGCAGGTTAAAATTGTACATTTTTCGATAGAAAAATTTCTCCGGCGAAGCCAGATTTCTCCATATAATGCTGGCTCGCTATCGCTTGCCAGGAAGAAATCGACACCTGGATTGGGGTAAACTTCTTAAAACAGTAGGTTGAATGGGGATGAATGGATACAAGCCAGATAAAGTGAGAAAGGAAGAGGAAAAAAAGCAGGTCACCCCACCTTAAAAATGTCTTGTCGTTTTCATTCAATAATTCCTCCCTATATTTTGCTCCAACCCTTTCACTCTGACAAAGTAAATAGAAGTGACCAACATATATCAGCGTTAGCTATTGATGGTAGCGCTAGCGAACTTTACAATAATAGAAGTGACCAACATATATCAGCGTTAGCTATTGATGGTAGCGCTAGCGAACTTTACAATAATAGAAGTGACCAACATATATCAGCGTTAGCTATTGATGGTAGCGCTAGCGAACTTTACAATAATAGAAGTGACCAACATATATCAGTGTTAGCTATTGATGGTAGTGCTACCGAACTTTACAATAATAGAAGTGACCAACATATATCAGCGTTAGCTATTGATGGTAGCGCTAGCGAATTTTGCAATAATAGAAGTGACCAACATATATCAGCGTTAGCTATTGATGGTAGCGCTAGCGAACTTTACAATAATAGAAGTGACCAACATATATCAGTGTTAGCTATTGATGGTAGCGCTAGCAAACTTTACAATAATAGAAGTGACCAACATATATCAGCGTTAGCTATTGATGGTAGCGCTAGCGAACTTTACAATAATAGAAGTGACCAACATATATCAGCGTTAGCAATTGATGGTAGCGCTAGCGAACTTTACAATAATAGAAGTGACCAACATATATCAGCGTTAGCTATTGATGGTAGCGCTAGCGAACTTTACAATAATAGAAGTGACCAACATATATCAGCGTTAGCTATTGATGGTAGCACTAGCGAACTTTACAATAATAGAAGTGACCAACATATATCAGCGTTAGCTATTGATGGTAGTGCTAGCGAACTTTACAATAATAGAAGTGACCAACATATATCAGCGTTAGCTATTGATGGTAGCGCTAGCGAATTTTACAATAATAGAAGTGACCGACATATATCAGCGTTAGCTATTGATGGTAGCGCTAGCGAACTTTACAATAATAGAAGTGACCAACATATATCAGTGTTAGCTATTGATGGTAGCGTTAGCAAACTTTACAATAATAGAAGTGACCAACATATATCAGCGTTAGCTATTGATGGTAGCGCTAGCGAACTTTACAATAATAGAAGTGACCAACATATATCAGCGTTAGCTATTGATGGTAGCACTAGCGAACATTACAATAATAGAAGTGATCAACATATATCAGCATTAGCTATTGATGGTAGCGCTAGCGAACTTTACAATAATAGAAGTGACCAACATATATCAGCGTTAGCTATTGATGGTAGCGCTAGCGAACTTTACAATAATAGAAGTGACCAACATATATCAGCGTTAGCTAATGATGGTAGCGCTAGCGAATTTTACAATAATAGAACCGACATATATCAGCGTTAGCTATTGATGGTAGCGCTAGCGAACTTTACAATAATAGAAGTGACCAACATATATCAGTGTTAGCTATTGATGGTAGCGCTAGCGAACTTTACAATAATAGAAGTGACCAACATATATCAGCGTTAGCTATTGATGGTAGCGCTAGCGAACTTTACAATACTAAAAGTGACCAACATATATCAGTGTTAGCTATTGATGGTAGCACTAGCGAACTTTACAATAATAGAACTGACCAACATATATCAGCGTTAGCTATTGATGGTAGCGCTAGCGAACTTTACAATAATAGAAGTGACCAACATATATCAGTGTTAGCTATTGATGGTAGTGCTAGCGAACTTTACAATAATAGAAGTGACCAACATATATCAGCGTTAGCTATTGATGGTAGCGCTAGCGAACTTTACAATAATAGAAGTGACCAACATATATCAGCGTTAGCTATTGATGGTAGCGCTGGCGAACTTTACAATAATAGAAGTGACCAACATATATCAGCGTTAGCTATTGATTGTAGCGCTAGCGAACTTTACAATAATAGAAGTGATCAACATATATCAGCGTTAGCTATTGATGGTAGTGCTAGCAAACTTTACAATAATAGAAGTGACCAACATATATCAGCGTTAGCTATTGATGGTAGCACTAGCGAACTTTACAATAATAGAAGTGACCAACATATATCAGCGTTAGCTATTGATGGTAGCGCTAGCGAACTTTACAATAATAGAAGTGACCAACATATATCAGCGTTAGCTATTGATGGTAGCGCTAGCGAACTTTACAATAATAGAAGTGACCAACATATATCAGCGTTAGCTAATGATGGTAGCGCTAGCGAATTTTACAATAATAGAACCGACATATATCAGCGTTAGCTATTGATGGTAGCGCTAGCGAACTTTACAATAATAGAAGTGACCAACATATATCAGTGTTAGCTATTGATGGTAGCGCTAGCGAACTTTACAATAATAGAAGTGACCAACATATATCAGCGTTAGCTATTGATGGTAGCGCTAGCGAACTTTACAATAATAAAAGTGACCAACATATATCAGTGTTAGCTATTGATGGTAGCACTAGCGAACTTTACAATAATAGAACTGACCAACATATATCAGCGTTAGCTATTGATGGTAGCGCTAGCGAACTTTACAATAATAGAAGTGACCAACATATATCAGTGTTAGCTATTGATGGTAGTGCTAGCGAACTTTACAATAATAGAAGTGACCAACATATATCAGCGTTAGCTATTGATGGTAGCGCTAGCGAACTTTACAATAATAGAAGTGACCAACATATATCAGCGTTAGCTATTGATGGTAGCGCTGGCGAAATTTACAATAATAGAAGTGACCAACATATATCAGCGTTAGCTATTGATGGTAGCGCTAGCGAACTTTACAATAATAGAAGTGACCAACATATATCAGCGTTAGCTATTGATGGTAGCGCTAGCGAACTTTACAATAATAGAAGTGACCAACATATATCAGTGTTAGCTATTGATGGTAGCGCTAGCGAACTTTACAATAATAGAAGTGACCAACATATATCAGCGTTAGACATTGATGGTAGCGCTAGCGAACTTTACAATAATAGAAGTGACCAACATATATCAGCGTTAGCTATTGATGGTAGCGCTAGCGAACTTTACAATAATAGAAGTGACCAACATATATCAGCGTTAGCTATTGATGGTAGCGCTGGCGAACTTTACAATAATAGAAGTGACCAACATATATCAGCGTTAGCTATTGATGGTAGCGCTAGCGAACTTTACAATAATAGAAGTGACCAACATATATCAGCGTTAGCTTTTAATGGTAGCGCTAGCGAACTTTACAATAATAGAAGTGACCAACATAAATCAGCGTTAGCTATTGATGGTAGCACTAGCGAACTTTACAAAAATAGAAGTGACCAACATATATCAGCGTTAGCTATTGATGGTAGCGCTAGCGAATTTTGCAATAATAGAAGTTACCAACATATATCAGCGTTAGCTATTGATGGTAGCGCTAGCGAACTTTACAATAATAGAAGTGACCAACATATATCAGCGTTAGCTATTGATCGTAGCGCTAGCGAACTTTACAATAATAGAAGTGACCAACATATATCAGCGTTAGCTATTGATGGTAGCGCTAGCGAACTTTACAATAATAGAAGTGACCAACATATATCAGCGTTAGCTATTGATGGTAGCGCTAGCGAACTTTACAATAATAGAAGTGACCAACATATATCAGTGTTAGCTATTGATGGTAGCACTAGCGAACTTTACAATAATAGAAGTGACCAACATATATCAGCGTTAGCTATTGATGGTAGCGCTAGCGAACTTTACAATAATAGAAGTGACCAACATATATCAGCGTTAGCTATTGATGGTAGCGCTAGCGATCTTTACAATAATAGAAGTGACCAATATATATCAGCGTTTGCTTTGATGGTAGCGCTAGCGAATTTTGCAATAATAGAAGTGACCAACATATATCAGCGTTAGCTATTGATGGTAGCACTAGCGAACTTTACAATAATAGAAGTGACCAACATATATCAGCGTTAGGTATTGATGGTAGCGCTAGCGAACTTTACAATAATAGAAGTGACCAACATATATCAGCGTTAGCTATTGATGGTAGCACTAGCGAACTTTACAATAATAGAATTGACCAACATATATTAGCGTTAGCTATTGATGGTAGCGCTAGCGAACTTTACAATAATAGAAGTGACCAACATATATCAGTGTTAGCTATTGATGGTAGCGCTAGCAAACTTTACAATAATAGAAGTGACCAACATATATCAGCATTAGCCATTGATGGTAGCGCTAGCGAACTTTACAATAATAGAAGTGACCAACATGTATCAGCGTTAGCTATTGATGGTAGCGCTAGTGAACTTTACAATAATAGAAGTGACCAACATATATCAGCGTTAGCTATTGATGGTAGCGCTAGCGAACTTTACAATAATCTTGACCCCTTAACTCGAAATCAATAAAAACAATTGGGAAGAGTCCACCAGGAAATAGGTGTGGATATTTACAGCCAGTTTGCTCTAGGCCCTTTTGAGTTACAGAGAGGTCATGGATAAAGATTATTGTCAAGTTCGTTGGAGCTATCTATGCCTGTTTTGCATTAGTAGCATTGTGATCGACCTTTTTGTGAGAAATATTCAGTTCGTTCCGCCAATGATCTGCCCCATCTTCGCGTGTTCGCTTATAATTCTTGAATATCTACAGTAGCACCACCCACGAGAGCTCCGTGACTTAATTCTCAGCAGTTTGGAGTTTGGCAATAGGCTTAATCGTTTGAAGATTATGAAACATGTTCACAGTTTATTCTGGCTATCAGTAGACTATTTTATACAGATTAGGAAGGATCTTTGGAAATTATAGGGGTAAAGACTGTCTTTACACAGTAAAAAGAGGGTGTTTTTGCAAAAAAACACAAAACAATGGGTTGGTTTGTTATACTTCTAAAACACATTTTGGCATTCTTATATAAACGCGTGTTTCCTTACAAACAAAACAACTTTTTTTGTAGAAACAGAAAAATGGGTTTAAGAGTTTGTTAGGCTTATAAAACGGATTTACGCGTTTATATATGAAACACGTTTTCTATTCTAAACACATTATGTTTTCTTGTAAACACTTGTAGTCATTATAAAAGTAAAGATATTCATTATTTATATTGTCTTGAAATGGATAGTAACATCCACATGAAATCATAGTTTTAAATATATCCACGAATTTGCATCAAAATATATTTTTTCGTTCACAATATGACAAAACAAGAACACGTTTACAAAAACACATTTAATTTCAGATTGTTTCATTTTTAAACAACACATGTTTTAATATAAACATAAATGTATTAAGTGCAACGCGCCAAAAACGTATAATGTTTCTCAAAACACCGTATTTGTGTTTTTATAAAAACAAATTGTTACTGTGCATAATTATACCCTCTGTCTTCCACATACCCTTCCTAATCCGAACACAATCGTCTAATAATAGCCAGAAAACAGGAAAGAATTGCGTTTTCGGATGAAAACGTATACTCTATAATTATGTTCTCTATGTTGTCTGGCTATTATGAAACAATCTATATGTTCTCTGGCTATTATGAAACAATCTATGTGTTCTCTGGCTATTATGAAACAATCTATGTGTTCTCTGGCTATTATGAAACAATCTATATGTTCTTTGGCTATCATGAAACAATCTATATGTTCTCTGGCTATTATGAAACAATCTATATGTTCTCTGGCTATTATGAAACAATCTATATGTTCTCTGGCTATTATGAAACAATCTATATGTTCTCTGGCTATTATGAAACAATCTATATGTTCTCTGGCTATTATGAAACACTCTATATGTTCTCTGGCTATTGTGAAAGAATCTATGTGTTCTTTGGTTATTATGAAACAATCTATATGTTCTCTGGCTATTATGAAACAATTTATATGTTCTCTGCCTCTTATGAAACAATCTATATGTTCTCTGGTTATTATGAAACAATTTATATGTTCTCTGCCTCTTATGAAACAATCTATATGTTCTCTGGCTATTATGAAACAATCTATATGTTCTCTGGCTATTATGAAACAATCTATATGTTGTCTGGCTATTATGAAACAATCTATATGTTCTCTGGCTATTATGAAACAATCTATATGTTCTCTGGCTATTATGAAACAATCTATATGTTGTCTGGCTATTATGAAACAATATATATGTTATCTGGCTATTATGAAACAAACTATATGTTCTCTGGCTATTATGAAACAATATATATGTTCTCTGGCTATTATGAAACAAAATATATGTTGTCTGGCTATTATGAAACAATCTATATGTTCTCTGGCTATTATGAAACAATCTATATGTTCTCTGGCTATTATGAAACAATATATATGTTCTCTGGCTATTTTGAAACAATCTATGTGTTCTCTGGCTATTATGAAACAATCTTATATGTTCTCTGGCTATTATGAAACAATCTATATGTTCTCTGGCTATTATGAAACAATCTATATGTTCTCTGGCTATTATGAAACAATCTATATGTTCTCTGGCTATTATGAAACAATCTATATGTTCTCTGGCTATTATGAAACAATCTATATGTTCTCTGGCTATTATGAAACAATATATATGTTGTCTGGCTATTATGAAACAATCTATATGTTCTCTGGCTATTATGAAACAATCTACATGTTCTCTGGCTATTATGAAACAATCTATATGTTCTCTGGCTATTATGAAACAATCTATATGTTCTCTGGCTAGTATGAAACAATCTATATGTTCTTTGGCTATTATGAAACAATCTATGTGTTCTCTGGCTATTATGAAACAATCTATATGTTCTCTGGCTATTATGAAACAATCTATATGTTCTCTGGCTATTATGAAACAATATATATGTTCTCTGGCTATTATGAAACAATCTTTGTGTTCTCTGGCTATTATGAAACAATCTATATGTTGTCTGGTTATTATGAAACAATCTATGTGTTCTCTGGCTATTATGAAACAATCTATATGTTCTCTGGCTATTATGAAACAATCTATATGTTCTCTGGCTATTATGAAACAATCTATGTGTTCTCTGGCTATTATGAAACAATCTATATGTTCTCTGGTTATTATGAAACAATCTATATGTTCTCTGGCTATTATGAAACAATCTATGTGTTCTCTGGCTATTATGAAACAATCTATATGTTCTCTGGTTATTATGAAACAATCTGTATGTGTTCTGGCTATTATGAAACAATCTATGTGTTCTCTGGCTATTATGAAAACATCTATATGTTGTCTGGCTATTATGAAACAATCTATGTGTTCTCTGGCTATTATGAAACAATTTATATGTTCTCTGGCTATTATGAAACAATCTATATGTTCTCTATCTATTATGAAACAATCTATATGTTCTCTGGCTATTATGAAACAATCTATATGTTCTCTGGCTATTATGAAACAATCTATATGTTCTCTGGCTATTATGAAACAATCTATATGTTCTCTGGCTATTATGAAACAATCTATATGTTCTCTGGCTATTATGAAACAATATATATGTTCTCTGGCTATTATGAAACAATCTATATGTTCTCTGGCTATTATGAAACAATCTATATGTTCTCTGGCCATTATGAAACAATCCATATGTTCTCTGGCTATTATGAAACAATCTATATGTTATCTTGCTATTATGAAACTATCTATATGTTCTCTGGCTATTATGAAACAATCTATATGTTCTCTGGCTATTATGAAACAATCTATATGTTCTCTGGCTATTATGAAACAATCTATATGTTGTCTGGCTATTATGAAACAATATATATGTTATCTGGCTATTATGAAACAAACTATATGTTCTCTGGCTATTATGAAACAATATATATGTTCTCTGGCTATTATGAAACAAAATATATGTTGTCTGGCTATTATGAAACAATCTATATGTTCTCTGGCTATTATGAAACAATCTATATGTTATCTGGCTATTATGAAACAATCTATATGTTCTCTGGCTATTTTGAAACAATCTATGTGTTCTCTGGCTATTATGAAACAATCTTATATGTTCTCTGGCTATTATGAAACAATCTATATGTTCTCTGGCTATTATGAATCAATCTATATGTTCTCTGGCTATTATGAAACAATCTGTATGTTCTCTGGCTATTATGAAACAATGTATATGTTATCTGGCTATTATGAAACAATCTATGTGTTCTCTGGCTATTATGAAACAATCTATATGTTCTCTGGCTATAATGAAACAATCTATATGTGCTCTGCCTCTTATGAAACAATCTATATGTTCTCTGGCTATTATGAAACAATCTATATGTTCTCTGGCTATTATGAAACAATATATATGTTGTCTGGCTATTATGAAACAATCTATATGTTCTCTGGCTATTATGAAACAATCTACATGTTCTCTGGCTATTATGAAACAATCTATATGTTCTCTGGCTATTATGAAACAATCTATATGTTCTCTGGCTAGTATGAAACAATCTATATGTTCTTTGGCTATTATGAAACAATCTATGTGTTCTCTGGCTATTATGAAACAATCTATATGTTCTCTGGCTATTATGAAACAATCTTTGTGTTCTCTGGCTATTATGAAACAATCTATATGTTGTCTGGCTATTATGAAACAATCTATGTGTTCTCTGGCTATTATGAAACAATCTATATGTTCTCTGGCTATTATGAAACAATCTATATGTTCTCTGGCTATTATGAAACAAGCTATGTGTTCTCTGGCTATTATGAAACAATCTATATGTTCTCTGGTTATTATGAAACAATCTATATGTTCTCTGGCTATTATGAAACAATATATGTGTTCTCTGGCTATTATGAAACAATCTATATGTTCTCTGGTTATTATGAAACAATCTGTATGTGTTCTGGCTATTATGAAACAATCTATGTGTTCTCTGGCTATTATGAAAAAATCTATGTGTTGTCTGGCTATTATGAAACAATCTATGTGTTCTCTGGCTATTATGAAACAATCTATATGTTCTCTGGCTATTATGAAACAATCTATATGTTCTCTATCTATTATGAAACAATCTATATGTTCTCTGGCTATTATGAAACAATCTATATGTTCTCTGGCTATTATGAAACAATCTATATGTTCTCTGGCTATTTTGAAACAATCTATATGTTCTCTGGCTATTATAAAACAATCTATATGTTTTCTGGCTATTATGAAACAATCTATATGTTCTCTGGCTAGTATGAAACAATCTATATGTTCTTTGGCTATTATGAAACAATCTATGTGTTCTCTGGCTATTATGAAACAATCTATATGTTCTCTGGCTATTATGAAACAATCTTTGTGTTCTCTGGCTATTATGAAACAATATATATGTTCTCTGGCTATTATGAAACAATCTATATGTTCTCTGGCTATTATGAAACATTCTATATGTTCTCTGGCAATTATGAAACAATCTATATGTTCTCTGGCTATTATGAAACAATCTATATGTTCTCTTGCTATTATGAAACTATCTATATGTTCTCTGGCTATTAGGAAACAATCTATATGTTCTCTGGCTATTATGAAACAATCTATATGTTCTCTGGTTATTATGAAACAATCTATATGTTCTCTGGTTATTATGAAACAATCTATATGTTCTCTGGCTATTATGAAACAATCTATATGTTCTCTGGCTATTATGAAACAATCTATATGTTCTCTTGCTATTATGAAACTATCTATATGTTCTCTGGCTATTATGAAACAATCTATATGTTCTCTGGCTATTATGAAACAATCTATATGTTCTCTGGTTATTATGAAACAATCTATATGTTCTCTGGTTATTATGAAACAATCTATATGTTGTCTGGCTATTATGAAACAATCTATATGTTCTCTGGCTATTATGAAACAATCTATATGTTCTCTGGCTATTATGAAACAATCTATATGTTTTCTGGCTATTATGAAACAATCTATATGTTCTCTGGCTATTATGAAACAATCTATATGTTCTCTGGCTATTATGAAACAATCTATATGTTCTCTGGCTATTATGAAACAATCTATATGTTCTCTATCTATTATGAAACAATCTATATGTTCTCTGGCTATTATGAAACAATCTATATGTTCTCTGGCTATTATGAAACAATCTATATGTTCTCTGGCTATTATGAAACAATCTATATGTTCTCTGGCTATTATGAAACAATCTATATGTTCTCTGGCTATTATGAAACAATCTATATGTTCTCTGGCTATTATGAAACAATCTATATGTTCTCTGGCTATTATGAAACAATCTATATGTTCTCTGGCCATTATGAAACAATCTATATGTTCTCTGGCTATTATGAAACAATCTATATGTTCTCTGGCTATTATGAAACAATCTATATGTTCTCTGGCTATTATGAAACAATCTATATGTTCTCTGGCTATTATGAAACAATCTATATGTTCTCTGGCTATTATGAAACAATCTATATGTTCTCTGGCTATTATGAAACAATCTATATGTTCTCTGGCTATTATGAAACAATCTATATGTTCTCTGGCTATTATGAAACAATCTATATGTTCTCTGGCTATTATGAAACAATCTATAATTATGTTCTCTGGCTATTATGATACAATCTTATTCAGATTAGGAGGGATATATGGAAGTCAGAGGGTTAATTGGGATAGTCTTTACCCTTTTCATTTCCAAAGATCCTAATTCCTAAGCTGATAAAGCCGTCTACTGATAGCCAGAATGAGCTGTCAAAACGCGTCATGATCCTCAAAGGGTTAATGCTTTAGTATCATAGGTAGTAGTTAGGATGGTTATTTTTATGGTCCCCCTTATTCTTCATGTTTAGCCCCATTAGTTTTCAGATTGTATGACGTTCGGCCCATTAGTTTGGCGATTTTAAGACCTTTCACCCCATTTTTTCTCAATATTAGCACTGTTCGGCCTTATCTTGAAGGAGGGTTTGGGGAAACGTTTGTTTAAGCTTGGAGGAGGTCTAGGTAGGAAACTAAAAAACAAAACAAAAATAAAAACAAATAAATTAGCCCATCCCTCCTTAATAACTTGCTGCATTACTTAAAGGAAAGTATTTCCATCAAACAGATACCCAGACAAACCAACAGAGACACCGATCATCCAATAATGGTCCACCCAACTATTTTGACAATGATAATAAACAAACATGATAAACAAACCGACCATAAATATAGATGGAGATGTGGCTGCTATAAATAACTGGTGTCCTGCAATCTACCAATGGATGACACTATTAACTATACTGCAGTGCTTCATAACTCTCTCTCTCTCTCTCTCATGCTACACACCCATTCTGGTTCTTTTTTAACACACACACACACACAAACACACACACACACACACACACACACACACACACACGTACGTACGTACGTACGTGTGTGTCAGTCGAACCGCCGACGAGACAACACCTCTGCACCCACGCTCCCGAAAATCAGCTGATCTAGCAAGCTGTTTACAGCGCTCGTCAAATAAACTCACCTAAACTTGAGTATAAGGATATTTTGTGTTGTCCTGTATTATAATGCAGTATTAAAACATTTAGAGAATAAAATCAAGTGAGGATATTTCGAATGATAAGAATAATTCAAGCGATAGTGAATGCGAGTGGATGTAAACAAATATGGCTGACTTTGATGGACTTGAAGTCGGTGAGAGCGGGGGCATTCTAGGGGAAATTGTACGTGAGCTGAAGGAGATTAAATGGTGGAAGGAGGCTATGCAGGAGTGGAAGGTGAGTGTTAGTTCACAGATTGAGGCTCTATGTTCAATAATTATGTGGTGCTCAGGCTGCAGACATCGAGCCTGGACAAAATTTGAGTCGGGCTAGCCTAAAAGAAATTCAAACACATATGGGGCTACTCCGGGACGAAAATAACGCTTTAAGATTACAACTTGAAGAATACAAAGGGCAAACCAAGGAAATGAAAATACATGTTGAGGAGATTAAGGAGAAACACAATGAATGGGTTAATGACGAAGAAGGAAGAGTGAAAGAAGTGGCAATGAAGGAAATCATGGAGGAACAAAAGAAACAATCAGAAAGGGAAAAGAAAGATCTAGAATCAGTGGTAGTAAAAGCTATGAGGAGAAACGAACAGGTCCTGCGTGAAACAATAGATAGAAATAAGTGTATTATTGTATTTGGGGATATAGAGGAGCACATTATTGAGAGGAAAGCTAGGGATAAGGAAGAAATTAACAAGGTAAAAACATTAATCAAGCATGTCGATGAAGGAAGAAACAACTGGAGAGATGATATTGAAGAAGTTAGGAGAATGGGTAAATATAGCAAGGGAAACACAAGGCCAATAAGAGTGCAGTTTAGGTCTAGGGTAACAGTGGATGCAATAATGAACGCAACATGGAGACTTAACTTGACCAGCAAGTTTAAGAAAATTACAATTAGAAAAGACATGAGTATTGAGGAACGAAACATAAGAAAGGAATTGCAAACCGAGGCAAATGAAAAGAATGGAGAAAGGACGAAAGAAGACGAAAAGAAGTTTTTCTGGAGAGTGTGGGAGGGAAAAGTCAAGAAATGGTATATACTGTAAAGCGAAGGGACGAAGTAGGGAGGGAAAGGGAGATGGTGAGGGAGACGGAGGAGAAGGCAGAGAAAGGGGAGGTGGAAATAGAAAGAGAAACAGTCCAAGTGGAGGCAAAGGGAGGGGAGGGGGAAACGGAGCGAGAAACAGTCCAGGTGGAGACAAGAGAAGAGGAGAAAAGCTAGGAAATAAATTGGGAGGGGTACGTACAAAAAAAGAAAGGAACGGGCAGGGACGAGAAAAATAGGGAAAATACTGGTAACGCTAAGTTCATGTATACAAATATTGATGCGTTAATCTCCAAAAAAATTGAGTTTGACGAATATGTAAAGAGAGAGAGGCCCGGGGTAGTATGTTTGACTGAAACTAAGCTTAACCAGGAGGTAGACACGAATATAATTAGTTGTGCGGGATACAGTACATGGAGAAGAGACAGGTTAGGAAAGCCAGGAGGAGGAGTGTTGATCATGGTAGATAATAAAATTACTGCTAAAGAATTAAAACTTGGTGATAGCATTGCTGAAGTGGTAGCAGATGAAATTGAGGACAATGATAGGTCAAAATTAGACATTGTATCAATGTATTTACCACCTAAGACTAAATCTTGGAGCAACGATGAATATAATGAATTAATTTTGGAAACCTTGCAAATGTTAGAAATTCTTTGTAAAAGGAAAAATAGCCTTATTCTTGCAGGGGACTTTAATTGCGGGGAGGTGGATTGGGAATGTTTGGATGCGGGTTCAAATGAAAATACTTGGGGTAGCAAATTTCTTGAACTAACAATGGGGTATCTACTAACACAACACGTTACGGAAAATACAAGATTTAGAGGAGGTGATGAACCATCAAGACTTTATTTAATATTCACCAAAGACCCCCAAGAAATAAAGAACCTAACATATTTGAGTCCCATGGGAAAAAGCGATCATGCTGTGATTGAATTTGAATTGACAGTGGAATTGCTGGAAGGCAGAGAGGAGGAACATAGGGAATATAGACTAAATTATAGTAAAGAGGATTATGAATCATTACGAGGATACTTTGCAAATATAGATTGGTCATTTATTGAGCAAGAACAGAATATTTAGGTAAAATACACCATGTTACTAGATGTTTACAGGGAGGGGGTAGATAAATATGTACCAACATTTAAGGATAGAAAGCTGGCCAAGGAGAAAGAGTGGTTTAACATGCGATGTCACATTGCCCAGAACAAAAATGACTCTGGAGTCTGCATGGAATAAAGTGAGAAGGAGACACACTGACGAAAATTGGAATGAGTATAAGAATGCTAGAAACAACTATGTCAAGATTATAAGAGAGGAGAAAAAGAACTTTGAAAAAGATATAGTAAACAAATGTAATAAAGAACCCAAACTGTTCTATAGTTATATCAACGGCAAAACAAACATAAAGGACAAAATAACAAAGCTTAGGGAAGAGGGTCAGTTATATGAAGACACAGTGGGTATGTGTGAAATTATGAATGATACATTAACATCCGTGTATGTGGAGGAGCATGACTATGTAGAACCTGTGATGGAATTGAACGAGGTACAGGGACTAGAGTCGATAGAAGTCAACCAGGATGAACTAAAATCATTGTTGGAAGAATTGGACGTGAGAAAATCTATGGGCCCAGATAACATTGCTGGATGGGTATTAAGAGAATGTTCTGAACAACTAGTGAGACCTATTTTTAATATTGTTCAACACTCATTAAACAAGGGGGAACTTCCCTTAGAATGGAAACAAGCAAATATAACTCCAATTATAAAAGTGGAAATAAAGAAGACCCGCTAAATTATCGACCGGTATCCTTAACGAGTGTTATATGCAAGCTTTGTGAAAAGATTATTAGAAAAAGATGGGTGGGTATGTTGGAGGAGAGGGAAATAATTTCAAGCAAGCAGTTCGGGTTCAGAAAAGGTCATTTGTGTACCACAAATTTGTTGAGTTACTATGATAGGGTAATTAACATTGTACAAGGGTGGGTAGATTGTATTTACTTAAGAACATAAGAACATAAGAAAATGGGAGTCTGCAGAAAGCCGATTGGCCTAAGCAAGGCAGATCCCTGTCCCACACAACCCCAATTCATTACAAAGCCCAATTATAGGCTTCACACTCTAATACCCTGAGGATCATCTTACCAAAACGGTTAGAGATTAACGCAGGATTATGGAGGTCTGCAGAGCGCTGATTGGCCCAACCCGGCTGATCCCCCTTCACACCCAACCCTTCTCGTCCATATGCTTATCCAATTTTATCTTAAAGCTCCCTACAGTTTTAGATCCCACTATAGCACTTGGTAGTCCATTCCACCCGTCTACATCTCTGTTACCAAACCAATACTTGCCTTTATCTTTTCTGAAACGAAATTTATCTAATTTGAAACCATTGGTACGAGTTCTTTCGCTACCACTGAGCTTTAGTACATTTGCCATGTCCCCTTTGTTAATCCCACTAACCCACTTGAACACCTCTATCATATCCCCTCTAACTCTGCGTCTCTCTAACGAATGTAAACCTAATTTCTTCAACCTTTCTTCATACGAAAGATTTCTAATATTATGGATCATTTTTGTCATTCTACGCTGTACTCTCTCCAATGAATCTATGTCCATTCTGTAATAAGGACACCAAAATTGGACAGCATAATCCATATGGGGTCTCACTAATGACAAGTAAAGTTTTAAGATAACATCAGCAGTTCTGTTACTCACACTCCTAGAGATGAACCCGAGAATCCTGTTTGCCTTATTACGAACGCTTATACACTGTTTTCTAGGCTTCAAATCATTGCTAACAAACACACCTAGATCTTTCTCGCAGTCTGAATTTTCTAATTCTAAATTAGCTAGTTTATATTTAACATTTGTTTGCATCTTCCCTATCTTTAATACCTTGCATTTGTCAATGTTAAACTTCATCTGCCAATTTACTGACCATTCATGTAAGGTATCTAGATCCCTTTGGAGGCACTCTATATCGCTATCTGAATCAATTGATCTCCCTATTTTAGTATCGTCTGCGAATTTACTTATCCTACTAGTTATACCTAAATCTAGGTCATTTATGTATATAAGAAACAACAGGGGACCTAATACCGATCCCTGGGGGACACCACTTTTGACTGCTCCCCATTCTGACTTGGTACCATTTATGCTGACTCTCTGCTTCCTACCAATTAGCCATGACCTAATCCATCCTAACAACGCCCCACCTATTCCATGTGCCTCAACCTTTCTCATCAATCTCTCATGAGGGACTCTGTCGAAAGCTTTACTGAAATCTAAATATATAATATCATATGACTTGTCATTATCTACTGCTTCATATACCTCTGAGAAAAAACTAAGCAAATTAGTAAGGCAAGACCGTCCCTGAGTGAATCCATGCTGAGAAGAATTGATTAAGTTAAATGTTTCTAAGTGGTTTCTCATTTTCCTAGCAATAATTGACTCTAGTAGTTTTCCTATGATTGAAGTGAGACTAATGGGACGGTAATTGGATGCTATTGATTTATCACCTTTTTTGAAGATCGGAACTACATTTGCAAGCTTCCAAGCTTCTGGAACTATACCTGTTTCTAATGACTTGTTAAATAGAAATGTTAATGGATAACTTAACTCATCTCTGCATTCTTTTAATACTCTAGCATATACCTCATCAGGACCAGGCGATTTATGAGGTTTCAGTCTGTCAATTTCCTTAACCACATCATTTCTACTTATAGTAACCGTACTTAACCTATTTTCTATACTATCGCTGTATACCTTACGGACTTCTGGAAACTGTGCCAAATTTTCATTAGTGAAAACGGAAAGAAATTGACTATTTAATGTACTGCACATTTCTAAATCACTTTCTGTCAATTTTCCTATCGAAGTTTTAAGGGGACCAATTACATCTCTAACCTTGGATTTATATAGTTGGTAAAAAGCTTTAGGATTATTTTTTGAATCATTGGCAACCTTAATATCATAATTTCTTTTTTCTTTACGAATATCCTTTTTTACCTGTCGTGATAGATTCTGATAGTAAGCAAGTAGGTGAATTTCGCCTTTTTTAATTTTTCTATATATTCCTCTCTTTTTTCCTAGAAGATCTAATAGTCTATTATTCATCCATTTGGGTTGGTTCTGTGTTGATCTAAATTTTCTTTTGGGGATATATTTATTTTGCGCATTGAATACTGACTTGATAAAATTATCGTATGTATCTACCAAGTTTGACGTCTCCTCCTGACTTAAGATGACAGGTGCCTGAGAAAGGATACACTCATTTGGACACCTGGATCGACTTAATTTTTTGACCATAGGGTCCGCTAACAGGGCTTCTCTTAACCCACCATAATTGGCTTTTCTGAAGTCAGGTATTAATGTTGTATTCTCTCTGATATTACCTTTCCATTGTATATTAAAATACACAGAATTGTGATCACTATTTCCAAGGTGGTCCCCGATTTCTACACTATTTATCATATGTTCATTGTTACTGAAAACTAAATCGAGAATATTATCACCTCTAGTCAGCGTATCTATGAATTGAGATAAAAAACTATCTTGTACTACCTCAATAAACTCCTTTGAATCAGAGTCGCCTATTTGTTGCTGCCAATCTATATTAGGGAAATTAAAATCCCCCATAATGCACACGTTGCTAAGCCTTGATGCTATTTTAATTTCCTCCCATAATGATGTTCCGTCATTTCTACTCATATTTGGCGGTCTATACATAACTCCAATAACTAAAGTCTCACTACCTTCGTTAACTTCTACCCAAACACTTTCATTTTCATTATTTACTCTAATACCTGATTTAGTACAGCTTTTTAATGAACTCCTGACAAACACTGCTATACCGCCACCCCTCTTACTCGTTCGGTCATATTTAAACAAACTATATCCTGGTATATCAGACTCTGCTAAAAAATGCCTGGTTTCTGTATTAATCCATGTTTCAGTTAGCGCTATTATGTCTATATTTTCTTTGCTAACCAGTGCTCTAAGTTCGTTCATTTTGTTACATAAACTCCTGCAATTTGTATAATAAACACTCAAACTATTACTTGTATTTGCAACTATTTTTCTATTGTTTTTAACTAATTTATTTTTACCTGTTGAACTACTGGACCTAGACGGAAAATCTACGCTATCAGAATGTTCGTTATTACTATCAATTTGATGTGGCTGGGATTCTATTTTACTTACACACCTATGGTTTATTAACCAAACCCCGCAACAAACTTGTCGAGTGAGCTGGCTAAGGTCGAAACTCCTAGTCGAGAGAGATGTACTCCATCCTGGGCATACAGTTCATCCTTACCGTAGAAGAGGGTCCAGTTATCCAGGAATGGAATAGTATTTGCCTTGCAATACTTCTCCAGCCGGCTATTTACACCAATAGCCCTGGAGGACCATTCCTTCCTTACCCCTCTTCTTGGTAGGATACTGTGTACCACAGGAACTCCACCCTTCTCCTTGATCCTCTCCAACATTTCCTGGTACGTGGTGAGCAACTCCTCAGTCCTGCATTTCCAAATGTCGTTGCTCCCTGCGTTGAGGAAGATGATGGGGTCCTCTCCACTCGCTTCCATGACACCATCTAGCTTTTCTGCCACCTTCTCGACTCCGGCACCAGGCAGACAGACAACTTTACCAACATGTGTGTTAGTAGCCCTACCAAGGTATTTAATCATTGAATCCCCTACAATTAAAATAGACTTAGCTGTTTTCTGTTGCCGGCCTGTAGCAGGAGTTGTAGCAGCAACAGCAGCAGACTTCCCCCCCTCCCCTCTCACTGCCTCGATGATCGCCACTTCCTCGCCATCACTCTCATCAGCCAAGGTGCTGAAGTTGTTGTGGGTCTTGAGTGGCTGCCTTTTCAGCTTGCAGGCCGTTGCACTGGTTGACACCACTTTCCAAGGGGCTTCACGATCCCTGGGAACTTAGATTTCTTAGATTTCAAGAAGGCATTTGATAAGGTAGCTCATAAGATATTGTTGTGGAAGCTCAGGACTGTGGGGTGGGTTGAGGGAGTATTATTAAAGTGGATGGAAAACTATTTAATTGGGAGGGAAATGAGAACAGTAATACAAGGAAAGTTCTCCTCATGGAAAAAGGGTAAAAAGTGGAGTGCCTCAAGGATCGGTGTTGGCCCCAATCATGTTTTTGGTTTTCATCAACGACCTTCACATGGGAATAGGCTCATATATATCTATATCTATGTTTGCTGATGATGCAAAATTAATGAAGCATATTACAAGTAGGAGTAGTTGTGAAGAATTACAGAGAGACCTAGATAAATTATATGAGTGGAGTCAAACTTGGAAAATGGAATTCAACACGAGTAAGTGTCATGTTCTTGAGATGGGAAAAAGTAAATATAGACCTTCTTGGGAATATAAAATGGGAGATGAAACAATTAGTAAAGCTGGGAAAGAAAAAGACCTAGGGGTAGTTATGGCAGATAGCTTGTCACTTGAACAGCATATAAATAAAATAACTGGTGAAACCTATGCAGTGTTGACTAACATGGGAATAGCTCTGAATGATTTAGATGAAGAGATGTTAGCAAATATAATAGGGACAATAATACGACCAAGACTGGAGTATGCAGCAGTGGTGTGGTCTCCACACCTTATAAAACATAATAAAAAACTGGAAAGAGTTCAGAGGGTTGCCACTAAGATGATAGCTAGCCTTAGAGACCTACCATATGAGGAGAGATTGGAGAGGCTAAAGCTGCCAACGCTGAGGGAGAGGAGAGAGAGAGGTGACATGATCATGATGTTTAAGTGTGTGAAAGGTTTTGAGAAGATCGACAAGGGAGATTTTGTGGTGAGGGACGAGGGAAGAACCAGGGGTCATGTATGTAAGTTGAGGAAAGTTGTATGTAAGTTTGAGGTAAGAAAGTTCAGCTTCCCGTATAGAAGCATTGATTGTTGGAATAAGTTGGATGGGGAGGTGGTGGGAGCAAGAAATATCCAAACTTTTAAAGCAAAATTGGATAAATGTAGAGAGAGAGACAGGACAACACGAGCTTAGGATCAAATCCTGTATACTACAATTAGGTGAGTACACACACACACACACACACACACACTATATACTGCATAAGCTACCCCCAGGTCCACGAAGTACCCTGGCCGACACCTCTGCTTGGTTGTATATATGTTCTTATATATTTGTATTTATATTTCTTTCTTAGTTTCCTCTCTAGACCTCCATCAAACTTAAACAAAAACAAGACTCCCTTTGACGATCAACTTGTACGGAGGCCAGTTACTAACATATTATAAGCTTTAATATTGACAAAGATTAAGTAGGTGAAAGGTCCTAATATCACCAAACTAATGGGCTGAACATCATATTATCTGATAGCTAATGGGCTTAAAGATGAGGAAGTAGGGTGTCCATAAGAACCAACCAGTTCCCCCTTAAGTCCTTTGGTGTCCTGTGGTGGGACACACATCTTGTTAGCCTCGGCGGACACCAACATAATGGCACCATTATACACACTCAATTACAAGGGACTGGAGTTCTCCTAAAGGGGCTCCAGTACTGACACTATTCTTGACTTGCAGTGTGCTGGCTTAAGGGGACAGTGGTTATTTGCTTGGGTCTATCTGTCTATCTATCTATCTATATACATAAATATATTTTTTAATATCCTCACTACACCTTCATCAAGCTTTAAAATCACTCCTTAGACCCCCTTTCAAGAACAATGTGTAAATTTTTCGATAGAAAAATGTCCCGGCCGAAGGCTGGTTTCTCTTAAAATTACAGGCTCGCTATCGCTCGCCAGGAAAAAAATTGGCACCTAAATGTCACGAAAGGTCTTGATATTGCTATAGAAATGGGATGAAAAGATATAAAATCAACAAACTAATGGGGAGAATGTCCTAAAATCTGAAAACTAATGGGGCTAAATATGAAGAGAAAGGGGACCCAAAAAACTACCCCTCTCCCCATAATAATCCAGAAGGGTTGATATAGCCTCTGAAGTCCTATTTTAACTAATTAACTTACTCCATTTCTGCGTTTATAATAAAATACGGGAGAAAGTCAGCACCACGCCTTCACCACCTCCAAGCAATTTTCCTGCACTTCTCACCACACCTTCGAGACAGAAGGAAGTAACCACCACCCCACCAAGATGTGCCCGAGTAGCTGCAATTGATGTTGCACTCCCTCCAACACCTGGACAAAATCTAACCATCACCACTAACAATCGTGATGCACACTGTAGAAGAAAATCTGCCAAGGAAAGGAAGACAAAAAAACGGCTCCATAAACACCATACCTCCACGCGCCATTCTTCCTCCAAGCCGCATCACCACCGTGACCACTGCGGAACTACCCCAAACATCCCAGGAGTTAACCCCCGCACATGTGCCCTTATTAACCCGAGATGGACCGTCAGGAAGAACACAGAAAGAGCTATGACCACCACAGGCAAAGTGAAGATGATTACAGTTGGACAGCTCTTAGATACCACTCACTGGAAGGTACCTAATAGCTGGAAGATTTTGGCCCCCTTTTAATATTGAAGCAAAACACTGAGCACATTGGTGGTAAAGCCTTGCTTTCAATCTTATTTAACAACGTGGCTCATCAAAGAAATTTGTTATTAGATCTTACTGGAGGCCACCTAATATCCGTTCCTGTGCCTCGATACGGTGTTGTTATTAATAAGAATGCTGACTTGTCAAGCGCTCTATTAGTAACAAACCAACTCCGTCTTATTAAAAGTTCACGCACTGGCTGGACTCTCATGGCACTCTGCAATAGAGTCCATCCAATACGGAATCCCTGGCACTGGTTCTGGGGTACGATATCGGAAAAGGCCAAAATGTCCTCATCAACCCAGTCACTGAAAGACTCTTATAACTGTCAGAACAGTTAAGAGACGTTGCGTCACAAACAACCCTCTTACGTTCGTTCGATGACATGTTGCAGATGCACTGGCATATTGCACATGTCATTCAAGGCCCAACACCCAAGAGTACTGGAAGGTCTGCATCAAAATTCTTATAATGGTCAGAGCAGTTAGCAAGTCCTCTCCTACGTTAGCTCGATAATACCATACAAATGCTTGGCATATTGTACATATTATTTAAGAACCTACACCCAAGACCTCGAGTCTCCATCTACTGTCCCCCAGCCACATCAGGATCACCACCATGGCCCAGATTCTCACCAGAAGACTACAGAGTGCTACTACATATAATATATAGTGAAATCCCTTTATAAGTACTAGTGATACACCTTATTGATAAAAGGAAGTACTATATTTAATTTATATATACTATTGATACGCTTATTGAAATGCATAAAGAGTACAAGTGATAATAATTTATTTATAGAAGTACTTAGTGTTGACGCGGGATATATATAAAATAGTGAAAGAATAAAAGTGCTAGTGACGCGCCTTATATACAAGGAAATACTTGAGTGAATTGTTTAATATTATTATTATGCAATTTGACACGCATTTGAAGTACTAGTGATACCTACTTATTTTAGAGAAGTACTTAATTTAAAGCTCTAAATATTCATACAAAGTAAAATGTTATAAGTACGAGTGATAACCCGCTAAAAAGAAAATACTTAGTGTCGCATGATCTAAAAAGTACAAGTGTCATACCTCGATTGAAGGGAGTACTAAGCTATATTGATTTTAAAAAGTACAAGTGTCAAGCCTAGATTGAAGGGAGTACTAAACTATATTATACAAACCAAGTCTTAAGGGTGAAGGAAGATTGTGGAACCTCGTTTGTGCGTCTTTTATATAAATATATATATATATATATATATATATATATATATATATATATATATATACCATTATCTATCATGTTAATACAATATCTATGTGCAGTGAATACAGTAATATGAATGTACGTTTTGTTATAATAATCCTCTATTACTTTCTGTGTATGTGTTGAAACGAATTCGGCTTCTACTGTCAAGTAGAACTTACCTAATTTATCCAATCAACCCCAGCAAAAACCTGGTATAACATATACTATCCAATAATACATATTTTCGTGTGATTCTCAGTTAGAAGGGATGAGTTTAATCATACAATTCGATTAATTAGCTCTAGATATACGTTAGTTATTTGAGCTAATGACAATGTGTATAGTCAAGGGGATTATGTAATTACTTATTGCCAGACGCCTTAATCTCCGATGTTTTGAGGGATTTGTTATTGTTTGAGGTTGTTGTTGTTGTTGTCTTTCCCTAAGCTGCCGTGCCGAACAGCCGCGAGTCCCTAAGGAAGGCCTTGGCCACGGTCGGGCTTTCCCACAGAGCTCTGAAGGTGTGTAGATTGTGTTGTTGGCGTAAGTGATTGTGTGAAATGCAGTCTTCTAGGATGTGTCCAATGATATGATGTGCTGTGGTACATCCCGGGCAGGTGTTTGAGGTAATAATGATACTATTTTACGATGGTCCACACAAATATATAATCTTGTCATAGTGGAGGTATAAATAGCCAGATTTTGTGTTCTACTTCAGTATAATTTTGAACATGGAACTGTGACTCTGAGAATATCCTCTGTTTAAGGAGGAGGTAGTCGCTTTCTATGGACTACCTTCGCCCTCATGTTCAGCATGTTTGTGTTGAGATTTTAAGAAGATAGGCCCATTACTTCGGTGATTGTAAGTCTTTTCGCCCCATTTCTTTGTCAATATTAAGACCTTTCGTGCCATTTAGGTGTTGATTTTTTTTCCTGGCGAGCGATAGCGATCCTGTAATTAATTTCATTGGGAGGTGTTTGGTGTTGTGAGTAAAATTAATAAATTACATTATTACAGGGTCGCTATCGCTCGCCTGGAAAAGCTTGACACATAAATTACACGAACTGTTTTTCATATTGACACAGAAATGGGGCAAAAGGTCTTATAATCGCCAAACTAATGAACCGAACGTCATAACATCTGGAAAATAATGGGGCTAAACATGAGGAAGAAGGGGGACCCGGACTACTTTTAGGACGCTTGACCATGTAACGGTGGGCTAGGGTTTGGTGGTGTTAGCGGTGTACAGGACCTAAGGAGAGTGTTGGGACCACACCAAGGAATTATCTCCCCTCTGCTTCTCGGGAACAGCGGACCAGAAAAGTGGCTACTCTGGTTTTGGCTTCGAGGCATTTTTATGGTGAATGTTGGCCGCGCGAGGAAGAATTTATGGTGAATGTTGGCCGCGCGGGAAGAATTTATGGTGAATGTTGGCCGCGCGAGGAAGAATTTATGGTGAATGTTGGCCGCACGAGGAAGAATTTATGGTGAATGTTGGCCGCGCGAGGAAGAATTTATGGTGAATGTTGGCCACGCGGGAAGAATTTATGGTGAATGTTGGCCGCGCGAGGAAGAATTTATGGTGAATGTTGGCCGCACGAGGAAGAATTTATGGTGAATGTTGGCCGCGCGAGGAAGAATTTATGGTGAATGTTGGCCGCGCGAGGAAGAATTTATGGTGAATGTTGGCCGCGCGAGGAAGAATTTATGTGTCGGTTGTTGGTGGGTGGGATTCATGTTTTTTTTTTGTTTTTTTTGTGTTGTTGTCTATGTAAGAGAGGGAGACAAAAGACAGAACTGCCTGTATCGAGTGCCTCCCCCAGAGTTGAAAAGTGACATGGCCAAAATAAAGGGACGTTCGAGCCAAAATGCCTGGACACACGGAGTTTGAAACAATTTAAGTCATAGGAAGAGGGAAAGACTGATTCTGGGAGTGAGTTCCAGAGCTCAGCAGTTGAATAGAAGAAAGTCTGAGAATAACGTTTCACTCTTGGGTTGGAGAGTTGCACAGAGTGGAGGTGGGATTGTGTTGGAAGACTGGTACTACATACCCTACGTAGAGGAGGTGGTATACACTGGGAAAGCTCTGAGGAACGTTGATTATTGTAGTAGCGATAGAATAGCGAGAGAGATGCAACACTGCAGTGAAGAGAGAGAGATTGCAGACAGTTGGTGAGTGGACGGGAGTTAATGATACAAAAGGCTTTCCTTTCTACTTTGTCTAGGAGTGCGGTATGAGAGGATCCTCCCCACACATGTGAACAATACTCAATACAAGGATGCACTGTGCCCCTGTACAGAGTAAGAAGCTGTGCAGGGGTAAAGAACCCCTTGAGGCGGTTGAGCACACCTAGCTTCTGGGAGGCAACCTTAGCAAGACTGGTAATAGCCATACTAAAAGGGAAAAAGGTGTCATCGTGCTGAAGTGGTTAATCACGACCGACAAGTTTCAACTCCCTCTAGAGGATTTTTGAGAGTCAAAATATGTTGTGACCATATTATAATACAAACGTTTCTCTTCCTCAGCTCCCCGCCTTGGATTGGCTTCGGTCACCTGGGCTTTATTAGTGGGAAGGTTTTGTGGAGGCGCTCTGTTATGGCCTTGGCCTTGCTCGGGACCTTGGCACTGCTCGGCCAGACAGCCTGGGGAACAACAACAACAAACGTTTTCTGCCATATGCACAAATAGCACTGGCTGCCATCAGACGGCTTAGTTCTGTTTAGGCTGGTGTTACGTCCTGGGATATATAAACACTGGGCTCTTTCTATTGGACTAGGTATGCGGCAACAAGCAACAACGGAAAACGCTAGATCCAACCCTTATCTATAAACCCAGGCAACAAACCACCCTAAACCGTCAAGAGTCCTGCCTGGACAACGAGGTATCCTATGACTCGGTTACAGGGTGCATGCACTATAGACTGCTGATAGTCAAGCAGGCTATATAAAAGATCACACAATTAAGTTGACTTAAAGCTTCAAGGAAAAGATAGATAACAGAATTAAATTGCAGAAACAATTTAATAACAAACTAGAAGAAAGCACATTTAACGTTACGTTAATTAATACAACTAATCACCCCTGCGTGTAAGAAGGTGAAAGCAAACAGTCCTCAAAACATCGTACCGGTAGACAAGATGCGGGTTTCTAAACTGCATGCGGCTACTGTAGGATCTGATGCTTAGCAAAGAAAGTACGTTACGGATTTAGAGAACTCTTAACTCATAAGCAGGAATAAATACTAGTGATAGGACCTACAGTGTATGATGGCATAGGTATAATTAAATAAAGGCAGCAACTCGCAACATAACCACATACAGGTGTGCTTCTCACTCATAGTCAGGCAAGCCTGCTCGGACAGAGTCTCTAAGCCACACCCTCACTCACAATGCTCACAAAAACGGTAAACTGTGGCACAATAACAAGCATACAGAGATAATAAACCCCTAGCTGTTAATCTGCCAGGTGGCAGAGGTCTAGCCGGAAGGATATAGGCTTCGGATACCCGGGCTAAGCCACCTGCTCTAGCCTAGGGACGTTCCCAAGTCTTTGCGCCAAATTACTCTAATTGAAAGGGTGCTCTCTTGAGAGACTCAGATCGCCAGTATCTGACTCTCTCCTGGCGACCCTAAAACAAAAGCAAGACGTGCTAGCGCAGTGCTGAGTGGACTAGGCAAGGGCCCTCACACAACACAACACTAGACACACAGGGAAACAGACAAGAAAATGCCCCCAGACTCCCACGGGTATCCTAGTAAAGTCGTGCGGGTCCACAGGACTCGCACCAGCAGACTTTACATAAAGGATCGCAAAAAGCCTCCCCTCCGGTCTAGCCCCTGCTAACCTGACACAAGAACACACTAGCAAGCATGAAACCACCAAATATGAGACAACAAAAAAAGCTTCCTAGGTCTCATTAACAATTACGTCTCTGCATAAGGACCAAAATCCTATCTAGTTATCTGAGAGCTCGTCGTTAATACAATAATAGATATAAGGTCTATCAATGGGATGGGATAATTAAATAGATTGGTGAAGTAGTGGAAAGAAGGTATACAAAGTAAGAGAGAATGTTTCTAAGTGGGGTTGAGAGGGGTAGATATCAAGGGGGTCCGAAGGGTACGACAGTGAGGTGAGCTCTGAGTCTTGAATCTGTCTGGACCCTGCCCTAGGCATGCAGAATACATCCCAGGCTTGGCAACACTCAACACAGTTGCCGGGTCAAAATCTTCTACACCGTGCGTGAGTCGAAACTAAGCCTAACGTTGCAATGAAATGCATGTGGCAACATCAGGCTCGTCCCAAGCTAGAATCTCCGCGCGAAGCAACGTCCCCCAGCCGGTCTCTCTCTCCCGCTCGTCTCCTCCCACTCTCACTAGACTTACATCTTATATATTATAATGAAACAATCAACTATCGAGAATAAAATATACTAAGATGCGTTGGTTAAGAATAAGGGCAGCTACAAGCTGTGAAACAACATAAGAATATCCCAGACATTAGTTACGTTGTCGTAGAATATATACTAAGGAAAAGCCGGCCGGCCGGCTACTACCAGCCGGTTTCTAAACGGCTGGGCAGCCGACGCGCGCGCATGCCCGCACCTGGCTACTATGCAGAAGCGTCACACTGGTCATCAGGGAGTCAAGTTTTTTTTGTTTTTTTTTGTTTTTTTTTTTTCTATGTGATTGAGGGAGGCAAAAGGCATAACTGCCTATAGCGAGTGCCTCCCCCATAGTTGAAAGAGTGACAGGGCCAAAATCAAGGGACGTTCGAGCCAAAATGCCTGGACACACGGAGTTTGAAGCAATTTAAGTCATAGGAAGAGGGAAAGACTGATTCTGGGAGAGAGTTCCAGAGCTCAGCTGTTGAGTAGAAGAAAGTTTGAGAGTAACGTTTCACTCTTGGGTTGGAGAGTTGCACAGAGTAGGGGTGGGATTGAGTTGCAAGACGGGTACCACGTGCCCTACGTAAAGGAGGTGGTATGCACTGGGATAGCTCTGAGGAACACTGATTATTATAGTAGCGATAGAATAGCGAGAGAGATGCAACATTGCGGCGGAGAGAGAGAGATTGCAGAGAGTTGGTGAGTGGACGGGATTTCATGATACGAAAGGCCTTCCTTTCAACTTTGTCTAGGAGAGCAGTGTGAGAGGAACCTCCCCACACATGTGAACAATACTCAATACAAGGGCGCACTATGCCCCTGTACAGAGCAAGAAGCTGTGCAGGGGAAAAGAACCCCCTAAGGCGGTTGAGCACACCCAGCTTCTGGGAGGCTGCCTTAGCAAGACTGGTAATATGGTCCTTCCAAATGAGAGCAGAAGAAAAAGAGACACCAAGAATATTGAGAGAAGATGAAGGGTTGATGTTTGTATTGTTGAAGAATAAGGGATAGTCCGCTGGGAGATCCTGACGGGTAGATAGATGGAGAAATTGGGTTTTGGAAGCATTAAAGTTAACAAGGTTTTCTCTGCCCCAATTGGAAATAGTATTTAGATCAGAATTTAAGAGTTCTATGGCTTCATTACGTTTGTCGTTGAGGGATTGCTGGCTGGGGCGTTCTGAAAAACTAATGGAGTAGTGCAAGGTTGAGTCGTCTGCGTATGAATGGATGGGAATTAAGGTACAGTTAAGGAGATCATTTATAAAAATTAGAAAGAGAATAGGAGATAGGACAGAGCCCTGAGGAACACCGGAGTTTATAGGGTGAGGAAGTGAACAATGGCCGTCCACAACCGCGGCTATGGAACGGCCGGAAAGGAAATTAGAGACAAAGGCACAGATGGAGGGATAGAAACCGAAGGAGGGTAGTTTAGAAATTAAAGATTTATGCCAGACTCTATCGAAGGCTTTCGATATGTCTAGTGCAATAGAAAAAGTCTCACCGAAGTCCCGAAAGGAGGATGACCAAGTGTTAGTAAGATATGAAAGAAGATCACCAGTAGAGCGACCCTTAAGGAAGCCATACTGGCGATCTGAGAGCAGATTATGAGAAGAGAAATGCTTAAGAAATTTGGAAGCAAGAATAGTTTCAAAAACTTTAGAAAGACAAGAGATAAGAGCAATTGGACGATAGTTGGAGGGTTGAGAGCGGTCACCCTTCTTTGGGACAGGTTGAATGAGAGCAAACTTCCAGCATGAAGGGAAGACGTTAGAGGATAGACAGAGACGAAAGAGTTTGGTTAATTGAGTTCTTCCCATTATGATTACCAAAAGTCCATCCAGAGGTGAGTATAGTCATCTAAAGTTTTTCAGAGTTAAATACAAAATGACGCCTGTGGATTGAATTGAAGTGCATGAATCTAATGAACCCTCTCACGTTTTTGACGCAATTTTGAGCCTATTATGGATACTTTAAAGCCTTTGTTACCATCAGGGGTATTTAGAAACCTTTGGTTTAGTTACTTCAACCTCTGCAGTTGTCTTTGAGTTAGCTGTGGGCAGAAAACTAATTTTGGAGAGGTAATTATAAGAGTGAGAGAACTCTATTTATTATTGCTAATCTGGCAACCTCTGCATCATAAAAACGTGAAAGGGTTAACAAAAGGCACGATGAATAAACATGACTGGGTTAGATTAGGTTAGATAAGATTATGCTAAGTAAACAACTGTCGGTGTTGCTGTATATTTAACCAGCCCATCTCGTTTGCATTTATTTTACGACATATACAAGTCTAGAGAAAGGTTAATGGAGGGAGGGAAGTGAGTGAAGCTTTGTCACCACTCCAGGAAGAATACCTTGGGAGTAAGAAGTTCAGTGCATGAGAGCTTTACGACTGTGGAGCCTGGTGTCATTTGTGACTTTCAATGGCGGATTTTCGGACAGGGCCTTCGTGAGGAGCGGGCAATTTCCTTCTGATGAGGACGCAATGCTTAAACCCTTCTGTACCGACGACGTCTTTTAAAGTTTATTCTAGTTATACTTAGACGATGTTGTACAGCCTAAGAAGGGTCTGTGGTAATAAAAATAGTTAAGTGATATAGTTCGAACCATGTTAATTTCTGGAATCCCTTTTGAAACTGAAGAAAATCGTCTAATAGTAGCTGCAATCAAATATAAAATACGTCGCCGGCACAGAAGGGGTTGATGTGAAATCAGCCTTAGGAATATTCAAAATGTATATATTTATGTATATTGTTCAGTCGTTGTGCTATCCCTTTCGTATATTTCATATACACTTCACACACACACACATATATATATATATATATATATATATATAAATCAACACCAGCGCTGGTACAAACATCTTTATTTTAGTAACGTTTCGGTTTAAGCATAAACCATCTTCAGACCTGAACTGAAATGAAATAAAAGCCTATATGAATGGCAGAGTAATTTGCTAATGTAAATATTCTTATTAATAATTAAATTTAACAAATCTAGAATAAAACTTAAAATTAATAGTTATAAAAATAATAACCTAATACATATTAGAACTAGTAAAGTGAAAGAATAAAATGAGAGACGAAGAAATATTATGTGAGCAATAAAAGGAGGGGGGGGGGGGCGAAGTTAATAACAAATGTTTTCATAATTATATAGAAGAACTAACCTTTACATATTAGAAACAGAGTAGAGGAGTGGAAGAGTCGTGCACACCCAGGCTGGGTTTATGTAACTGGGTGAGCAGGGTCTCCGACAGGAGTCGTGTGACTGTGTTTGGGGCAGTGGTGAGAATTGAAAAATCGGAGGGTTTTATGGGGTGATCAGATGATTCAGAGTGGTTTCGAATGGCAGAAAAGGAAGGATTTGAAAGAGGTCGGTTAGTTCTAAATGACCTACCCCGATGCTCCGAGATCCTGGCGGTGAGATGTCTCTTGGACTGACCAATATAAGTCGTATTGCATCGACTACATTTAAAGGAGTACACCACCGAGGACTGTAGAGAATCGGGGAGTCGGTCTTTAATTTTAAAGAAGTGAGACAAAGTTTGGGGAGATTTGAATACCACTCAGTGATATTTGCGGGTAGTGTTCACGAATCAATTTAGCTACTTTATTTCGAATTGAATATGATTTGTTGCCTAGAAATGGGATAGTGAAATAAACAATGGCTTTCTGAGCTGTAAGGATCGGAGTTGAGGAGGTTCTTAATTTATTTAGTTGCTTACCAATCAAGGTATTTGTGAAATTTATTGGAATGTCATTAAGTTTCAGTGTTTTACGTAAGAATTCAAATTCGAGGTGGACGGACATGTAAGACGAACATATATGGTAGGCTCTGGTGACTAAAGTAATAATTAGATTTTTCTTATATTGTATGGGAATGTAGAATTAAATTTTGTTGTAAGTCCTGTAAAGGTTGGCTTTCTATATATAGAAGTACTAAATGAGCTATTCTGTTTTTCCACTAGAACATCTAAAAATGGCAATTTATTGTCTTCCTCGGTCTCGCAAGTGAAAGTCATGTTTTTGTGTCTCGAGTTTAAGTAATTCAAGAACAGGGGAACGTGGTCGGGTGAACTAAAAACGACAAATGTGTCGTCGACATAACGGTTATAGACAAGAGGCTTGAAGCTATCTGGACATTCACAGAGCCATTTTGATTCATGAAACACTAAGAATGCGTTCGAAAGGGTTGGAGCGAGTGGATTTCCCATAGATAAGCCGTCGTTTTGTTTGTATATGTTATCATTGAATAGAAATATGGAATCCTTAACAGCAAGGGAAAGCATTTTATGAAATTGCGATTTATCTAAGCCATTAACTATGTTATTATTTTCAGTGAATAATTCAGTGGTGCAAATGTCGATAGTTTCATCGAGGGGGATATTCGTGAACAAGGATTATATGTCAAATGAGGCCATAGTACAATTTTCATAAGTTAAGTTACAAATGTTTCTTGCGAATGAGAAAGAGTCTTTAACAGTGAATTCATTAGAAGTTAAGTCAGTTAATATTGGTACAAAATATTTGGCCAAATTATAATTACATGTGTTCATTGCTGATAGAATTGGGCGAAGTGGACAGTCTTGTTTATGGACTTTCGGGAGGCCATATAGAAGGCCAGGTTGGGAACCAGATACGAAGAGATAAGAATACAAATCATCATCTATTACGTTAAGGGATTTCAGTTTTCTTAGGAAATTATTTATCTTATCTTCCTTCTTTAATAGTAATGGGAATAGGTCCCCTGTAACTTTTGAGAATTTTGATGGGTCATTAAGGATATCTAACATCTTATTTATATAGTCAGATTTATTTAGCAAGACTACACCATTTCCTTTATCTGGCCTAACTATGACAATTGATCGATCGGCAGCAAGGGATTTCAAAGCATTTCGTTCGCCGTCAGATAGGGAATGTACGAAAGAATTATGGGAATAATAATTCGAAAGTGCAATGTGCTTCAGAGAGTTCTTTAAACAATCAAAGGATTTATTGGCATGGGGGTAAAACTCGGGAGTTAACAATTTCTTAAAAAGCATTTCAAAAGACAGAAAATGAGGCAGGAATTTTGGCTTATTAGAGGGCATGGCGAATTTTAGACCTTTGGATAATAGGGATTTTTCATCTTTAGTGAGTTTTCTTGAGGAAAAATTAAATAGAACTTTGTCAGTAGATACACCGTTAGGGTTTACATAACCTAGCTTAAGAAGTTTCTTATTTTGCATATATTTAACCCTATCTAGAGTGTTAACATTCGTTCGCTCGATAATACCTGTAAGATGAGTGAAATCAAAGAAGGACAGTGATCGTTTCAAGGTTGAAAGTGTTGAGCTGAGCTTAGTTTTGTGGAGTTTAAGTTGTTTGGATTTTGACTTAATTTCATTAGAAAGGAATCTTTTCTGGCAATTCTTATACAATCGTGACGATCTCAGTTGTTGATTAGGGACCTTGAATTGTAGAAAATTAGGAACAAGATTGTGTGTTTGGCAGGTATTGAGGAACTCCAGGTCGAGGGTGGTTTTCCTAATCCTGTGATCAAGACGCTCAGCGGTCCTGAACTGCTGTAACGTTGGCGCTCCATATCGTCGTGTAATTATAGAAGCAATACTCTCTTGTTGCGGGAATCGGAGTCGGATGATAAAAATCAACACCAGCGCTGGTACAAACATCTTTATTTTAGAAACGTTTCGGTTTAAGCATAAACCATCATCAGACCTGAACTGAAATGAAATAAAAGCCTATATGAATGGCAGAGTAATTTTCTAATGTAAATATTCTTATTAATAATTAAATTTAACAAATCTAGAATAAAACTTAAAATTAATAGTTATAAAAATAATAACCTAATACATATTAGAACTAGTAAAGTGAAAGAATAAAATGAGAGACGAAGAAATATTATGTGAGCAATAAAAGGAGGGGGGGGGGGGGGGGCGAAGTTAATAACAAATGTTTTCATAATTATATATAAGAACTAACCTTTACATATTAGAAACAGAGTAGAGGAGTGGAAGAGTCGTGCACACCCAGGCTGGGTTTATGTAACTGGGTGAGCAGGGTCTCCGACAGGAGTCGTGTGACTGTGTTTGGGGCAGTGGTGAGAATTGAAAAATCGGAGGGTTTTATGGGGTGATCAGATGATTCAGAGTGGTTTCGAATGGCAGAAAAGGAAGGATTTGAAAGAGGTCGGTTAGTTCTAAATGACTCCGATTCCCGCAACAAGAGAGTATTGCTTCTATATATATATATATATATATATATATATATACCGGAATATATATAGTATATATACTGTATATACAATATATAAAAGTATAAAGAAAGCAAAGTATGTTGGAGCAACAGGATCCTTTTTATTTCCAGCTAAATATTTTCCTGCGTGTGTGTGTGTGTTCAACCCAAGTGTCTATGTGAATATCAGGGTTCATGTGCACCTGGGTCTGGGGAGGTGGGTGAGTTTTTGTTGCTCCAATTACACTTTGCAACTTCGCACAGGTTATTTTCTGGCTCTGAATAGTTGCAGGTATATGAGACGAGTCGGTGGTATCTATAATAGTTGCAGGTATATGAGACGAGTCGGTGGTATCTATAATAGTTGCAGGTATATGAGACGAGTCGGTGGTATCTATAATAGTTGCAGGTATATGAGACGAGTCGGTGGTATCTATAATAGTTGCAGGTATATGAGACGAGTCGGTGGTATCTAGTATTTGAGAGTATCTTTTATTCTTCTTTAGCCATACTTTATCACTAAGCTTTTATGGGAAATGTGCCAATGTAAGAAATACTAATGATTTCCTAGTTTCTTCGTCTAGCTTATGTATTCAACTTTTGCAACATAATCGGCTATGCAATCACATGATATATATTTTCCACTTAATATACTTTATAGACACATTTCCTTTTCATTCTATATTTTCCATTTCTCTGTGTTACTTAGCTGCTTATGTTTATTTATACGTTTTGTTTCACTTTATCCATCCTCTCTCCCTTTCCCATCGGTGTTGAGAACATCTGGCCAATAACTCTGTTGTTATAGTGTCTGCAAATGTCTGGCTGGCTCCGGTAACTATTTTCTTTTGAGAAGCTTGGAGTTTTACCAATCTTCTCTCTCTCTCTCTCTCTCTCTCTCTATATATATATATATATATATATATATATATATATATATATATATATATATATATATATATATATATATATATATTATACTAGTATTAGATACCAATACTCCTTGTAATAACTGGCCACGGATACAATAAGAGCAACAGCGATATATACTGTACATTACTGATGTGTCTTACACAAGTCAACTATCCCTTCATAATTGCTAAAGGGCACAGGGCCTTGGATGGGGCTTTGGTTTTCCGGGCATTTCCGCGCCTTGGAGTGGCTTCGGTCATCTGGGCTTTATTAATGGTAAGTAGGGATAGTTTTGTGGGGGTGCTCAGTTTTGGCTTTGGCCTTGCTCGGGAACTTGGGGCTGCTCGGCCAGACAGCCTGGGGAACAGCAACAACAGCAACAACAACAACAACACAAGTCAATTACAACATTTTCTCCTGAGGATAATGTTTCATCTCGATACAATGATCCAATTTACTGCCATTATCATTCTAATCCCTTGGTTGGGTCGTGAGGCAAGACAGAGCGCTACTATCAATACCGAAATTAGATATCAGTATAATTGTTCTTCTTGATATATGTTTATCTTATTCTGAATATAAATAGACGATTATATATAAATTAGAAAGTGTATGTGAGAATTAAATGGGTAATTGAAACACATTTTACCCCTTGATTTCTTGTAGTCCTTTCTAAGCTATATACATTTGTCTAATGATGCCAAAATATAAGATTAACAAAATTCGTTCTCGTCTAAAAGGGTTAATTAGAAACAAAGAGAGTAAAGTTAATTATAATGAACTATTTGAGTCCAACATTTCTACAATCAATAGTTCCACCACGGGAGAAGACGTCGATGTGGAGGGGTTGGAGGAAGGAGACGAGGACATAGACCTTGGGATGACCGCCAGCGAGCTGGAGGAGACCATCGGACACATGATTGCAGACATCAAGAACACTGCAGCAGCAGGAAAACGTCCCTCTGTAGCGGCCCAGAAGAAGCTAACTAAATTACTACACTTGTCACTTCAAAATAAATAAACAATGGAGCATCTTGGTTGAGCCCGAGAACTTTTCATCTACTACTTTACTTCGGATTTCTCCACTTCATCTTCCTCTCTCCAAACTCTTCTACATTCCAACTCTACTCAAGCCGTCATTCATTCATCAATAGTTCAGTAGAAAGTGGTATAATTAAATGTCAAATAGATACTGAAAGCTGCAATTGGTGGGGTGTTGTGCAATATAATCATTGCATGGCAGATACAATAAACGGAGCTGATATAGATAAATGTATGTGTATATATTACAAAGAGTAAAGCAAATCTTTCGGGATGTATAGGAAATGCAAGTACACAATAGGCATATAAACATGTATTCTAGTGTTATAAAACCAACATAGAAAGTTGTCTTGTTCAGTTATACTAAAGTGTTCACACCCACGTTCACACCCACAAGCACACACACATACGGAGGCTCGGACACACTGACATAATACAGTAGGCTGGGACACACACACACACACACACACACACACACACACACACACATAACCACACACATACAGACACACACATAAACACATTTACATATATTTAAGTGCATATAAACCTGATGTTCACATAGTCTGTTAGTATATTATTTAGAGAAGTGGATGCAGGGTTAATGGCGGGTAAACACTCAAACATTTTCAGAACCATAATTAAATACTGCACCTCTTACGCTATGTTACTTCACAAAGGTAATTCCCTTGTTATGAACAGTTACACAATTATATATTATTAATTTAACTTCCAACACCAAACACCTCCCAATGAAATTAATGAAAGCATGTGATCCTCCCGGGATTCGAACCTGGGATCTATCTATCTATCTATTGCTTGACGCCGTGATCCCCGAAGGGGTGGCCAAGAACGAACCGCCCCCAGTCAGTCGACGCCCCTCCTCTCAACCAGCACCTCCTTCATCCATATACTTTCTCACTCTATCCTTCCACCTCTCCCTCTCTGTCCTTCCACCTCGCTCTCGTACACCCTCTTAGTCTTTCTCTCGCTTTTCATACGTTTCATATGGTCGAACCATTTCAAGTTGTTCCTTTTCACACTTTCCAGCACATCTTCCTCCACACCACACCTCCTTCTGACTTCTTCATTCGTCTGTCTATCCCGAACCTGGGATACCATATATATATTTTAGTCACTCTACCAATTACACCACCAATTAAGGCAGTTAAAGGTTAAGTATATGACTATCTATAACATAAGTGTGTTATAACATGTTATAGGTAACTGTATACCTATGTTTGTATCAGTCAATTGTATCATTGTAAGAAATGCTGTATGAATTCCTATTTTTAGTTTTCTATGTTCCACTTTTGCAACATAATTGGCTGCTTCTACCTTTTAATGTATGTTTTTAAATGTGTCTCCAATTAAATAATCAATTAATAATATAGATTACCTATAACTTTCGATTACCCAAGTTCACTTCTCTAACAGTCTATATCTGCATCATATTTCCTTTTTATATATTTGGTTCCCCTCGCCCCTTCCCCATCGGTATTGAGAACAGCTGGCCATAATGTTGTTCTTATAGTGTCTCTATTCTGTTTTGCTAATTGCTTCCATATCCCCGGGCTGTCTCAGTTCAATTGTTAGGTGATACGTTGTGTAGCGGTCGTAAAACTGTCCATTAGCTGCTGTCACATGAGTTTAATGTAATCAAATAAATTGACCTACGGTATGATATTACTATTGTATTTGTCTTTGTACTTGACTGTAGTTACTTTATTATTATACTATTAATATGTTATTATTTCATAATAAACGTCATCATCAGCCTTAATCCACTGCAAGACGAAGGCCTCTCCCAAACGTGTTTACTCTAGCTGATCAGTTATCCCGTTCCATCCTACTTTTACAAAATTCCGATCTCATCTCTCTATCTGGTTCTCTGTCTATCCATTCATCTAGTGCCATCTCTAGAACCTCATTCTGTTGCTGTTTTTGTCCATCTATTATAATATTTTATAAATATATGATATACCAAAGCCCATTTATTTGTATGTATTTTTTACAGTAATGCGATTATCTTTTACTTGTGTTTGTTCTCTTATCCAAGAGGCTCTCTTCTTGTTTCTCCAATTTATCCCTAATATTAGCCTCTCCATTTCTGTATATACTTTACATAGTTTGTGTTCAGGAAACTTGGTTATTCATTAATTAGTACAGAAAGTTTCTTATTCATTAATTAGTACAGAAAGGACGTATTGGTTGTATACTTTTATCTCTAATGTAAGGGGTAACTTGCTATTAATAATAGAAATGCGCTCCATTCCATATCTATGTTCAATGTCGGTGTCCTTATTACAGAATGGACATAGATTCCTTGAAGAAAGTACAACGTAGAATGAAAAAAATTATCCATATTAGAAATCTTCCATATGAAGAAAGGTTGAAGAAATTAGGCTTACATTCGTTAGAGAGACGCAGACTTTGAGGGGATATGATAGAGGTGTTCAAATGGGTTAGTGGGATTAATAAAGGGGACATGAAAGATGTACTAAAGCTCAGTGAGAGCGAAAGAACTCGAGCAAATAGTTTCAAATTAGATTAATTTCGTTTCAGAAAAGATATAGGCAATTATTGGTTTGGTAACAGATTTGTAGATAGGTGGAATAGGCTACCAAGTGCTATAGTGGGATCAAGAACGATAGAGAGCTTTAAGAAAACAAATAGATAGGCATAAGGACGAGATGGGTTGGGTGTGAGGGGGATCTGCCTGGTGTGGGCCAATCGACGCTCTACAGACCCCCATTGTCAGTCCTCTGACCGTTTTGGTGAGGTCGGAATCATGGAATTAGTGAGCTGGGCCTATAATTAGGCCTTGTAATTGAGGTTGAGTGTGAGAGGGATCTGCCTTGTGTGGGCCAATTGGCTTTCTGCAGACTCCTATTTTCTTATGTTCTAATGTTCTTATCCTTGGTTTGGTTTATCAAGAGTTAGGTTTTTAGAGTTAAAATACACGTTATAGTCTGATAATGTGTATTACATACAGTAGCATTTCAACTGTAAGGAACAAAAACAAAATCAAAATCAAATAATCCTAATTATCGCTTAGTTTACGATGTTACCTTTACATACGCAACTGGGTATGGGTGGAGCTTATTAACTATCAATGCACTTGTTTCACTGGAGTCGTACCCGCTGAACCACCAAATTGTTCGAACCTACTGCCAATGTGTGGCTAGGATTTTGGCATACCCCTGGACTACGACTTACCGCCGTGAGTGTACAGTACATGTAGATAGATGTTAACAATATTGTAGCTCTAAGTTTTAACATCAGAATGTTTGTGAACAAAACTGTCATTTGGTTACAGGAAACACTTAATTTAATTCTACACTCAGAGACTCGTAATTCACAATCAGAGGATCCATTAATTCGAAATTAAATAGCACTTCACGCAAGGATATCAGTATCGGGAGCACTTACATTATAGTACACTCGGATGCCCAGTCATAATAATACGCTGACATTCTCTTATTTCTAATTATGGAAGTACATCTCTGAAAATGAATATATGAATATAATTGTCTACGCATCAACTACAAAATAATATATTCTATTTATTGAAAAGCACTTTATATCAAACAATGAATCCAGATAGTAATAATTGCATAAAGAAAAACAGAGGGTCCACGAATTCATATGAGTGGGCTAGAGACTACGGTACCCGAGTGTACATATATACAGTGCTTGTGTGTGGTAGAGTACAAAGGAGTACCATCGAAATAAAGCAACAAAAGATCCAGCGACCCCTCAAAGCTGCTTGCCTTCCAAAACACTGATGGTCAAGTGTCCAAACAGTGGTTTAGAGTGGAAAAGGGAAGACTGCCCTGGGACAAATGTCCGTGGCAGGGTTACATGTTTGTAGGGGATAGCTGTAAAAAAAAAATAAATAAAAAAAAAAATGTTAATTTACAAATGCAGTCAGTTGTTGATTTAAGGCAAGGTGTTTGTCTAGGCGAAATTTAAAAGAATCAATGGTGCTGCAGTCTATGACATCACGGGGAAGCCCATTCCACAATTTGACAACTCGATTGAAGAAGAAATTCTTAGACTCGTGCAAATAACAACTCCTGAACATTGTTGACTCGGATTTAGGTTATTCGATATTATTACTTCCAAATAAGTTTCTCTGTCTACACTCTTAAGCTGGGTGCAATTGATTGAATAGTTGGCTTTCTCATTTCGGTTTCCGATATGGAGTACTTTACATTTATCTGCATTAAAACACATTTGCCAAATTTGAGCCCAATGTGACAACTTATCTAGATTATGTTGCATATCTTAAACATGTTCATTTGAGAGTACGCTATTTGCAATTTTTGTATAGTCAGCAAACTTTGAGATTGTACAGGTGAGACTCTCATCTATGTCAAAAATGTAAACTATGTAGAGAATTGGCCCCACTACCGATCCCTGGGATACCATGCTACTTACATTGATCCATTTGGATGCTTTACCGTTTATGATTATTTTTTGATTTTGTCACTGAGCCAATTTTCTATCCATTTCAACATACCGTCTTGTATTCCATGCTCTTTTAGTTTTATCTATAAACGTTTTTGGGAACTTTGTCAAAGGCATTTTGAAAATCAAGGTATAAGATAAATTATCTACAGCTTTACTCTCATCATGTAGGTAGAGGATATCGTGGAAGAAGTCTAAGAGGTTTCTTAAGCAGGAGCGTTTATTACGAAAACCATGTTGAGTATCTTTAAGTATGTTATGTTCCTCTTAAGTGATTTACGAGTGTGTCTCTTATTAGTGTTTCTAGCATTTTACATACAACTGAAACTAAGTTAATTGGACGATAGTTACTAGGTAAGGATTTGCTGCCTTTTTTTAATATCGGCGTCACGTTGGCGAGCTTCCACTAATCAGGCATAATCCCAGACTGTAAGGATTTATTGAAGAGCAATGTCAGTGGTTTGGAAAGCTCATACTTAGTTTCCTTTAGAACTCTAGTCGAAATTGTATCTGGTCCGGGCGATTTATTTACCTTGAGTTTATTTAAACATTTCAAAACTTCTTGTGTAATGCTGATACTCCTTAGAATGTTATAATTATCTAAATGAACTGGCGATGCTGTGAGGATATTACTAAAGTCTTCCGTTGTAAAAACTGATGCAAATCTGATGTTGAGAGTGTTACTAATTTTTGCTTCATTTTTAGTGTAATCTCCTTTCTCTTCGACTAACGGACCAATCGTTGAAGTCACTACTTTGTTCTTCCTGATGTAACTATAAACATAATTCGGGGTTGTCTTACTTTGATTTGCAACATGTAATTCTACCGTGTTTTTACTATGTTTGATTAACTGTTTGGCTTTGCGGCGTGGATCTACAAATATCACTTTATTTTCATGGGTATCAGATATTTTTAATCTATCATGAGCGTTCATTTTAGCAAGCAGACAATCCGCAATGTCTTTATTGTATCACTTAGGCCTATTATTATGTACTGATCTTCGTTTTTTTAATGGTATACACTCATGTACTGCATTCGAGTAAGTGGAGGTGAACAATCTCCATGATTTGTTTAGATCATCATTGTTAATCATAGAACTCTAGTCGATTTCCTTAAGTATTGCTCTAAGTTTATGGAAGCTTGCTCTTTTGAAATTTGGGACCTTCTCTTTGCTGGTATTGTTCATTGCTATTGAATTTTAAATGAAAATTGATCGGACGATGGTCACTATTACTGAATTCATCACCAACATTCAAATTCTCTATTAATTCTTCTTTTGTTGCAAGTACAAGGTCAAGAACATTATTACCATGGGTCGGCGATCGAACAAATTGATAAAGCGAACTCTCTTTCAAGTTCGCATACAAGTCATAGTGTGGCAGATATGTGAAAGAATTTGTAGGAATTGTGCGTTTTTTGATAAAAGTGTTAAAATTGGCACAGACAATAATACACGCAGAATAATCAAAATTTGCAATACGGGCATCACAGGTTTAGCCTATGTTGGCTTTGGCAGCCCCTTTTCAATTAATCTCCATTAGAGTACTGAAACACAGATATTTACCCCAAACTGTATACTGTGGTAGAGATGTCATGCTAGTCTCAAATTACTCGTCTGGACAAGGGAAACAATAAATGTTCAGACAATGTTTATAGAAAGTTGACCATTTGACTTGTACTGGTCCCTGTAGTTCAACAAATTAGTGGCAATTGGCAACATTTCTTACCAATTTTTAGAATGATCATAAACTACAGGGATCAGTACAAGGTAAACGGTCAACATTAGCCAAACATTCTCTGAATATAAGTTGTTTCCCTTGTCCAGACGAGTCATTTGAGTCTAGTTTGACATCTCTACCACAGTATACAGTTTGGGGTAAATATCTGTGTTTCAGTACTCTAATGGAGATTAATTGAAAAGGGGCTGCCAAAGCCAACATAGGCTAAACCTGTGATGCCCCTATGATTTCTATTATACTGCGTTTATTATTGTGTGTGCCAATTTAGACACTTACATCAAGAAACGCACAATTCTTCCACCTATCTGCTTCACTATCATATTTGGAGTGTGAAGTAAGTGCATCGCCCCACTTGGTCACAAGTAAATTGTAGTTGCCAATAATTACGGTATCTTGTGAGTTACTTACATCTGCAATTTGTTTGTAAATTTCTTGGTCAATTTGCAGTGATTGAGCTGGAGGTCTGTATATTAATGCAAGTATTATGTTTGTACCTTTATAAGTATTTATTAGCAGAAAGGATGTTTCGACATTCACAATTTGGGATTTTGACAAGAGGATCGGGTTAAGACTTTTTTTTTATAAAAAATATAACGCCACCGCCATTTTCATTAATTCGGCTTTTCTCAAACATTACATAACCTGGTAGTGAATACTCTGCTAACAAATCTCTGTCTTTTGTATTGAGCCAAGATTCTGTTATGCCAATTATGTCATCATTCTCTGTAAATGATCTCCTTAACTGTACCTTAATTCCCATCCATTCATACGCAGACGACTCAACCTTACACTACTCCATTAGTTTTTCAGAACGCCCCAGCCAGCAATCCCTCAACGACAAACGTAATGAAGCCATAGAACTCTTAAATTCTGATCTAAATACTATTTCCAATTGGGGCAGAGAAAACCTTGTTAACTTTAATGCTTCCAAAACCCAATTTCTCCATCTATCTACCCGTCAGGATCTCCCAGCGGACTATCCCTTATTCTTCAACAATACAAAAATCAACCCTTCATCTTCTCTCAATATTCTTGGTGTCTATTTTTCTTCTGCTCTCATTTGGAAGGACCATATTACCAGTCTTGCTAAGGCAGCCTCCCAGAAGCTGGGTGTGCTCAACCGCCTTAGGGGGTTCTTTTCCCCTGCACAGCTTCTTGCTCTGTACAGGGGCATAGTGCGCCCTTGTATTGAGTATTGTTCACATGTGTGGGGAGGTTCCTCTCACACCGCTCTCCTAGACAAAGTTGAAAGGAAGGCCTTTCGTATCATTAACTCCCGTCCACTCACCAACTCTCTGCAATCTCTCTCTCTCCGCCGCAATGTTGCATCTCTCTCGCTATTCTATCGATACTATAATAATCAGTGTTCCTCAGAGCTATCCCAGTGCATACCACCTCCTTTACGTAGGGCACGTGGTACCCGTCTTGCAACTCAATCCCACCCCTACTCTGTGCAACTCTCCAACCCAAGAGTGAAACGTTACTCTCAAACTTTCTTCTACTCAACATCTGAGCTCTGGAACTCTCTCCCAGAATCAGTCTTTCCCTCTTCCTATGACTTAAATTGCTTCAAACTCCGTGTGTCCAGGCATTTTGGCTCGAACGTCCCTTGATTTTGGCCCTGTCACTCTTTCAACTATGGGGGAGGCACTCGCTATAGGCAGTTATGCCTTTTGCCTCCCTCAATCACATAGAAAAAAAAAAAAAAAAAAAAAAAACACTAGTTCCTCTAAATGTGAAAATGTATTGCATATGGTACGATCGTTTGTATGGAAAACCTATACAGTTGTGGTTTTAGAACTCACAGAACGCTCTTTAATAGAAGTTTGGCTTCGAACTATCTCACTTAAGCCTTTTCACTACCACAGATCCATGTTAAACTGCGCAAAATCCTCAAAATATAGCACAAAATAAGATTAAAGACGTGACGGTACAGAAGGGGTTAACAGTTCAAAGACTCCTATGGATGTGTACCTATTATGGCTTGAGAGTGTACTATCAGCGACAACAGTTCGTTCCTCCAACCGGCCACTGTGTGAATCTGAATCACCTGGGGGTCGAAAAACGAAGCATATTTTAGGTTTAAATGGCACTTGTTGCAGATGCTTCGTTTTTCGACCCCCAGGTGTTTCGGATTCACTCAGTGGCTGGTTAGGGGAACGAACTTTTGTCGTTGATAGTACAGTCACATTCGCGGACCCCTATGATTTTGTTTATACAGTTATAACTCACAGGATTTATGTTTGGATGGAACTTGCTTTTCAATAAATAGTATATAATGTTTTGTAGTTGTATAGTCAATTATATTCATATATTCGTCTCCAGAGATATACTTCCATATTATACATAGGTGAGATCCACGAATGTGTGTGAGTGAGCTAGAGACTATAACATCCGGGTGTACAGTCACGAGCATAAATACTAAGACAACAACCAGATACTTTTTGCCCCTTTGTCTCCAAAGGTAATGTTACACTTTTTCTTCAAACTCACAATGATTTTGTTATTTAATTCTAGCTACCGTCAGACGATTTGATTTAGCTTAGTATAAACCCCTGGTGTTGAAGGAGTTCACGTTATCTGGTTGATGTCGCAGCATTTATGCTCGTGACTGTACAGTCACAAACATAAATGCTGCAACACCAACCAGATATATTGTTCGCCCTTGCGTTTCGAAAGGCATTGCTAAGTTTGTTTTCTCACACCCACAACGATTTCTTTATTTGAATCTAGCTACCGTCAAGCAAGTTTAATCAGCTTAGTATAAACCCCTTGGTGATGAATGAATTGATGTCATCTTGTTGATGTCGCAGGATTTATGCTAGTGACAGTACATTATAGTACAATCGGATGCCGTAGTCTCTATCCCACTCATAATAATTCGTTGACTTCACTTATTTTTAATTATGGAAGTGTATCTCTGGAAACGAATATATGAATATAATTGTCTACGCATCAAATACAAAACAATATAAACTATTTATTGAAAAACAATTTATATCCAAAAATAAATCTAGATAGTTATAATTGCATAAAAAAACCCATAGAGGGTCCACGACTTCATATGAGTGGGCTAGAGACTATGGTATCCAAGTGTACATAATACAATGCGTGTGTGTGGGAGAGAAAGAGACGGAGAGACCATTTGTGTTTGCGTGTGTGTGTGTGTGTTTGAGTGTGTGTGTGTGTATGCACGCCTTACACAGGTTGGTTGGCCAGCTTTGGTATAGTCTAGCAGTCCTGAGGTTTCTTATTTTTGTAATATTATGTAAACGTTTGTCATATCTGTGTTTGTTGGTATTCTATTGCTGATATAAAACAATGATTGCTGTACAGGTGACGTCTTTTTAACTATTGTAGCTATATTTAGACGATGTTGTGCATCTTAAGAAGGATCTGTGATAGTAAAAAGGGTTAAGTGAGTATAAGGGTTAAAATCTGTTAATTACTGGAGACCCTTTTTAAACTGAATACAATCGTCAAATAGTGGCCAGAATAAAGTTAAAACAATGTCACCGGTACAGAAGGGGTTAACAGTAGCTTAAGGGGGTAGTGCTTGGTTTTTTGTCTATATATTTATATATTAATTTATTATTTAGTTTCCTCGCTAGACCTTCATCAAACTAAAACAAAGAACTCCACTTAGAACCCTTTTCAAGATAAATTTGTACAATTTTCGGTAGAAAAATATCCCGGCCAAAGGCCGGTTCCATCTAAAAATACAGGCTCGCTATCGCTCGCCAGGAAAAAATCGACACCTAAATGGCACGAAAGGTCTAAATATTGACAACAAAATAGGGCAAAAGGTCTCAAAATCGCCAAACTAACGGAACGAACGTCTTAAAATTTCTAAACTTATATGCTTAACATGAGGGAAAAGGGGGTCCGGAAAAAGTGAGTACTACCCCCTTAAATGTGAGTACTACCCCCGTAAATGTGAGTACTACCCCCTTAAATGTTATACGTGACCAACTTCCATAACCGTGAGTCAAGGTGACCACTTAACCCCTTCCTTACCGTGGATGTATTGTGTGTTTATTCCAGCTATAAGTAGACGATTTTATGAAGCTTACGAGGAAACCGTGGTAGTTAAAATGGGTAATCGAGATAGTTTGAAGCATTTTAATTGTTACACGTCCTCCCTACGCTGGATAAAATCGTCCAATACTATCCAGATTATAATGACAAGAAAAACTCGGTATTAAAGGGGTTAAGGGGGTAGTACTCGCTTTTTCTGGACCCCCTTTTCCCTCATGTTAAGCATATTAGTTTTGAGGTTTCAAGACGTTCGTTCTGTTAGTTGGCGAATTTGAGACCTTTCGCCTCATTTGTTGTCAATATTAAGACCATTCGTGCCCTTTAGGTGTCATTTTTTTCCTGGCGAGCGATAGCGAGCCTCTAATTTTAGAAGGAACCGGCCTTTGGCCGAAACAAAATTCTACCGAAAAATTTACACATTTATCTTAAAAGGGGTCCTATGTTTTTTTCCTAAGCCTAATGGAGGTCTGGCGAGGAAATTAAACAAAAATATTAATAACAAAATATATAGACCAAAAACCAAGCACTATCCCCTTAAGGAGCTGTAGCCATTCTGTAGATATAATAACAACAGACAAACCATCAACACACTTTTATTGAAGGGAGAAAGACAATTTACGGCATACTGAACTATGTGTGTTCACCCGAGAATGTCCTCTATATCTAACTCTCTTTCCTTGTTCGCGAATATTAGTTATGTTACAATATCTATCTATCTGTCTATCTATCTATCTATCTATCTATCTAGCTATCTATCTGTCTGTCTGTCTATATATCTATCTATCTATCTATACTGTATATTCTGTATGTCAGAAACCACCCTTTGATATAGAAAGAAGGTAGAGCACTAACAACCCCACCAATGATCTTGTCCACATATTTTACTCAAAAAAATAAAATAAAAATAAAATAAATCGTGGGGATAATGTCTCCTCTCGTTACAATTATCCGAATTATCCGCCATTATCAGATTATCCACAAGGTCGTCTCTAGATATGACCCTGGTATTATCAGGATAATTAAAAGTAGCAGTATTGTTTGATCTGCTTCATTATTTTCAAACATGCCATAATTGTCTGCAACCAAACTTTACTGAATGGTTGAATTTGTACACTCGGATGCCATATACTAATGTAATTAAAACAATTGGCTCTATTAAAGAAGACAACATAAATGCATCGTCAACAAATAGGTTGTTGTTGTTGTTGTTCCCCAAGCTGTCTGGCCGAACAGCCCCAAGGCCCCGAGCAAGACCAAGGCCATAACCGAGCGCCCCCACAGAACCCTCCCTGCCGACCACAATAAACCCTGGGTGGGCGGGTGCCCAACCCCGAAAGGGGTTGAAATAGGGGAGCTATCCCCCCGCCAAAGGCGACTTTCTAGGGCCTTTCCTAGCTGATGCTGCGAGGATTGGGTTCTAGTCATGTGGTGATGGGCTGGGCTATAAGATGGAGAACTGAGCGACCTCTACCATACCCATAGCTTAGTCTGACTGTTCCTTTTACTTATATATTTTCTAGATCTCAAGTGACGGCGTCTCTTCCGTGGATTGACCTCCCAATCTACCAAGATTGGAAGCCAAAGCGTCAAATTTTTTCCTTTGCCCCTCAACTTTCTCTTCATAATTGCTGAGGGGCACAGGGCCCTGGGTGGGTCTTTGGTTTCCCGGCGTTTCCGCACCCTCCTCAGCTCCCCGCCATGGAGTGGCTTCGGTCACTCAGGCTTTATTGTGGTCGGCAGGGAGGGTTCTGTGGGGGCGCTCGGTTATGGCCTTGGCCTTGCTCGGGGCCTTGGGGCTGTTCGGCCAGACAGCTTGGGGAACAACAACAACAACAACCTATTTGTTGACGATGCATTTATGTTGTCTTCTTTAATAGAGCCAATTGTTTTAATTACTTTAGTATATGGCATCCGAGTGTACAAATTCAACCATTCAGTAAAGTTTATGGATCAACATAGTTATTCATTGAAACAGTATATATGGTTAGTTATTCATTGAAACAGTATATATGGTTAGTTATTCATTGAAACAGTATATGGTTAGTTTTCATTGAAACAGTATATGGGTTAGTTATTCATTGAAACAGTATATATGGTTATTCATTGAAACAGTATATATGGTTAGTTATTCATTGAAACAGTATATATGGTTAGTTATTCATTGAAACAGTATATATGGTTAGTTATTCATTGAAACAGTATATATGGTTAGTTATTCATTGAAACAGTATATATGGTTAGTTATTCATTGAAACAGTATATATGGTTAGTTATTCATTGAAACAGTATATATGGTTAGTTATTCATTGAAACAGTATATATGGTTAGTTATTCATTGAAACAGTATATATGGTTAGTTATTCATTGAAACAGTATATATGGTTAGTTATTCATTGAAACAGTATATATGGTTAGTTATTCATTGAAACAGTATATATGGTTAGTTATTCATTGAAACAGTATATGGTTAGTTATTCATTGAAACAGTATATATGGTTAGTTATTCATTGAAACAGTATATATGGTTAGTTATTCATTGAAACAGTATATATGGTTAGTTATTCATTGAAACAGTATATATGGTTAGTTATTTAATGAAAATAGGATTACATTTATATATCAATGTCAATGTTCATCTGAAGGAATCATTTACAAATACTAGTGGTTGATTCAAGATAAATTGTCCATCTGTGGTGCACTATTAGTGTGGCATGGCCTGAGGGGCAGATTTCCACTTCAGGGATTTTTTTCTTTTCTGGAAACTTTCTCCCTCATGCTTAGCCCCATTGCTTTTGATATATTTAGACGATCGCCCCATTAGTTTGGCGATTTTAAGAACTTGCACCCCATTTATGTCAATGTTATGTCTTTTCGTACCATTAAGGTGTTGATTTTATTTTTTTCCTGGCCCCATTTCTTCGTCAATATTAGGACCTTTGGTACCATTTAGGTGTCGATTTTTCTTGACGAGCGATAGCGTGCCTGTAATTGTAGGAGGAAGCGGCCTTAGGCCATGACATGTTTCTACCGAAAAAATTTACAATTTTATCTCGAAGGGGATCTATGGGATGTTTATTGAAGCTTGATAAAGGTCTAGGGAGGAAACTAAACAAATTAAGCAATATATATTTAAACCCGGTTCTCCAACATTCAGTAATACATGTTATGACCATCACTAATACCGTCTATCTACGTCATATTTACCTTTAACATTAAAGAAATATCCACAAGTGTCTATTTATATTTCGCTACAGTAAAGTTTTAGCTACTACTATATTTTCCTTAGTTTTTTCCTTCCTTCCTCATGTCAATCGAATTCACTCTTAACTTCCCAGTGATATCCAAAGTTGTGACGTTTTGCTTATGATTGTACATTGTGCATTACTTAACCCGTTCAGTACTGGTGCCGTCCTTTTAGCTTAATTATGGCTACTATTGGACGAATTTATTTAGCTTGATAAGGGCCTCCAGTACTTAACAGGCTTGGAACTATCTCACTTAACCCTTTTTACTACCAAAAATCCTTCTTAACCCTTAACTAGGGGGGGGGGGGGGGGCTTATTTGGGCATATTCAGGCCCTCCTGAATGATAAATCAAGTATCTGCATGAAAAGAAATGTATTCAGCAAAAAACTAGGCGCTAAAAGCTTCAAAATGAGACCAGAACGAACTACGTAGCATTCGTGGTTCTCATACAGTGGTACCAGTAACATGGGAGTTTAGCGTATAGCGGTATATTTTTCCCAGCTACGCTCACTATTGGCTACACTGCCGGCCTCTCGAGAACACAGGGAGGGTGAGTCAGTGGGCGGCGGTAGGCCCTGGGAAACGGACGTGTGGCCCGCTGCGCTCCCGGCCATTTGCACTCGATTTTAACCCTTTAAAAGCCATAATAATGTTATCAAACTTGCTTCAAATTGGCGCCCGGCTTTAGCCGGGCACCACTCTTTAAGGGTTAAACTACACAAAATTGTTCAAATACATCTAGAATATAATGGAAAAGACGTTGTTGGTACAGAAGGGGTTAAAGTGATGATTTGATAGCCATCAGAGAGACCCAACCAAAATAGTTTTATATATGAAATATGAATATGAAAATCAGGTAACCAGTCTTTCATGAAAAGCTGGCTATTAAATATTACTGCCTGTCTTGTCCCTCTACAGGAACCAAAGGAGTTTATTTTAGAAACTCGATGACATAAATGAAATACCTGCCAAACATAGTAAATAAAACAATATAAATAACAATAACAACAGTAATAATGATTGTAGTACTTCTTTTTTTTCTCGAATATACTATTTATGGGGGATAAATCGACAGTCATCTAGAAGTTCGTATACTTTATTTAACAAACTTTGTAACTACTCTAATAACTGTTTCTCTGTTCGGGCCGAGATGAGTACAAGACACGGATTGCATATTACGTCGATTCACGATAGGTTGTACTTTGGAACCCTAGAGCCCCCGTTACTCCCTAGTTGAATTCCCGTTATTCAGGTATTGACTCAAGTCGACTTCGATCCAAAGGCACGTTATTAGTTTCTAAATTAATATAGTTTATGGTGAGCCCTGCTGTGTCTACTATAGAGACCAGGGCCTAATAAATCAACCATTATTTACCTATTTAAACAAAAGTTATATTCTTTATCTAACCTTAAGAATTAAACGCGTCCACTGGGCCTATTTCGTCTACTCCCGAGACCAAGGCATTACTAAATATAATCTCTTTACTAATATTTCCTATACATTACATTGACTCATATTACAAAGACGTCGTTACAACAAGGGTACCTCAACACTCTATGAATATACAAAAAAATCCTCCAAATGAACCGGTCGGGATTACAAGCTATCTAGATTTCCCTCTCAAATACAATCTTGGGTTTTATCACACAGTTACTCAAAAGAACAGGATGTTTCCACTATTTACCTTGATCAATCTGGTTGATAACACCCTCCGATTATACGCTCACATAATCCTATTACAAAGAAGCTATATTCACATAAAACACTTAGTCAATAATATGTCTTAAATGGGTAAACTGTACCTCAAAACCTCTACACGGAAAAGATTCTCGGTTGTAATCCTTTATATATATTCTTATGATTACATTACTATACTGAACGTAACACCCTTAACGCTCCACCAAAACTAACCAAATATCCTCTCTAATGATAATGGATATTGTTTCTTTCTTTTAACAAAAGAGTTCGTTATTTATATGGACTAGTGTCCTTCCTATCTATAACTGATCTATCGGGCAACTATTAAATGTTTCCCCTGAGCCTATTGGTTGCCCATCTATCTTTATGAATTGTTCTATCCCCCCTTTACTTTATACCTAAATCTTTCCTATCAGACCCTATCTAATTACAACTCTCGGCATTACGCCTTTGCTAACAAGAATACCTATTTCCTTGTTTTAATACATCATCATTTTATGTACATATAAGTCTAGGATCTTTTCCCTTTAGTCTGTCCTATAAGGACAATTCAATTACAAGGTAGGTTGGGGAGATGAGAGGTCTCTAAGGATTAGAGAGAAGTAAAGATGGAAATGAAGAGCAAACTCGAAGAGTAAAAGGTGGAGGGCTGTCCTCCTTGCTATTTTTCATGAGTTTTTTGTTGATAGGAGCATCTCTGGAGCAGCAGTGCCACGTGGTGTTGATGTGGAGAGGCAGCTGATGTTGGTGATGGAAGGCCACTGATGTTGATGGAGTTGTAGTTATTTTGAGTTTATAAGTTGTTCAAGTTTCTTCCACATTTCTTCAAGGTGTTCAGGAAACTCTAGACCTGATTCCTTTGCATGTCTGAATTTTTGTAGTACATCTTCAGGTCGCTGGGATGGTGTAGAGCTGGCAGTCACCAAGTCAACATCCTCGTCTCCTTCCTCCATCCCCTCCACATCGACGTCTTCTCCTATGGTGGAGTTGGAGACGATGTAGAGGAGTTGGTTGCCACTGGATCTTGAAGGGTGGCAGGTGCTGGAGTCGAGGCTGCTGCTGGTCCGGTGACGTTGACTGCTGGTGGCGGTGGTGATGCAGAGACTGTTGATTGTGGTGGTGGTGGGGGTCTTGAGAGGGGCATCTGGATGTCCAGTCTCCTTCTCGGGTGGCTTCTTTGCCTCATAGCCTGAGTGGGAATGAGGTTGGGTGGTGAAGGTGGTCCTGGAAGAGGTGGGATGATGATGGGAGGGAGGTTGTTTGCCTTCAGGAGTGTAGGAAGATACTCCTGAAGCAGCGTGTGATCCCCTTTGCAGAGGGTCACTGCAGTTGTAACAACAACCAAGACCAAGTCCGGTGTTGAACAACTGACTGCTGCTGTGGCTTGGTGGTAGTCCTCCCTCTTACCTCTTCTACCATGCCTGGAACCCTTCAGGATCTCTCCATCAGGGCCCATGACATTGATGGCCTCATCTCCTCTCCTTCTCCTCTTGATGATGAATGATACCCTCTCATTGGTGGCAAGAGAGGGCACATGATGGAGAGGATTGGGTTTGGAGATGCCAGTGAAGTGGACAAAGATGTCACCTCCACTGTAGGTGATGACACCGAAGCTTTTTTTGACATTGAACCACTTAACGTGGCCAGTGAGCTTGGTGGTGGCACTGGGAGTATCAGTTATGATGATTGGCTGGCTGATCTCTGCTGGCTGGTGAATCTATAAGGACACATAAATTATTTAAGGAACCACTAGGTTAGTCAAGCACTTTCTCTCTTTTTCTTTAAGTCTGGTTCGGGCCCAATATGGGTCCTTAAAAAATATATATATTGTCTGTGGTCAAGTGTATGTACTGGAACTGTTATACCACCACAGAGCTGGCCTATAGCTCTTCTGAAAGTTCTCGCTCCCGTCCACTAATTGTCGTCCCTCTTGCATCGTTTGGCTGTGAGTGTGTAAGCTAGCGATGTGACGACAGGCGGCCGGATACTTAACGTGTATCCGCCTAGTGGATGACAGCGAGTCTAGTTCAGGAGTGGTCTGTGCTGGAACATTAGGTTGGGGCAGGGTAGCTGGAATGGTTGGCTCCGAGTTCCCTTTAGTGCCCGAGCGAGAGAGAGTAAATGGGTTACAAGAAGCTAGCCCAGTGAGTTCCGAGGGGTGAATGACCCCAGTAACCTTTCCTCCCATCCCTTTTTAGTCCCGCCTCCCGCTCTCCCGCGCTGAGCGGTTCGCAAGGCCTCCCGGTTGCTTTGATTTCTCGCTTTCTCCACCTCCACTCTCTTCTCTTCATAATAAATTCCTGGAAGCTGGTTACAAATGTTTTACAGTGGCTTACGGGAGTATAGGGCTGGCACCGAGGTATTGGATCTATTGCAACCAGAGGAATATGTCCGGGAAGAGAACGAGAGCGAATTTAGAGGTGAGGCTGGAAGTTCAGCTGTGTGCTCCGAAAATGGAGGCCGCTGATTGGTTGGCTGGGAAGGTGTGTAGTGTTGACCTTTGGAACTGTGAAAATCAGCTGGCGAGGCGAGCAAGTAGAAGGGAGCACGGTGATTGGTGGAGGGCTTTTCTACTTTAATGATAATAATAATAATAATAAAAATAATAATAATAATATTAATAACAGCAATAATAACAATAGTTGTAGCATGTGACTCACTTTAATATACAGTATATAACATGTAAGCTAGACTCCCTCTATTTATCTATGCCCACTTTTATTGTCAAGCCTTGTCACTCTAACTGTCACTGTATGACCATACTGAATTCCATCAGCATTATAATTATATATGTACTACATGCTATTATAGATTAAGCACCTACAATCTACTAACCCCTTTAGATAATCACATATTTAACTTCACCTTCATAATCCTTATATGAAACTTATCACACTGACATGTTTATTTGAATTGTTTATACTTACATTGTATAAACACTCTCTGTAAACAACTCCTCCCCCTTAGACACGACCGAATACCTGAATTCATATAACAAGACCGAGTTGCACTCTTGCTGAGTTGACACTCCTCCCCTAGAGACTACCCAAGCTGCACTGTGAGACGGAAGAGAGTTCACTCTACACCCTGGGCTCTGTGAGGAAGGTTATACTCCAATTCCTCTCCAGTTCACGTTCCTCTCCCATCACTATTAACACTTATTTCAATCCACGTCAATCTTGTACTCTAAACCTAACTCATAGACTTAGTTTTGAACAAGCCCTATAACCTTTATTACTCTTAAGTCTCCATCTTAGTATATCATTAATCATTAACCCCAGACTGAGTATATAATCCACACTAACTCATTCTTAACCAGTTAGGAGTATATCTAAGCTGTATTATAAGTTATGTTGAATATATAAATATATAATTATTAAGATCTCCTTTAATCCTTTGATTATATTTATGTACAGTATATCCCCTGGTTACATAGTAATAACAATACTACTACTACTACTACTAATAATAATAATAATAATAATAATAGTAATGATATTATATATACTCAGGCCCAATCCCCACTGTTCCTATTTGTTTTTCTTTTGTTTTCCCTCTTTTCCTTTTTTTCTTTTCTAGGGCCAACTCAAGACAGAGCCAGAATAGGGATAACATAACAGAAAACAATGAACAAACAAAAACAAAATACAAATTCACACACATCTTGGTCATCCAGGAGAAGACCCAGAGACCAAGGTCACCAAGGTCCCTCCAGCACTTCCCCAGCCCCCGACCACTCGAAGAGGTTCCGATCTCGGCAGGCAGAGATGTACCAGAGCGAAACCACAAGCCCGCTCACCACACTTCTAGGCGCACCCTTCATATAAACCGTCTCCCCGGGCCAGGCGCCTGATGGACTATTATCTAGTCCAACTTGCCCTCGACCCCTTCCCCCAAATGACCACGTGTTCACTCATCTATTCACAAGCATTCTCCATTCATTCCTGTTTTTTACCACTTCCCTTGCCTGATTAATAGTCATTCCTCTATCATCCAAAGCTTGTCTTACACAGTCTCTCCATATCAATGGGGTCTTCCTGCCCTTCTATCTCCCCTTGTATCTGACTCACATATTCTCTTTGCAATCCTTTCGTCTTTCATTCGTTCAACATGACCATACCAGCTCAGCACCCTTCTGTCCACTCTGGCCGAAAAATGTTCCTGCTGCCCCACTCTCCTATGTATCTCTTCATTCCTCAATCTGTCTCTATGAGTAACTCCACACATACTACTCAAGCAGCTCATCTCCATCACATCCAGCTTTCATCTCTCCGTTTCATTCAGAGCCCATGTCTCAGCCCCATACATCACTGTTGGCACAATTCTTTGATACATTGCACTTTTTACTTTCATTCCGAGATTTCTCGTCTTCCACATACTTCCCAATTCTCCGAAAACCTTCCTTCCTTCACACTCTCTCTGTTTTACCTCCATTTCCATACCTCCACTCCTGCTTATCGTTCCTCCTAGATATTTAAAACACTCTACTTGTTCCAATATTTCCCCATCCAACCTCACCTCTAGATTCACCCTATGCTCTCCCCTATTACACACCATTACTTTACTTTTATTGACGTTCACCTTCAGTTTCCTCCTCCCACAAACCACACCAAACTCTTTGACTACCCGCTGCAGTTTCTCCTCAGAATCCGCCACCAACGCTGTGTCATCAGCGAACAACAACTGATTCAACTCCCAATCTCTACCATTCTTTCCTACTAAACCAAATCCTCTTCCCATAGTTCTCATTTTTACCTCCCTCACCACACCATATATAAACCGCCATGGTGACAATACACAACCCTGTCGCAAACCTAACTTTACCTCAAACGATTCACTCAACTCACCATTTCCTACTCTAACACAGGCTCTGCTCCCTTCATAAAAACTCTTAGCTGCTTTAAACAAATTTCCTCCAATTTCATAAATCCGTAACACCTTCCACATTGCTTCACGATCTACAGGATCATACGCTTTTTCCAAATCCATAAAAGCCCAAAATGTCTCCTTATGTTGTGACGCTCACCGCTTCACCCAGAACCGCATGGCTTACTCGCTAGGACTCGCCAGGGTAGAAAATGTAGCTGCAGTCTACCTATCATTGTGTACTTTCCTTCTCGAGAAAGCTTGTGTTGCAGACAGTTCAGAACTGTCCTTTATTTTCGTCTGTCACAATCCTTTCTATTTTATTTAGTCAATTGAAAGTATTGTGTTAAGTAGTTGAATGATGGGAAGGCGAGCGGGAGAGAGAGAGAGAGAGACCAGGTGGTGTGACTTGGTGGTGAGTGTGGCGCGTGGCTGGCCCCCTTACATAGGCCTCGCGGGATTCATTGCCTCCTGCCTAACACTGCCTACTAGGCGGCTGCTTACTGGGCGACTGTCGCGCGCCCTCGTGCCATTCCTGCGAACTGGGACTCCAGCGAGGCGGTCCCTGGGAATATCCTTGTCAGATCCTTCCCAGACAGCATACTCTAAGCATCTCCCATGAACTGTTCCACACTCTTGTCTTAGAATCTTTCTCTCCTACTGCCCCTATCATTTCCACTACTTCCTCACCTTTTATTAATATCAATCCCCCTCTGGTTCCCTGCATCCACACCTTGAATTGGTGGCCAGACTGTATTATATGCTGGATCTCACATTTCTTATGTACTAGGCTAAGGTTGAAGAGAGTCGTTGTCTTTTTGGGAGATTGTATTGCTCGGACTGTCTCCATCAATCACTAATGTTTCTACAGGGTTAAATAATGCTAGACTAGGGATCAGGTACCTTGCTCTTGGTGTTTTCACTGTGTGTGTAGGCTACTTTTGAGCTGCACGACACTACGGATTCTGTGGGTTACCGGGGTGGATCTTTTGTCTGTGTACCTTGGAGTTTCGACAGTGTAGTGCGTGAGGGCTGCTTGCCTAATCCACCCAACACTGTTCTAACTCTATTTGCTTTTACATTTGAGGGTCGCCAGGAGGATACTCAATACTTGTGATTGAGAATCCTCAAGAGAGCACCCCTTCATATTAACGTAATCAGGCCACACAGACCCAAGGTCCACACTAGGCTAGGAGCTGCCTTGCTCCACCAGAATTATGTACCTTTGCGCATCCCAGCTAGACTTTATTAACCCGGGTAGACATTAGCTGGATTAGATCATATACTCTTTTATGCATACCCATTATTTCTACACAAGCATTTTGAGGTCTAGGTTGCTGTAGAGAGACACAACCAGCATAGACGTTTGTTAATAGGAGTACTACTTTTTCGTGGCAAGCATTATTACTGTTGCACCGCTTATAATATTCTTGTGTCCAATAACATTATAGGTCCAGCCTTTGTGTATTTAGCCTACACGTGCATTGTCCTGCCTCCTGCTTTTTTGTGGTTCCATTTCCGATACGTTCTTCTTAGTAGCATCCACATTATTCAGAAGATTCCTTGTTCGGTGCTTGAGGACTTTACAACACTTTCTTTCATAAAGGAGTGACAGATATTATTGATTAAAGTAACGTTAAGTAAACTTCTTCTTGTTTGCATTAGATCACTCTTGTGATTTAACCCTTATGATTTAATTAGTTAACTATCTTTTCCTTGTGTACCATAACTAAGCAACCATATGTTATAGGTAATAGGCTGTTTCAGAGAACATCAGCCTATGGTAGAAGCACATAGATACTGAGAGTTAAGATACCCCGCTATCGCAGATATAACTTTGGAGGGTATTATGTGTTCTTTGTTCGACGGGATTATATATCAGGGGTTGGATCTAGCGTTTCCGTTGTTGCATTTATGCCAGTCTAGTCCAATGTATAAGAGCCACTGATTTATACGAGACCCGATCGTAACAAATGGCGACCTAGCTCAGGATTTGGTGAACTGACATATAATTGCAGGTTATTGTGCAGATTTTTCTCACAGTTTAGGCAGTGAACATTTGTTGATTTTGTGGAATATTTTTTGAGGACATGCAAGAATTATTTTTTTAGCAAAGTAATATAGCACTTAAGCGGTCTCCGAGAATTTTTTATTGTGAATATTGTGGTATAAGAGTTTGGGGTACTTCTTTTTTGTGTATCAAAGTGAAAAATCTTCAGTGAGCATCATGTCTTATAGCGGATCAGTGCAGGATGAGGACACAGTACGTGATGTAGAAGCTGAGGAGCAGCAGCATTGGCAGGTTGTTAACTTGGTGAACAGTGAGGAGGATGCAAGGATTTTTTTTACAATGGCCTGTTACTTCCGACAGGTTGGTGGGTATAAATCGGTACGGTCTCCAGTGCTTAGCCGCAGCTATCGGTCATGTATGTACTAGGGGCATGACCAAGGATGACCTAATGACGTGTGTGCTGGGTGGGGTGACTGGTGTACGAGGTAGGGTGAGTACTCAGAGCCCTTTGGCCAAGCCTCCCCTTCACTCGACTCCCAATCCTCCTATTGGAGTAACGACCCTGAGCACGCTTCCGCAGGTGGGTAGTGACTGGCAGGGTGGTTTGCCCCTGGGGGGATCACCGGGTATTTCTAACATCATTGCATCTCCTCCTCCTCCTCAAGGTTTGACCCCGGAGATGCTCTTTCAGCTCGAGATGGCAAAGATGCAACATCAGAGTCAACAGCAGATAGAGCTAGCTAAGATAGAAGAGAGAAAAGAGCTGGCTAGGATGCAGCAACAGACGAGGGAAGCTGAGCTTAGGACTGAACTAGAATCTACAAGATACTGTGCCGACATGGATTTAGAGAAGTCTCGTGTTGAGACGACGGGACAGCGACTCGGTACTGGAAACCGTGCGCATGATCAGTCTCTGTCGCACCTTCTCAAACTGGTCCCTGTATTTGACGAGTCTGGTGTCACAGAGTTTTTCAATAGATTTGAGAAGAAGTGCCGGGAGCATCAGTGGCCTGAAGTTAAGTGGGCGGCCCTTGTGTCCTCTAGACTCGTAGGTAAGGGGCTCAAGGCTTACGATGCACTGCCTTTGGAGTCCTGCGTTGTTTATGAGGAGCTCAAGGAGGCTGTCCTGCGGACATATTAGCTACAACCCGAGACATATAGGTTAAAGTTCCGGGGTGTGACTAAGGGGTGAGACAGTACCTTCTTGGAGCACACACGGGACCTGTCCGACGCTATGGGAAACTGGCTCAGATCAGAATAGACAACTACGTTTGATGAGATGAAACAGTTGATGCTTCTAGAGCAGTTTTATAAGTGTACGGGCGGCGACTTGACTTTAAACCTTAAAGAGAAGAACCCAAGAACTCTCGTAGAAGCAGCAGAGACGGCTGATCGTCGGTTGTCACTAATTCGGGGGTGCGGCTCTGCACAGAGAAACGATGTAGGCGTTAAGGAGCGTTACCCTCCCCGTCCCCGGAATATGGACACACATAAATTTAAAAGCAATGACACCAAGACTGATCACAAACCTAGCACCGCCCCGTTTAAGAAGGGTCAGGGGACTTTTACACCTCAGTATAAGTCCAAGGGGAAATTTGAGTGTTATCACTGTCACAAAGAGGGGCACATGGCAAAAGCTTGTCCGAGCAGACCTCCCACGGCGGCTGTGTCATTGGCTCGCAGCATTGGGGTGTTCCAGAAGTCTTCTGTGTTTGCTGGAGGCATAAGATCAGAGGATGGAGCACCGCCAGTGAAGAAGGATCCGGAAGGCTCGAACCCTGTCCGCAATGCCTTTTGCGACCATAGAGGGCATGGCTGCGTGAAGTGGGGGGGCAAGAAGCACAGGGTACAGCTTTTGCGTGACACAGGTGCCTCTCAGACACTCTTGAAGAATTTCACTGGTAGACCCATAAACGCGGCGCGGATAGTTGTGATGCAGGGAGTTAATGCAACTAGGGCATACCCGCTTGTTAGAATGGAGCTTGAAGTTGACGGTGTGACTCGCGAACTGGATGTGGGAATCGTGGAGAAATTGCCTGTTGGGGGCATCGACCTCCTTCTCGGCAATGACTTTGCGGTGCCTGCTTCTAAGGTTTCACCCTTAGTCGTTGCCGAGGAGCCGGCCGACGTGAGTAGGGAGGAACAGGAATGGGTTGAGAAGTGTCAGGTGCAACCAATGGCGTGTATTGTAACCAGATCTCTCGCATCCAGGGAGTCACAGCCTAACCAACAGTCTTCAAATAAGCGGAGGAACGGTCACGAGAAGGTGCTGAAAGCTGATACGGTGGAGAGTCTAGTACCAGCAGCGCTTCTCGGGGACTCAGTATTAGAACCGTTATTAGAGTCTGGAGAAGCACCACCAGCTGTCACTGAGAGTGTAGAGGCAGGGCTTAAAGAGACTCAGAGGCAGCAACGGTATACACGGAGCGAGCAACGGGATACAAAGTTCGATGTTGGGGGAGGGCATGAGTTGTTTCGCAAACACTTAGACAGGCTAGCTCCCTCAGATATTCGCAAATTGCAGCTAAAGACCCGGATGTTCTAAAGTGTAGTGACGGTGCTGTCGAACTTGAGAGTAGAGAACGAATGTTGCGTAGTCTGGAGTTGGCTGGCCGCAATCTGGTAGGCTCTCAGGCCCTCATGAAGGACAGGTACGACCACAAGGTGAAACTCAGGGAGTTTCACGTGGGTCAGGAGGTGTTGATACTACTCCCTCTTGTAGGTCACCCCTTATCCGCAAAGTACGCTGGTCCTTATAGGGTAGCAGAGAAGCTCTCGGACTTAGATTACCTGGTGGCCACTCCAGACAGGCGTAAGAGGAATCATTATGTCATGTCAACCTGATGAAGGAGTATGTGAGGCGCCCACCTGAGCCTCTCACTGTCCCTGTGATGACTTTCAGCAGTCAAGGTGGAGAAGGAGAACGGGACAGTCATGCGCAGGTGGATGACAACTGGGATTATCATGTTTCTGCAGATCAGTGGGCGGGAAACACGAGACAGGCGGCTCATGAGGCTTTGCAACACCTACCTGAGCATAGGGTGTGGCTGTCGAGCACCTATTCTGTTTATACCCTACTGTATTTGCGGAACACCCAGGCCTCACTACTCATGAGGTGCACGACGTTGACGTCGGAGACCACCCACCCTTCAAATCAGTGCCCTATAGGGTGCCCCCTGTTAAACTTCCGGCCCTCCGGGCGGAGTTGGAGTATATGTTGCAACAGGGACTGATCGAGAAGGGGGCGGTAAAGTGGACATCTCCCGTAATGCTGCAACCTAAGCCGGATGGCAAGGTGCGCTTCTGTGTTGATTACCGCAGGCTAAACGGCTTGACTCCCACCAGCCCATATGCTCTTCCCCGGGTCGATGACTGTGTAGACAAGATTGACAGGGCCAAGTTCTTGACCAAGGTGGACCTGGTAAAAGGTTACTGGCAGGTGCCTTTGTCTGAATGGGCGAAAGAGGTGTGTGGTTTTGTGGTGGATGGTGCTACATATCGTTGTAATGTCACGCCGTACGGTCTAAAGAACGCACCAGCGACCTTCCAAAGCTTGATGAACGAGTTAGTGGCTGACATTCCGAACTGTACCGTGTACCTGGACGACGTCATTATCTACGATGACGATTTCAAGAGCCACTGTGAACATGTAGAATCCCTATTTAAGAAATTAAGCGAGGCAAACTTGGTGGTCAACCTGGGAAAGTGTGATTTTGTGCGGGCTACCGTGCAGTATCTGGGGTTCATGGTGGGTTTGGGCCAGGTGTGCCCCCCACAGAACAAGATATTGGCTATTAACCACTTCCCCAGGCCGTCCACCAAGAAGCAGATCATGAGGTTTTTGGGCATGATTGGTTACTACCGCCGCTTTATAAAGGGCTATTCTACTGTGCTGGCTCCTCTGACGAACCTATTGGCCAAAGATAGAAAGTTTAAGTGGGCGCCTGAGTGTGAGAGGGCTTTTTTGCTAGTAAAACACCTGTTGCGTACTCACCCAATCCTCAGGGCCCCGGACTTTAGCCGACCATTCCAGCTGGCAACTGATGCCAGTGGTGTGGGGGCTGGTGCCGTTCTGATGCAATCAGACGTAGATGGGCTGGAGCACCCAGTCAGTTTCTTCTCAAAAAAGTTCAACTCGGCGCAGAAGAACTATTCAGTAGTTGAGAAGGAACTGCTGGCGATTGTGCTAGCGCTCAGGCACTTTGAGGTGTATGTTCCAGCCTATGGACCAGTTGTGGTGATCTACACCGACCATCACCCCCTCAAGTTCCTGAATCAATTCCATAACCGGAATATGAGGCTGACCAGGTGGTCATTAATGTTGCAGGAATACAACCTAGACATACGCCATATTGCCGGTTCTGAGAATGTGATTGCAGATTGCTTATCGAGGGTGGAAGACCCGGGGTAGATCATCACAAGGGTAGCCTCCTACTTTGGTTTGATTAGTATGTTTACGTCTGGTGCTTGTTGGCTCGCGTGTGTAGCCCAGCGTATTGGGTCGTAAAGTAGGAGTTGCTGTGTTGGTATAGAAGAAAAAACTAGGCTTGCCCCTGTAGTGCAGCCGCCATAAACATATTAAAAATATAAAAAATCCTATAAAAACTCTTTCTTTGATAGTTACATTTTGTTTAAGTATGTTATAGCAGAAATTCTGAGTTGTACTCCTCTCAGAAGGCTGGGCTAGTGAAGCTCGCTCTTATGAGCATAACTATGTAATTTAATCTATTGTGTTGGGAAGGGTTGTTAATTTTTATAATGTGTTATTTTGAAGAGAACTGTGCTTTACATTTCATTGTCGCTGGGTGGCTAGGAGTGGCGAATTTTGTATGGGTTCTGCGTGTCAGATTTAGAGCTCATAGTTGGAGCCTCTTAAAAATCTTGGGTGGGGTGTGACGCTCACCGCTTCCCCCAGAACTGCATGGCTTACTCGCTAGGACTCGCCAGGGTAGAGAATGTAGCTACAGTCTACCTATAATTGTGTACTTTCCTTTTCGAGAAAGCTTGTGTTGCAGACAGTTCAGAACTGTTCTTTATTTTCGTCTGTCACAATCCTTTCTATTTTATTTAGTCAATTGAAAGTATTGTGTTAAGTAGTTGAATGATGGGAAGGCGAGCGGGAGAGAGAGAGAGAGAGAGAGAGACCAGGTGGTGTGACTTGGTGGTGAGTGTGGCGCGTGGCTGGCCCCCTTACATAGGCCTCGCGGGATTCGTTGCCTCCTTCCTAACACTGCCTACTAGGCGGATGCTTACTGGGCGACTGTCGCGCGCCCTCGTGCCATTCCTGCGAACTGGGACTCCAGCGAGGCGGTCCCTGGGAATATCCTTGTCAGATCCTTCCCAGACAGCATACTCTAAGCATCTCCCATGAACTGTTCCACACTCTTGTCTTAGAATCTCTCTCTCCTACTGCCTCTATCATTTCCACTACTTCCTCACCTTTTATTAATATCAATCCCCCTCTGGTTCCCTGCATCCACACCTTGAATTGGTGGCCAGACTGTATTATATGCTGGATCTCACATTTCTTATGTTCTAGGCTAAGGTTGAAGAGAGTCGTTGTCTTTTTGGGAGATTGTATTGCTCGGACTGTCTCCATCAATCACTAATGTTTCTACAGGGTTAAATAATGCTAGACTAGGGATCAGGTACCTTGCTGTTGGTGTTTTCACTGTGTGTAGGCTACTTTTGAGCTGCACGACACTACGGATTCTGTGGGTTACCTGGGTGGATCTTTTTTCTGTGTGCCTTGGAGTTTAGACTGTGTAGTGTGTGAGGACTGCTTGCCTAATCCCCCCAACACTGTTCTAACTCTATTTGCTTTTACTTTTGAGGGTCGCCAGGAGGATACTCGATACTTGTGATCGAGAATCACCCCTTCATATTAACGTAATCAGGCCGCACAGACCCAAGGTCCACACTAGGCTAGGAGCTGCCTTGCTCCACCAGAATTCTGTACCTTTGCGCATCTCAGCTAGACTTTATTAACCCGGGTAGACATTAGATGGATTAGATCATATACTCTTTTATGCATACCCATTATTTCTACACAAGCATTTTGAGGTCTAGGTTGCTGTAGAGAGACACAACCAGCATAGACCGGTTTTGTTAATAGGAGTACTACTTTTTCGTGGCGAGCATTATTACTGTTGCACCGCTTATAATATTCTTGTGTCCAATAACATTATAGGTCCAGCCTTTTTGTGTATTTAGCCTACACGTGCATTGTCCTGCCTCCTGCTATTTTGTGGTTCCATTTCCGATACGTTCTTCTTAGTAGCATCCGACATTATTCAGAAGATTCCTTGTTCGGTGCTTGAGGACTTTACAACACTTTCTTTCATAAAGGAGTGACAGATATTATTGATTAAAGTAACGTTAAGTAAACCTTCTTCTTGTTTGCATTAGATCACTCTTGTGATTTAATTAAGTTAACTATCTTTTCCTTGTGTACCATAACTAAGCAACCATGTGTTATAGGTAATAGGCTGTTTCAGAGAACATCTGTCTATGGTAGAAGCACATAGATACTGAGAGTTAAGATACCCCGCTATCGCAGATATAACTCTGGAGGGTATATGTGATCTTTGTTCGACGGGATTATATATCAGGGGTTGGATCTAGCGTTTCCGTTGTTGCATTTATGCCAGTCTAGTCCAATGTATAAGAGCCACTGATTTATACGAGACCCTATCGTAACAATGCTTCTCTAAATATTTCTCAATAGTATTAACAATAATAATAATAAATGCCAGTCAAACACATCACACAAAACAGTTACATTAATTGCTACGCAAATATTAACCAAACGGAGATTTACTAATAGAATCGTACACGTATCTCTCTATATCTATCTATCACACACACACACACACACACACACACACACACATATACACACACACATACACACACAGTCAGGTCCATTTCTTACACATTTCTCCACCACGCCTCGCTACTCCTTCCGCCAAACAGTTTTTATGTCTCTCTCATTCTCTTTTCCAGCCACCTTCTCTCTGGCTAACAGTGTTAATGTTTACTCTATAATTCACATGTCCTCGCTGTCCTGTGAGGTACGTCGGCTGCTCTACTCGAGTTTTCCAATCTAGAATCATGGAACATATTGGGAAGAGTATTTTCTTTGTATAGTGTCTTTTTGTATCGCATTCTATATTTTAGGAAATCAGTGTATATATAATTGAACGTTCCCTATCGTTTTTCACAATTAAGCGATTCACATTTACCCTTTGCTCTATGCTGATTGACATATTTATTTTAAAATAAGATATTTGTGAATAAGTATTCACTAATAGGCAACGTTTCAGTAGATATAAAGTTCCTCATAACATTATCATTCAGTTGGAACGAAAACCCCACCCAATCTAGACAGTCACTATGTAACTACAGTAACGCATTATATTTCTCAACGTTTTATCATGTATTTACTAGATAGGTTAAGCTTAGACAACTTTAATTGTTTTAATCCTTTATTTGTGTTTTATATCCGTAGTATACTTTTAATATGGACAAATTATTTATAATGTTAATATCCATAGCGAAATGTTTCGTTTTCATAGGACCGGCTATGTTTTAGCCTGATGATGGACAAGGTTAATCCGAAATATTGAAAGAAATAAAAACGTCAAGATGAACACCGTTGTTGCTCTGATCCTTCATATTATTATAAATATATATATATATACTTTATATATATATATATATATATATATATATATATATATATATATATATATATACTGTATATACTGTATATTTTTTTTTTTTTTTTTTTTTTTGCCTTGTCATTTTAGCATATCTGACGGCCTTTAGACCTACTGTTGCTATTTACCATGCCCCTTCCCTCTTGGTTGGGCAGCACCAATGCGTTCAGACAAATATAACAACCGTCGATAAAAGCTTTCATATACTGTATATCATCCACCCACTGCTCCACCATTTTCTAAGCAACTTCTGTCCGGCCAAGTTTGACCATTAATGATATAATATTGAAAGTTACATGATACTATTTATTAAGTAGCTTAGAGATATATTATCAACTCATTTCAATATACTTTGATTACGTAAAATACAAAAGACAAATAGAAACAAGCATTAATCATACTCAAACTTAGGTTATTTCTTAGTATATTCTAGCTTGCCAAATGTATCTTGAATATTGCTATGGTTCTGCGGTATATTCTTCCAGCACGGACGCCTTAATAAGGGGAGGTTTTTAGTGTGTTCCCTAGATCTCCATCAAGCTTAAAAATACAACACCTTGACCCCCTTTCAAGATAAATGTGTACATTTTTCGGTAGAATGTACCGGCCAAAGGCCGGTTCCTCTTAGATTTCAGGCTCACTATCGCTCGCCAGGAAATAATCGACACCTAAATTACCTAAATTACACAAGAAGTCTTAATATTGACAAAGAAATGCGTCGAAGTGTCTTAAAATCGCCAAACTAATGGGTCAAACGTCTTAGCATTTAAGAACTAATGGGGCTAAACATATATAATCAACCCACTGCCCCACCATTCTGTTGGCAACTTCTGTCATGCCAAGTTACCACTAACGTTTGTCACTGTCACGGCCAATCGTTTACGTATCGAGTATTGTACGTACTGTATCCGTAAGTACTGTATACGTAAGTACTGTATCCGTAAGTACTGTATCCGTAAGTACTGTATCCGTAAGTACTGTATCCGTAAGTACTGTATCCGTAAGTACTGTATCCGTAAGTACTGTATCCGTAACTGTATCCGTTCCGTAAGTACTGTATCCGTAAGTACTGTATCCGTAAGTACTGTATCCGTAAGTACTGTATCCGTAAGTACTGTATCCGTAAGTACTGTATCCGTAAGTACTGAGCGTATTTTCTCTTTGGATTAGGTAAATAATAAACATAATGCATTAATACTTCATAATTTTGATTATATTATTTGGTTATTTAATCTGCTTTGCTCTTTTGCTAGCTTACTATTCCTAAAATAAACCACAAAGCTATGATTTATATTGTAAAGATTAATCATAAACTGGAATACCACAGGCCTTTGTTTGTATCGCTATCATTGACCTACTATTAATGGGAATTAATATATTGTTTTATCACTGGTGTGGTATAACACCCACGGAAATTCGTAATATGATAACATATATACATTACGCTATGTTACAATCACTGTTGTAAGTGTATAATGTAAAGGAGAGAACACTGAAGCATGTGAATTTGGTTTTAGGATGGTAAAACATTATGCTAAAGTAACAATGACAGGCTCAGAAAATACAATTTATGAATATTGAAGTAACACAGTAGCCAGATGAGGAACTTGGTCTTTCGGGAGGCGATTTGAGAAAAGTAAACTTCAAAGCTACATGAAATGAAATACTGTAGCACTGATGTATAGCACAATGATTATCTAAAATACATTCCATTTGTTGGTTGACAATGGATTGTATTTCCGGTGTTAGTAGGAATTATTCGGTTTTGCTTGTACGTTTTTACCAACAAAACCCAATAATTAGATATATTCTACAAAAGTGCAATTTAATCGTTCTAACCAAACAGTGTTTCGTTTCTCAACCAATGTGAATATATTGACTGTCAACAATTATTATCTGCCATACATGGAGTTAATACCTAACCATTTGTCACATATCTTAACGCACCCTAACCTAAATGTAATATTTGTATCTTTGAATATATAAAATATGTCTTACAATACACTTAGAGACATTAACTTTCATTGTTTTACTATGAAGTATAATTAGAAAGGCAAGGGTGATGTAAAACAACCCAATAACAATATTAATTGTATAAACATTTAAATATGAATAAATAGTTGTGTAATACCTTAGCTTAAAAATGTTAATATTTCAATCAGCAAATAAACTCCAATTACAATGCCATCAACTACTCCCTCCTAACATTAGTATCCTAATCTATTACAAATTGTTTTCTACATTTGACATCCCCTGCTTCCATTAACTGTCCTGCCCTCCTCCTCTTACCATTAACTGTTTTGCCCTCCTCCTCTTACCATTAACTGTCCTGCCCTCCTCCTCTTACCATTAACTGTCCTGCCCTCCTCCTCTTACCATTAACTGTCCTGCCCTCCTCCTCTTACCATTAACTGTCCTGCCCTCCTCTTACCATAACTGTCCTGCCCTCCTCCTCTTACCATTAACTGTCCTGCCCTCCTCCTCTTACCATTAACTGTCCTGCCCTCCTCCTCTTACCATTAACTGTCCTGCCCTCCTCCTCTTACCATTAACTGTCCTGCCCTCCTCCTCTTACCATTAACTGTCCTGCCCTCCTCCTCTTACCATTAACTGTCCTGCCCTCCTCCTCTTACCATTAAAAACACATTCTTGCATATTCATTAGTCTCCCTACAACCAAATAAACAATGACTGTCTGAGCGTAGGGGAGGTGATGGGGAAGGCTTGGTCTATGTATTGGTAATTTAGTGACATGTGTTCCATTAGTAACATAATGTATTCATTAATGTAGGGGATATAGTTTGTAGTAAGATATGTTTTTAGGTAGCTATAAGATAGATTTAGTGTAGGGCATATAGATTGTAGTGAGAGATGTTCTTAGGTAACTATACGATAAATTTAGTGTAGGGTATATAGATTGTAGTGACAGATGTTCTTGGGTAGCTATAAGATAGATGTAGTGTAGGGGATATAATTTGTAGTGAACATATTTCTTAGGTAGCTATAGGATAGATATAGTGTAGGGGATATAGGTTGTAGTGACATGTTCGTAGGTAGCTATAAGATAGATGTAGTGTAGGGGATATAATTTGTAGTGAACATATTTCTTAGGTAGCTATAGGATAGATATAGTGTAGGGGATATAGGTTGTAGTGACATGTTCGTAGGTAGCTATAAGATAGATGTAGTGTAGGGGATATAGGTTGTAGTGACATGTTCTTAGGTAGCTATAAGATAGATGTGGTGTAGGGGATATACGTAGTGCAGGGAGAGATGTAGTGTAGGGCATAACTGTGTAAAAGAACAAATGGGGATGTAGGAAAGAAGGGGTCTGCCTCGCATAGGCTTTCTGCAGATTTCGTCTTGTCTTATGTTCTTATGATATTTATTTTGATGTACACATAACTCTCTCTCTCTCTCTCTCTCTCTCTCTCTCTCTCTCTCTCTCTCTTACATACCAATACCTACAACTATTATCTGGTCCATACATTGATGCAGCAACAGAGAGGGTGTTTTTAAGGGGGGTCACCTGCTGTTTTTCTCTCCTTTTCTCTCTTTACCTGGTTTGTATCAATTCGGCCCCATTCAGCCTACTGTTTTAAGACATTTATCCCCATCCAGGTATCAATATTTTCCTGGCATTTCCTGGCATTGTATGGGGAAATCCGGATTCGCCTGAGACATTTTTATATCGAAAAATGTACAAATTTAGCCTGCTGTCAAAACATTTGTTTAATTATGCTGTGTCGCTGCTCGCTATGAAAAATCGACACCTAAACGGAGGTAAACGTCTAAAAACAGTAGGCTGAATGGGTCCGAATGGATACAACCCAGGGAGAGAGAGAAATACAAAAACGAGGTGGGCCCCCTTAAGGTAATACAGTGAACATAGTAGACCAAACCTCGAGCCCAGGGGCCGGATACACAAACATTTCATGGGCGATCTATGGCGCCATATCCCCCAACTGCCGCCTTAGTATCCCCATGTGTCCTTCTGAGGTCATACTCAAAGCTTAATATGGGGGCAGCCATATTGAAAAAACATGGCTGACTTCCGCCTTAGCTTAAGGGACCTCCGGGGGGTGTTCTAAGTCCGCTAAGGCGGAATCTAAACTTAACAACTCTGCCAATGGAGGGGCAATCAACATGACAGTACCTCTCCACTGACACCCACCAACCCACTACACAAACACTCTTCATCTCTTCTCTTCGTTTGGAATACAAACAAAACAAAATCTATAAATAACTCTAGGTATACGCATAATTGCAAATATGGATTATACTGTATACACAGTATATATATATAATGTATATATATATATATATATATATATATATATATATATATAATATATATATATATATATATTTTCTTTAAGGCAGGTGAGGTTGAAGGAAATACATGTATCAGCATTAATTATTTTATTATTAAGACTTTCAATAGAACAAACAGCAATTCTCAGGTGTTCTGGGAGATTGTGGAAAAGGTGGAGCAAAATTCATGATGATCCGACGCGTTTCGATAGACAACTATCATCTTCAGGGAATGGAAGGTAAGTGAATATAACATAATAGCTTATTTATACATATTAGGTAGATCACAGTAAGGTTTATTGGGTGTTGCCTAGCATATGATTGGCTAGTTGGCGACCAATGAGGCGCGCACTTTTCCTGCCTCCTGGTTGGCTGGGAGGGTTCGTAGATGCTAGATGTTGTCGTAGGGAGTTTGCTGGGCGAGGGTGGGGCGGGGCCCTTGTGAGGGGCGGCGGGCCAGTTGTATCTCGGGTTTCTGGTCCAGTTTGAAGCGTAGGGTTGAGGGGCGGCGCGCGTTGGTTTTCCCCTGGTTACGCCTATGGTACTGTAAAAACACACAAACCAGGAAACCCCCTCCGCCCCATCATCTCCCAGATACCTACGGCCACCTACCAGATCGCCAAGACCCTCAACAACCTCCTCACCCCCTACATACCTCGACAATATAACCTCAACTCCGCTAATGATTTCCTAGAAATTTTACGAGACGCCCCCGAACTAACGACCACATCACCGCCTCTCTCGACGTGGAGAGCCTATTCACCAACGTACCTGTGGACAGGACCATCAACTTAATCCTGCAAAAAGTTTACCATTGCCCTGACACACCCAATCTTGACATACCGGAAAAGGCACTGAAGACGCTGTTGGAGTTCTGCACTAAAGAGGCACCTTTCCTCTGCCCCCGTGGAAACATGTACCAGCATATAGACGGGATAGCGATGGGTAGCCCCCCTGGGGGTCCTGTTCGCTAATTTCTTCATGGGAACTATAGAAGAGGAGCTCCTTGATGCCCACCGCCCCTCGGTCTACTGCAGATATGTGGACGACATATTCGTACTAGTAAAGGACCTCAACGAACTCAGGGACCTCCAGCATCGCTTTATGGCCGCCTCAGGACTCAACTTCACCTATGAAGAGGCCACCAATGGACAGCTTCCCTTCCTCGACCTCCTTGTTTCATTTAATAATCAAGAATTCAAAACTACCGTCTACACCAAACCCACGAACAATGGCCAATGCCTCAACGGGGAAAGTGAATGCCTCCAACGATACCTGCTCTCCACCATCGCAGTCTACATCAGGAGAGCCCTCACCCATTGCACCGCGTGGAGCGACACCCATAAGGAACTAGAACGCATTACCCAGGTACTCGTTAACAACGGATACTCTAACACAGATGTCACCAACACCATAAGAAAACACCTTGATAAATGGTACAACCAAGCCCCCCCCTACTACCAACCCAACCAACGACATACCTACCTTCTACCGCAACTACATGTCATCTGATCACAATACCGACGAATCCATCATGAAAGAAATCATTACCAAAAACGTCCTCCCCACCAACCCCGACCACAAAACTTATCATCTACGACAAATCCTCCAAAACCTCCAACCTCATCCTCCGTAACAGACCTATCTCTCCCAAGACTCCGAAAATAGACGACCATGTGATATACCAACACAATTGCAATAATGTGGACTGTGGATCTCAAACCTACGTTGGTATGACACAAAACCGTTTATCACTGTTACGATCGGGTCTCGTATAAATCAGTGGCTCTTATACATTGGACTAGACTGGCATAAATGCAACAACGGAAACGCTAGATCCAACCCCTGATATATAATCCCCTCGAACAAAGAACAAATATACCCTCCAGTTATATCTGCGATAGCGGGGTATCTTAACTCTCAGTATCTATGTGCTTCTACTATAGGCTGATGTTCTCTGAAACAGCCTATTACCTATAACATATGGTTGCTTAGTTATGGTACACAAGGAAAAGATAGTTAACTTCATTAAATCACAAGAGTGATCTAATGCAAACAAGAAGAAGGTTTACTTAACGTTACTTTAATCAATAATATCTGTCACTCCTTCATGAAAGAAAGTGTTGTAAAGTTCTCAAGCACCGCACAAGGAATCTTCTGAATAATGTCGGATGCTACTAAAAAGAACGTATCGGAAATGGAACCACAAAATAGCAGGAGGCAGGACAATGCACGTGTAGGCTAAATACACAAAAAGGCTGGACATATAATGTTATTGGACACAAGAATATTATAAGCGGTGCAACTGTAATAATGCTCGCCACGAAAAAGTAGTACTCCAATTAACAAAACCGGTCTATGGTGGTTGTGTCTCTCTACAGCAACCTAGACCTCAAAATGCTTGTGTAAAAATAATGGGTATGCATAAAAGAGTATATGATCTAATCCAGCTAATGTCTACCCGGTTTTAAAAAGTCTAGCTGGGATGCGCAAAGGTACAGAATTCTGGTGGAGCAAGGCAGCTCCTAGCCTAGTGTGGACCTTGGGTCTGTGCGGCCTGATTACGTTAATATGAAGGGGTGCTGTCTTAAGAATTCTCGATCACAAGTATCGAGTATCCTCCTGGCGACCCTCAAAAGTAAAAGCAAATAGAGTTAGAACAGTGTTGGGTGGATTAGGCAAGCAGCCCTCACGCACTACACAGTCTAAACTCCAAGGTACACAGACAAAAGATCCACCCAGGTAACCCACAGAATCCGTAGTGTCGTGTAGCTCAAAGTAGCCTACACACAATGAAAACACCAACAGCAAGGTACCTGATCCCTATTCTAGCATTATTTAACCCTGTAGAAACATTAGTGATTGATGGAGACAGTCTGAGCAATACAATCTCCCAAAAAGACAATGACTATCTTCAACCTTAATCTAGTACATAAGAAATGTGAGATCCAGCATATAATACAGTCTGGCCACCAATTCAAGGTGTGGATGCAGAGAACCAGAGGGGGATTGATATTAATGAAAGGTGAGGAAGTAGTGGAAATGATAGAGGCAGTAGGAGAGAAAGATTCTAAGACAAGAGTGTGGGACAGTTCATGGGAGATGCTTAGAGTATGCTGTCTGGGAAGGATCTGACAAGGATATTCCCATGGACCTCCTGGCTGGAGTCCCAGTTCGCAAGAATGGCACGAGGGCGCGCGACAGTCGCCCAGTAAGCAGCCGCGTAGTAGGCAGTGTTAGGCAGGAGGCAACGAATCCCGCGAGGCCTATGTAAGGGGGCCAGCCACGCGCCGCACTCCCTACCAAGTCACACCACCTTGTCTCTCTCTCTCTCCCTCTCCCGCTCGCCTTCCCATCATTCAACTACTTAACACAATACTTTCAATTGTCTAAATAAAATAGAAAGGATTGTGACAGACGAAAATAAAGAACAGTTCTGAACTGTCTGCTACACAAGCTTTCTCGAGAAGGAAAGTACACAATGATAGGTAGCCTGTAGCTATATTCTCTGCCCTGGCGAGTCCTAGCGAGTAAGCCATGCGGTTCTGGGGGAAGCGGTGAGCGTCACACCCCACCCAAGATTTTTAAGAGGCTCCAACTATGAGCTCTAAATCTGACACGCAGAACCCATACAAAATTCGCCACTCCTAGCCACCCAGCGACAATGAAATGTAAAGCACAGTTCTCATCAAAATAACACATTATAAAAATTAACAACCCTTCCCAACACAATATATTGAATTACATAGTTATGCTCATTAAGAGCGAGCTTCACTAGCCCAGCCTTCTGAGAGGAGTACAACTCAGAATATCGGTTATAACATACTTAAACAAATTTTTAACTATCAAAGAAAGAGTTTTTATAGGATTTTTATATTTTTAATATGTTTATGGCGGATACACTACAGGGGCAAGCCTAGTTTTGTCTTCTATACCAACACAGCAATTCCTACTTTACGACCCAATACGCTGGGCTACACACGCGAGCCAACAAGCACCGGACGTAAACATACTAATCAAACCAAAGTAGGAGGCTACCCTTGTGATGATCTACCCCGGGTCTTCCACCCTCGATAAGCAATCTGCAATCACATTCTCAGAACCGGCAATATGGCGTATGTCTAGGTTGTATTCCTGCAACATTAATGACCACCTGGTCAGCCTCATATTCCGGTTATGGAATTGATTCAGGAACTTGAGGGGGTGATGGTCGGTGTAGATCACCACAACTGGTCCATAGGCTGGAACATACACCTCAAAGTGCCTGAGCGCTAGCACAATCGCCAGCAGTTCCTTCTCAACTACTGAATAGTTCTTCTGTGCCGAGTTGAACTTTTTTGAGAAGAAACTGACTGGGTGCTCCAGCCCATCTTCGTCTGATTGCATTAGAACGGCACCAGCCCCCACACCACTGGCATCAGTTGCCAGCTGGAATGGTCGGCTAAAGTCCGGGGCCCTGAGGATTGGGTGAGTACACAACAGGTGTTTTACTAGCAAAAAAGCCCTCTCACACTCAGGCGCCCACTTAAACTCTCTATCTTTGGCCAATAGGTCAGTCAGAAGAGCCAGCACAGTAGAATAGCCCTTTATAAAGCGGCGGTAGTAACCAATCATGCCCAAAAAACTCATGATCTGCTTCTTGGTGGACGGCCTGGGGAAGTGGTTAATAGCCAATATCTTGTTCTGTGGGGGGCACACCTGGCCCAAATCCACCATAAACCCCAGATACTGCACGGTAGCCCGCACAAAATCACACTTTCCCGGGTTGACCACCAAGTTTGCCTCGCTTCATTTCTTAAATAGGGATTCTACATGTTCACAGTGGCTCTTGAAATCGTCATCGTAGATAATGACGTCGTCCAGGTACACGGTACAGTTCGGAATGTCAGCCACCAACTCGTTCATCAAGCTTTGGAAGGTCGCTGGTGCGTTCTTTAGTCCGTACGGCATGACATTACAACGATATGTAGCACCATCCACCACAAAACCACACACCTCTTTCTCCCGTTCAGACAAAGGCACCTGCCAGTATCCTTTTACCAGGTCCACCTTGGTCAAGAACTTGGCGCTGCCAATCTTGTCTATACAGTCATCGACCCGGGGAAGAGGATATGGGTTGGTGGGAGTCAAGTGGTTTAGCCTGCGGTAATCAACACAGAAGCGCACCTTGCCATCCGGCTTAGGTTGTAGCGTTACGGGAGATGTCCACTTTACCGCCCCCTTCTCGATCAGTCCCTGTTGCAACATATACTCCAACTCCGCCCAGAGGGCCGGAAGTTTAATAGGGGGCACCCTATAGGGCACTGATTTGAAGGGTGGGTGGTCTCCGACGTCAACGTCGTGCACCTCAGGAGTAGTGAGGCCTGGGTGTTCCGCAAATACAGTAGGGTATAAACCGAATAGGCGCTTGACAGTGTTGCTCAGGTAGGTGTTGCAAAGCCTCATGAGCCGCCTGTCTCGTGTTTCCCGCCCATTGATCTGCAGAAACATGATAATCCCAGTTGTCATCCACCTGCGCATGACTGTCCCATTCTCCTTCTCCACCTTGACTGCTGAAAGTCATCACGGGGACAGTGAGAGGCTCAGGTGGGCGCCTCACATACTCCTTCATCAGGTTGACATGACATAACTGATTCCTCTTACGCCTGTCTGGAGTGGCCACCAGGTAATCTAAGTCCGAGAGCTTCTCTGCTACCCTATAAGGACCAGCGTACTTTGCGGATAAGGGGTGACCTACAAGAGGGAGTAGTATCAACACCTCCTGAGCCACGTGAAACTCCCTGAGTTTCACCTTGTGGTCGTACCTATCCTTCATGAGGGCCTGAGAGCCTACCAGATTGCGGCCAGCCAACTCCAGACTACGCAACATTCGTTATCTACACTCAAGGACATACTTAAGCATAGAACATGGTTTAGCGGTGCCTTCCCATATCTCCTTTACCATGTGGAGAGGCCCTCTAACGCGGTGTCCAAACACAAGCTCATTAGGGCTAAACCCCAAACTCTCCCCAGGTACATCTCGTGCAGCGAATAACACATACGGCAGGCCAAGATCCCAGTCCTTGCCGTTCTCAAGACAATAACAGCGAAGCATGCTTTTTAGAGTGGAATGCCACATCTCTAACACCCCCGACTCTCTGGCTGATAATCAGATGACACTACAGTGACTATCCCGTGCTGCTTCATTGTCTGAACGAACAAGTTGGAGGTGAAATTCGATCCTTGGTCTGACTGTATCTCCTGCGGGTATCCGTACCGGGAGAAGTATAATAGCAAGTTACGGACCACCGTCTTCGCCAAACCATTTCTCATCGGATATGCGTCTGGGTACCGAGTTGCTACGTCCATGACTGTCAAGAGATATTTATTTCCAGCACTTGTGTGGGGGGGAGGGGGCCAACCATGTCGACTACTACTTTACTAAAGGGAGGCCCGCTGACGGGAATTGGGTGTAACCGAGCCTTTGGGATGCACTGGTTAGGTTTCCCGACCTTTTGGCACACACTGCACATTGCCACCCATGACACCACTTGTGCTCTCAAACCAGGCCACCAAAACAGTTTCCCCAAAGCCGCCACCGTCTTACGGACACCCAAGTGTCCCGCCAGTGGTACATCATGAGCCAACATAAGTAGGCTATCCCTGCATACCCTCGGTACGACCAGCTGGTCTACCACTCCTGACCTACCCTCCCAACTTCTCTGCGGGTCTTGGAATCGCCGATACAAGATGTCATCAATGACAAAAAAATCTCCAGACTTTGCATCCCTGTCCTCTTCGAGTTCGACAGCACCGTTACTACACTTTAGAACCTCCGGGTCTTCTAGCTGCAATTTGCGAATATCTGAGGGAGCTAGCCTGTCTAAGTGTTTGCGAAACAACTCTTGCCCTCCCCCAACATCGAACTTTGCATCCTGTTGCTCTCTCCGTGTATACCGTTGCTGCCTCTGAGTCTCTTTAAGCCCTGCCTCTACACTCTCAGTGACAAGTGGAGGTGCTTCTCCAGACTCTATTAACGGTGGTAATACGGAGTCCCCGAGAAGCGCTGCTGGTACTAGACTCTCCACCGTATCAGCTTTCAGCACCTTCTCGTGACCGTTCCTCCGCTTATTTGAAGACTGTTGGTTAGGCTGTGAGTCCCTGGATGCGAGAGATCTGGTTACAACACATGCCATTGGTTGCACCTGACACTTCTCAACCCACTCCTGTTCCTCCCTACTCACGTCGGCCGGCTCCTCGGCAACGACTAAGGGTGAAACCTTAGAAGCAGGCACCGTAAAGTCATTGCCGAGAAGGAGGTCGACGCCCCCATCGGGCAATTTCTCCACGATTCCCACATCCAGTTCGCGAGTCACACCGTCAACTTCAAGCTCCATTCTAACAAGCGGGTATGACCTAGTTGCATTAACTTCCTGCACCACAACTACCCGCGCCACGTTTATGGGTCTACCAGTGAAATTCTTCAAGAGTGTCTGAGAGGCACCTGTGTCACGCAAAAGCTGTAACCCGTGCTTCTTGCCCCCCCAACTTCATGCAGCCATGCCCTCTATGGTCGCAAAAGGCATCGCGGACAGGGTTTGAGCCTTCCGGATCCATCTTGACTGGCGGTGCTCCATCCTCTGATCTTATGCCTCCAGCAAACACAGAAGACTTCTGGAACACCCCAATGCTGCGAGCCAATGACACAGCCGCCGAGGGAGGTCTGCTCGGACAAACTTTTGCCATGTGCCCCTCTTTGTGACAGTGATAACACTCAAATTTCCCCTTGGACTTATACTGAGGTGTAAACGTCCCCTGACCCTTCTTAAACGGGGCGGTGCTAGGTTTGTGATCAGTCTTGGTGTCATTGCTTTTAAATTTATTTGTGTCCATATTCCGGGGAGGGGGAGGGTAACGCTCCTTAACGCCTACATAATTTCTCTGTGCAGAGTCGCACCCCCGAATTAGTGACAACCGAAGATCAGCCATCTCTGCTGCTTCTACGAGAGTTCTTGGGTTCTTCTCTTTAAGGTTTAAAGTCAAGTCGCCTCCCGTACACTTATAAAACTGCTCTAGAAGCATCAACTGTTTCATCTCATCAAACATAGTTGTCTTCTCTGATCTGAGCCAGTTTCCCATAGCGTCGGACAGGTCCCGGGCGTGCTCCAAGAAGGTACTGTCTCGCCCCTTAGTCACACCCCGGAACTTTAACCTATATGTCTCGGGTTGTAGCTCGTATGCCCGCAGGACAGCCTCCTTGAGCTCCTCATAAACAACACAGGACTCCAAAGGCAGTGCATCGTAAGCCTTGAGCCCCTTACCTACGAGTCTAGAGGACACAAGGGCCGCCCACTTAACTTCAGGCCACTGATACTCCTGGCACTTCTTCTCAAATCTATTAAAAAACTCTGTGACACCAGACTCGTCAAATACAGGGACCAGTTTGAGAAGGTGCGACAGAGACTGATCATGCGCACGGTTTCCAGTACCGAGACGCTGTCCCGTCGTCTCAACACGAGACTTCTCTAAATCCATGTCAGCACAGTATCTTGTAGATTCTAGTTCAGTCCTAAGCTCAGCTTCCCTCATCTGTTGCTGCTTCCTAGCCAGCTCTTTTCTCTTTTCTATCTTAGCTAGCTCTTTTCTTTCTTCCATCTTAGCTAGCTCTTTTCTCTCTTCTATCTTAGCTAGCTCTGTCTGCTGTTGACTCTGATGTTGCATCTTTGCCATCTCGAGCTGAAAGAGCATCTCCGGGGTCAAACCTTGAGGAGGAGGAGGAGATGCAATGATGTTTGAAATACCCGGTGATCCCCCCAGGGGCAAACCACCCTGCCAGTCACCACCCACCTGCGGAAGCGTGCTCAGGGTCGGTACTCCAATAGGAGGATTGGGAGTCGAGTGAAGGGGAAGCTCGGCCAAAGGGCTCTGAGCACTCACCCTACCTCGTACGCCAGTCACCCCACCCAGCACACACATCATCAGGTCATCCTTGGTCCTACCACTAGTACATACATGACCGATAGCTGCGGCTAAGCACTGGAGATCGTACCGATTCATACCCACCAACCGGTCGGAAGTAACAGGCCATTGTCAAAAATTCCTTGCATCCTCCTCACTGTTCACCAAGTTAACAACCTGCCCATGCTGCTGCTCCTCAGCTTCTACATCACGTACTGTGTCTTCATCCTGCACTGATCCGCTATAAGACATGATGCTCACTGAAGATTATCCAATTTGATACACAAAAAAGAAGTACCCCAAACTCTTATACCACAATATTCACAATAAAAAAATCTCGGAGACAGCTTAAGTGCTATATTACTTTGCTAAAAAAATAATTCTTGCATGTCCTCAAAATATATTCCACAAAATCAACAAATGTTCACTGCCTAAACTGTGAGAAAAATCTGCACAATAACCTGCTATTATATGTCAGTTCACCAAATCCTGAGCTAGGTCGCCATTTGTTACGATCGGGTCTCGTATAAATCAGTGGCTCTTATACATTGGACTAGACTGGCATAAATGCAACAACGGAAACGCTAGATCCAACCCCTGATATATAATCCCGTCGAACAAAGAACACATATACTCTCCAGAGTTATATCTGCGATAGCGGGGTATCTTAACTCTCAGTATCTATGTGCTTCTACTAAAGGCTGATATTCTCTGAAACAGCCTATTACCTATAACATATGGTTGCTTAGTTATGGTACACAAGGAAAAGATAGTTAACTTAATTAAATCACAAGAGTGATCTAATGCAAACGAGAAGTAGGCTTACTTAACGTTACTTTAATCAATAATATCTGTCACTCCTTTATAAAATAAAGTGTTGTAAAGTCCTCAAGCACCGAACAAGGAATCTTCTGAATAATGTCGGATGCTACTAAGAAGAACGTATCGGAAATGGAACCACAAAATAGCAGGAGGCAGGACAATGCACGTGTAGGCTAAATAAACAAAAAGGCTGGACATATAATGTTATTGGACACAAGAATATTATAAGCGGTGCAACTGTAATAATGCTCGCCACGAAAAAGTAGTACTCCTATTAACAAAACCGGTCTATGGTGGTTGTGTCTCTCTACAGCAACCTAGACCTCAAAATGCTTGTGTAAAAATAATGGGTATGCATAAAAGAGTATATGATCTAATCCAGCTAATGTCTACCCGGGTTAATAAAGTCAAGCTGGGATGCGAAAAGGTACAGAATTCTGGTGGAGCAAGGCAGCTCCTAGCCTAGTGTGGACCTTGGGTCTGTGCGTCCTGATTACGTTAATATGAAGGGGTGCTCTCTTGAGGATTCTCGATCACAAGTATCGAGTATCCTCATGGAGACCCTCAAAAGTAAAATCAAATAGAGTTAGAACAGTGTTGGGTGGATTAGGCAAGCAGCCCTCGTGCACTACACAGTCTAAACTCCAAGGTACACAGACAAAAGATCCACCCAGGTAACCCACAGAATCCGTAGTGTCGTGTAGCTCAAAAGTAGCCTACACACATTGAAAACACCAACAGCAAGGTACCCGATCCCTAGTCTAGCATTATTTAACCCTGTAGAAACATTAGTGATTGATGGAGACAGTCTGAGCAATACAATCTTCCAAAAAGACAATGACTATCTTCAACCTTAATCTAGTACATAAGAAATGTGAGATCCAGCATATAATACAGTCTGGCCACCAATTCAAGGTGTGGATGCAGAGAACCAGAGGGGTATTGATATTAATGAAAGGTGAGGAAGTAGTGGAAATGATAGAGGCAGTAGGAGAGAAAAATTCTAAGACAAGAGTGTGGGACAGTTTATGGGAGATGCTTAGAGTATGCTGTCTGGGAAGGATCTGACAAGGATATTCCCATGGACCTCCTTTCTGGAGTCCCAGTTCGCAAGAATGGCACGAGGGCGCGTGACAGTCGCCCAGTAAGCAGCCGCGTAGTAGGCAGTGTTAGGCAGGAGGCAACGAATCTCGCGAGGCCTATGTAAGGGGGCCAGCCACGCGCCGCACTCCCTACCAAGTCACACCACCTTGTCTCTCTCTCTCTCCCTCTCCCGCTCGCCTTCCCATCATTCAACTACTTAACACAATACTTTCAATTGACTAAATAAAATAGAAAGGATTGTGACAGACGAAAATAAAGAACAGTTCTGAACTGTCTGCAACACAAGCTTTCTTGAGAAGGAAAGTAAACAATGATAGGTAGACTGTAGCTATATTTTCTGCCCTGGCGAGTCCTAGCGAGTAAACCATGCAGTTCTGGGGGAAGCGGTGAGCGTCACATCACGCCGTCTCACCCTCCATCTCCAATCTGGAGCTATCAAAGACCACTATAAAGCCCCCCACCACCAAGCCCTTACTCGCTCTGACCTAGATAAAAACACCTCCGTAATTGATAAAGAGACAGAACCCAGAAGACTTGCTATACTCAAACTCTTAATCCTTCCATAATTAATCAAACTCTCGACCTCCAAATACTCCCATCAGCTAAACGTTACTCTCAAACACCCCCTAACATGACTCCCCTTACCACCCCGACTCTGCCCTTGCCCTCTCTCTCCTCCCCTCCCCTTTCCCCCCTTACCGTCCCTCCCACTACTTCATTTAACCAACGCGCGTCGCCTCTCAACCCTACGCTTTAAACTGGACCAGAAACCCGAGATACAACTGGCCCGCCGCCCCTCACAAGGGCCCCGCCCCCCCCTCGCCCAGCAGACCCCCTACGACAACATCTAGCATCTACGAACCCTCCCAGCCAACCAAGAGGCAGGAAAAGCGTGTGCCTCATTGGTCGCCAACTAGCCAATCATATGCTAGCCAACACCCAATAAACCTTACTGTGATCTACCTAATATGTATAAATAAGCTGTTATGTTATATCCTATTCACTTACCTTCCATTCCCTGAAGATGATAGTTGTCTATCGAAACGCGTCGGATCATAATGAATTTTGCTCACCTTTTGCACAATCTCCCAGAACACCTGAGAATTGCTGTTCGTTCTATTGAAAGTCTTAATAATAAAATAATTAATGCTGATACATGTATTTCCTTCAACCTCGCCTGCCTTAAAGAAAATGTATTACCTGGCTACACCAACATATATATATATATATGTTTCTAATATCTCAGTGGGAATCGAACCGTCGACCATCAGGACGATAGCCGACGCTCTAATCAACTACACCACGGCAGTCGGCAGTCGGCTATCGTCCTGATGGTCGACGGTTTGATCCCCGCTGAGAGATTAGAAACATTTAGTGGCTCATGTGTATTTGTGATATATTCTCAATATATATATATATATATATTAGATACTCCAATATATCCAACTATTATTACTTGAATTACTTAAGCACTAAAGTACATATATAAAGTATATCTCACTATAATAACCTTAATATAACTACTCATATTATTAAACATAGTATGTATTTCTGACATCAACTGTACATGTTGGAGACAATTACTAAGGCGTCTAGAGTCTGCGAGTTTAAGCATAGGTCATACATTTAGTCAGCATACCTCACCTCACATCATGGCATGGTTGCTATGGAAGATTCGTTCTATGGAAGTTTACGTAGGGCGTGTCACTGGGTGAGACCACACACTAATACGTCATTATCAACTCTGCGTAAGCAGAGTTTGGTATCGCCCCCCCCCCCCCCGTATAGTGGGTACCACGGAAAAAAATGTCTGTCGTCGGCGTTGTCGTTGTCGTTGTTGTCGTTGTCCGACTGTCTCGGAACCCCTCCTAGACCTTTGGACGGATTTTCACCAAATTTTACACAAACATTTGTTGCGTGAATGCGAACGTCAGTCAAAAAATATTTTTTGAATTTATGCAATAGTTATGATTTTAGGTCCAAAATATGGTTTTACCAAGCCCCCCCCGTGCCCATCCCCCCTCCTCCCAGCAATGATGGCGTTCTTAGTGTGTGAGCCCCGAACACACTAAGAACGCATTTGTTCTGGGGGCGAAAACATCTCGCTCCGCATTTGCTAGTGTTACGACCGGCACTACGAAATAAACAAGGGCACTTAATAATGGACTAGATGATAGGCTATATCTGCAACAAACGCCATTTGTTATATCAATTACAACGGTACGCTAATTCCAAACCCCCGAACTATTACGCCGGTGAAAAAAAACACTCAAAACCATCCAGAGTTAATCTACTGGATAACGGGGTATCAATTAACTGGGTTTTAGTGCACTTCTACAAAGGCTTTCCGGTGATGGCAAAGCTAACTCACAACAGGAGTACTTACATTATGAAAATGCTCTAAAGTAATAACAATGCTTGAATAAACTATATAAGATTTAATAAAGGAATAATTGCTTACGTTAACTTTAGTGTGAATCTGTACTCAACACTAAACTCTTCAATGCTCTATGAAAACACTGGAAGTCTAGTCCTACAGCAATCAGATAAGGAATCTTCTGAAAAGGTCTGATGCTCTAAGATGCTCGTTAATGTAGAACAGAAATAATGCAGGGGCAGGACACCCAAGTGTGTATCTTAAATACACCAATAAGCAGGATACATATATATAACAAGGGAGTGCAACAACTCTGTGACAGCACTAATAATAACCACTCAGAAACAGTACTTCCTTAGCCAACGTAACAGCCAAACTGGGTTGTGCACTATGCATCAACCTAGGCTAAAATAAGGCGTGAATAATTTCTAAAGCATACACATTGAAAGTTAATAAACACAATGCTGTCTTTCTCACTAATAAAGTCTAGCAGTGGCATAAACGGTATCAGGAAACTAGGCAGAGCGCAAGTATGCTCGTAGCCTACTGTCTCCCCTTGAACAGATTTCCCTTATGTTATGTTAAGTGACTTGGAGGCTCTCTTGGTAAGTCCAGATCTCTAGTATCTGGTCTTGCCCTGGCGCTCCACAAAGGTCAACAAAATGAGGTAGCAAGCATACAGGTAAGTATAGGCAAAAGCTTCATCTGTATACTGCTACACTCGCAAAGGAAAATATGCACAAGGGTTACAGGCTAGCTAGCTTCGTCGATGTTGTACAGGCTCTGACTTGCCACATACATAACTCAGACAACGACCAAAGATACCTTCCACTGTCTAGCATTAAATAATGGGAAAGAACAGCTCAATAATTAGAAGCACCCCAACACTAGGCTACCATATGACTATGACTCTACTAATCCCTAAAACTAGTGCAAACATATATGGAGAGCTGATGCTGGTAATACGACTGGCCGACTATGGAAGTCGTATGCAGAACCAGAAGGGATAAGTAATTGAATAAAGAGAGAAGTATGAAAAGGAAGAAGTTCAGAGAGAGAGAGAGAGTAGTATAGGGGGTTATATGGGGGACAGATTGCAAAGGACATGTAGGACCAAGCACGCCATGCCAAGCTCTGGAGGAGAAACGCGGACAGGAGACCCGCACCACCCTCCCAGGACAGCGGCCTCCAATCACAGACCACTACATCATGAAGAGCAAGCGTCCTATGACGTAGCCAGGCCCGCCGGCCAATCATGGGCGTGGGAAAGCCTGCGCGAGCGAGGAAAGGCACACATACATACACACGCACATATTACCACCACGCTGCTCGCTCTTTTTCTCCCTACTTCTTCACACAATCTTATATAAAATACTTCCATGTGTCACAGACAAGAATAAAGACCACCACTGATCTGTCTGTGACAACATGAACACTAGGAAAGAAAGAACATCGTTCTACGATTATTATAGCCCATTTCACTGCCCTGGCGAGCGCTAGCGAGTTACGAGTGCATTCTGGCAAGCTGGCCAGCGTAACACCCCGCCCAAGATGTGGGACGTTTCAGCCTCAGGTGAACTCCACATCTGACCAGACAGAATGCCCACCAACCCCGCATTACCCAGCTACTCTCCCAAGTTGTGACAACAAGGCACGATCACAAACATAAAACACTGCATTATAAAACAAAATCTGCACAACACTTCCCCAAAATAATAGCATCATAATAATTATATCACGCTCAACGAGCAAGCTTCACCGAGCCTAGCCTACTAAGACAACAACTCAGAGTGTCTTAGATTCTTGCTGATATACTGATATATATAAGTGATATACTGCACTTATATACTATCAAAAAGAAAGAGTTTTTATGCGAGGTTTTTATATTTTTAATAGTGTATTTGGCGGCATTGCACTACAGGGGCAAGCCTAATTTTTCTCTACTCTCAAACAAACACTGACTGAACGGCAAGGGTGCTCCTTAAGACATACCCTCCCGTGACAAACAATCAGCCAAAACATTATCAGTGCCCTTAACATGCCACACATCCAACTTGTGTTCCGGCAGCAAAACAACACCTGACACTGATAAACTGCCCAGTTCATCACAAGATTGGCACTTCTCTTCGCTCTCTCCGGCAACGGGACCTGCCAATAACCTTTCACTAGTTCTACCTTAGTGATAAACGAGGCAGCCCCGATGCGGTCTATGGGATCGTCAACTCTAGATAAGGTATAGGCGTCTGTCAGGGATAATGCACCAACACTCTTGCAATCAACATACACACGGCTGGTGATGGGCTGGTCTATCAGAGTGAGACCTGAGCGATCTCTGCCATACCCATAGCTTACTCTGACTGTTCCTTTTACTTATATATCTTCTAGATCTCAAGTGGCTGCGTCTTTTCCGTGGATTGACCTCCCTACTGCCAACCTAGAAGTTGGCAGATTGGGAGCCAAAGCGTCACATTTTTCCCTTGCCCCTCAGCTTTCCCTTCATAATTGCTGAGGGGCACAGGGCCTTGGGTGGGGCTTTGGTTTCCCGGGCGTTTCCGCAACCTCCTCAGCTCCCTGCCTTGGAGTGGCTTCGGTCACCCGGGCTTTGTTAGTGGTAAGCAGGGAGGATTTTGTGGGGGCGCTCGTTTATGGCCTTGGCCTTGCTTGAGACCTTGGGGCTGTTCGGCCAGACAGCCTGGGGAAAAACAACAACAACAACAACATACACACGGATCTTGCCACTTAACTCAGGTTGCAAAGTTACTGGCAACGACCACTCACGATATCCCTTATCCCTCAGACCCTTCGTCAACATGTAGTCCAGCTCTGCTTTCACAACAGGCTGTCGAGCAGGATTTATACGGTAGGGAGCAAATTTGAGCCTTGCACTGTCTCCAGCCTCCATGTTGGATTCTACCCCGTACATCAGGCCTGGAGAATCAATAAACATACGGACGTACTGCCACAGCCTAGTAAACAACTTCTCTTAACGCTTAGGAACAAGAGGTTGCAACTTATCTCGAAGAACAACATGCTCTTTGCGCTCCCACAACCAAGCCGAGACCGCAGTTTCTACACTATGGTCTCCGTCCTTCTCCACCTTTGTCCCTAGAACAGCCAGGTCATGAGAGGGACAATCTGTACCACCTGTGCAGTCATTTCCATAGTTCGTAACTGCTAAGGCTTCCCCGCCGATACCGTACATGCGCACCCCCTCATTCCTTGCGACTACATCTGCCTGCGCAGCATCACCACCTTCAGCGAAATGTTCAGATATAGTGGGTCTATGGTAGGGCTGTTGCATATTACTAGAGCAGCATTGGGAGGCTATGCGACGACCGGGCGCATCCACTCCACAGCCAACCTCACCAATCTGCTCAATGTCCTGATTCTGACCACCACCCTTAGCAGCCTTGGGTCGACCCTGACCTGACAACCATGCCAAAGCCTCGTCGCCCACCTTGAACCACTGAAACAAAGAGGCCAACGGTCTACTCACACTCAAGTGACTTGTCAGTGGAACACCGTACACCGCATGAGTTGTGAGGCCTGGGTGTTCGGCACGACCAGTGGGGTATGAACCGAGCAGGTGCTGGAGCGCTGCACACTGCTGCTCAGGCAGGTGCTCTAATGCTTCCACAGCCACCTGACTTGTGTCCGCCGCCCACTGCTCCGCCGAGACATGACAATCCCAGCTCTCCTCCACCTGTGCCCCACTGCCCCCCTCTCCTTCTCCACCTTGGCCGCTGCAGACCAACACAGGGACAGTAGGCTGCTCAGGTGGTTGCCTCACAAACTCCTTTAACAGGTTCACATGACATGCTTCCCCGTCCTTGAGTTCAATAGCCCTGTTCCCACAACTCTCAAGACTAGGATCTTCTGCTTGCAACCGACATATATCCGAGGGTGCCAACCTATCTAACTGCTCCTTAAGCAACTTGTGGCCACCCCCAATACTATGCTGCTCAAGCTTTGCCTGCTTCGCCTGGGAACGTTTCTGTCGCGGAGTGCTATCACGCCCAACCATGTCACTAGGGGGGACAGGTTCTGGGGCCACTCCGGACCTCATAATGGGTGCAAGTACCGAGTCACCAAGGAGTGTCGCTGGATCCAAACTCTCAACCCGATCAGCTTTGACTTTCTCCTTCCGACCCTTCCTCCGCTGGTCTAGAACTTGGGTACTAGGCTGTGACACCTGAGCGGACTGAGACCTGGTGACAGCACAAGCCATCTGCGGCATCTGACACCTCTCAAGCCACTCTTGCCCCTCCCTACTCGTGTCGGCCGCCCTCTCGGCAACGACTAAGGGTGGAACCACGGAAGTGGGCACCGCAAAGTCGTTGCTGAGAAGGAGGTCGACCCCCTCAACTGGCAATTTCTCCACCACACCCACATCCAACTCCCGTGTCACACCGTCTACCTCAAGCTCCACTCTAACCATCGGGTAAGACCGCGTAGCATTGATGCCTTGAACCACCACAACCCGAGCTGTGTTAATAGGCTTGCCAGTGAAATTCTTAACAAGTGTCTGGGAAGCGCCCGTATCACGTAACAACTCAAGCCTATGCTTCACACCAGCCCACCTCACAGTGCCGTGCCCCCTATGACCACAAAAAACATCACGGACGGGTGACGAGCCCTCCTGCTGCTTCTGCACCGGCGATGACTTCGCAACCGACTATTTACCCCGGGCAAACGCGGAAGACCTCAAAGACACGCCAATGTTGCTCACTAGTGACACCACTGCTGTAGGCGGTGCGTCGGACATGAGCGCGCAATATGCCCCTTCTCATGACACTTGAAACACTCCACTTCGCTCTTGGACTTCCTCTGAGGTGAGGAAGGGCCCTGGCCTTTCTTAACCTCTCCGCGGCGCACAGTTATTTTTTTACACCTATGTACTGTGCGCATGTATGATGATTTTGGGACCCATTGCCAATTTCGATAAAAAGTACATCAGCGTGTAGGGAATGTTTTCGTGCATCGGCCAATATATATTTGACCCTCCCAAAAATGTCTTGGGGGGGGGGGGGGGGGACGGTCCGTAGTTGAAAAATGTGGAGCGAATGGCACCGCGCGGCTAGATTGTCATCGAGCGGCGAGATTTCCCGGCCGAATTTTCACGCGCCCAGGGGATAGAACCTGAGGGAGGAGGAGGTGGGTTACCGCGTAATATCACATATATCTTTTTTTGATCCCTTTTAGGCTATGTAGAGTACGTATACGTGTGTAGGCCACCCATATAACAATGAATATGCCTCATAGTGACCAAAAATTGTAATATATAAGGGAATTATCAATGAATTTTTAGGCGGGAATGAAGACGGGTTGGAGGTTTGGCGGCAATTTATGAGATGAGAGTGTGGTTTGCGCTATAATATCACGTATATCTCGTACTTAGAGCACTGTCATGCTACAATACAGACGTGTACGTATGTAGACGTCCCATATAACAATATATATACCGCATATAGACCAATTCATGCGATATTTACGCACATTATCAATGAGTTTCTATGCGTGAACCAAGGTGTGATTGAGTTGTGCTGGGAATGGAAGGGGGAGAGGGTGTGTTGCGCCATAAATATCACGTATATCTCGTACTTAGAGGACTGTCATGCTATAATACAGACTTGTACGTATGTAGACGTCCCATATAACAATATATATACCGCATATAGACCAATTCATGCGATATTTATGCACATTATCATTGAGTTTCTAGCAGACGGAAGCGTAAAAGGGTGGGTAGGGGTGGGTGGGTGGGAGGGAGGCAGGGAGCGAATCATGGAGAGAGTGAAGGCAGGGAGATCTATCAAGAAACATACGCAGCTGTGTGATAATTGTGGAGGCGCCCGAGGCGTATGGATGTCTTGTGGTTTTGAACCTTATGTCTAGCAGGTGTCTGGGGTTCGTTGCCAGCCAGAGGTCTACAATAACATGAGTAATGAATGGAGAGAGAGAGAAAGTGAGACATGCGTATCTCGTACGTATAAATGGCTTTCAGAATTGCATTTTTATGAAAGCAGACATTGCATTTTAGACACATGTGAAGTACCACAGAAATATGTAGGCCATTGACTGTAAATAAAGTACTATATTATAGACCAGGAACGAGGGTGGTCAGTAAACATCGGCAGTTAACCTTTTTTGATAGAGAGCTAAATATAGACTGGTGTCGCCTGACACTTGCAAAAGGGTCGATTGCCACCAGAAAACTTTTATTTATTTATTTCCAAGTAATATGCAATCTAAATGTATATTCGAGACCTACTCCAAGTATTTGTATGACAGTCATGACTATGTATAATCCAATATACGCGCGTAAGGGCGTAGGCGAGATATAATGAAGATGGTTGAGCAATTTTCGACACCCACACAGATATTATTCATTATTATTTACAATATTATACAATACAAATGTATTTGTGAAGAGTATTTTATTCATTATTGTATTTATACAAATTTTGTTCCCAGACAAAGCTGGTGTGGCTGGAGGGAGCGGCAAGGGTCACCCACTGACCACTTGACCGTGTGATAATGACTGGAGTCACACTGAGAGGGGCAATTTTGCTGAGTGTTTGGGAAATTTTTGACAGAATAAAGTTATATAATTACTAATTTTTGACAGAGACAAACTTGTATAAACCTTTGCATGATATAATTGATAATCCCCACAATTTACAAACGTAAATTGGTGGGATAATTCATTTTTGTTTGTATATTGTCATTTCGATTGTAGACACGAAGTTTTGAGTGACATTTGGTATGAGCTCCTGTGGCATGGTTGGTAAGGTCGCGGACTGGAAAACTCAAAGTGTGGTAGGGTAGTGGGATCGAATCCAAGAGGGAAGGTTTTATAATGTTTAGTTACATTTTGATAAAAAAAAAAAATTACAAGATCATGCCATTGTATTCAAACAATATGAAATATTCATAGAATATATCATCTTGTAAGAATACAATGACATGACCTTGTATTTTTTTTTTTTTATTATCTTAGTAGGTTTGACAGGATTTATTGAAACATATTTATTTTGGTACAATTCATTTGAGGTAAGAAAATATATACACATTACTTTGGCTATAACAAACATATATATTGATATACTAAAAAAGAAGGCATATTACATGGAAATCTTTGAAACTTATAAACTAAATAATGAAAGATACAATTATATAATGTAAAAAGCTATATCACAGGGACATCTTTGGAACTTATACATAATTATATAATATATATGTAACATTATGAGGTAGCGTGATAAATTTGGTCAGGTCAGGTAAGGTAGGGCGCGAGTCCAGGGCAGGGCAGGGGGCGATTCCAGGGCAGGGCAGGGCAGGGGGTGGCACTCAGTAGTTTTTATACATGTGGTAGTCCCTGAAGCAGTCACCCAAGCAGAGTGCAACTTTGCACTCGGCGCACATTGAGGTGACTCTTTTGGATACGTGGAGTTTTCTGACACTGGTGCTGCAGACGTGGCACTGCACCTGCCTGTGACGAGTGCCAACCAGCTCGGTGTTGGTTGGGTAGTGTCTTTCGACCCCCAGCTGGATGCGGTCAGGGACGTGATCCCCACGCCATGCCGTACGTCTGTGAGTGGTGGTGCCATACTTCTCCAGGAGTTGATATGCAACGTTGTACACAAACTCCCGGAATTTTAGCTTCTGGTTTGGGGCCATCTCTCTCTTCACCAACCACAAGTTGTAGGCGTTGAGCATCGTGATGTCAACTAGGTGGAGGAAGAGCTTGTGATACCACTTCACAGTCTTCCTCAGACACTCAACGCCTGACAGTTGACAGTCAGACACGATCATGTCAAGCACTATTCCAGTTTCACAGTCGCACAACACGAAGAACTTGATTCCGAACCTATGCCTTTTCAAGGGGATATACTGCTTGAAAACAAGACGTCCTTTGAAGAACACGAGCGACTCATCAATCACCAAATTGAGGAAGGGTTAAAAGTATTTCCTATACCTCTCCAACAACATGGTGAACACATCCCAAACTTTCCATATCCTGTCAATCCTGTTAGGATTTTCGTTGTCTGCAAAGTGCATAAATCTTAGCAGCAACAAAAATCTGTCACGAGTCATGAACTTGTTAAAAGTTGGGGTGGCGATGAGAGGGTCGTGCTTCCAGTAGTTTTGCAACACATGCTTCTTGCAAAGAGGCATGAGGAACAACAAGGCAAAAACCGTCATGAATTCTTCAACAGTCGTATCCACCCAGCCTCGTATTCTCGCTTTTGGAGAAATGACGTCCAATTTGCCAAACACCCACCTGTAGTAGGCGTTTGTTTGGGCAACGATGTAAGTCATTACCTCCAAATCGAAAAAAGCGAGGAAGAACTCGCTTTCGTTTGAGTTTTCGTCACAGGGCCAGTCATCAGTTGTACCTGACATACCAGGATTGAACTGGGGCATGTCAGGCACAAAATTGACCCCGTCAGACCACTCAAACGAAGGCATGCCAGGGATCGGAATGTCGTCTCCGTCTGCTTCTGCGTCTGAAATATCGCTTCCATGTTCGCGATACAACACAGCATCATCATCACCCTCCTCTTCACTAGACAGACGCCCTTCTTCATTTTCATCACCGACGTCTGACTCACTTCCACTATCCACTCCCAAATCCCCCCACCCTTGGTCCCGTGCTAGGGCGTCGTCGTCGAAACCCGCAGGGCTGCCAATGCCCTGCGAATCACCACCAAACAGCAGGGCGGCGTACTTGGATGGTGTCAGATTTTTTCTGCTCGCTCTAGCACGTAGGGGCGTCTTATGGGCAGGGGCAGGGGCAGAAGGGCCGGCAGGGGCGTCGGCAGGGGCGGCAGTGGTGCGTGGTGCAGTGGGCCTGGAGGCAGGCAAGATGATGGTGGTGCCTGTCGCCCCATTCCCTTACCCTTTCCCTCTTCGTTGGGCAGGGGCGGCAGGGGCAGCAGGGGCAGCAGGGGCGGCAGGGGCAGCCGGGCCAGGGGCGGCTGGTGGTGGTGGTGGCAGGTTCACTGTGGCAGGCGTACGGGTTCTCTTCCCTACGCCCGTGCTTTTGATTCTGCCTGCCCCCGCAGGTTCTGCAGCCCTAGGGCGGCCTCCTGTGTCGCTGGTACTGGTGGCAGGGGTGACAGTGGTGGTGGTAGTGGTTGTTGCAGTGGCCTGGGTCGTCGTGGCAGTGTTCCCAAAGTCCAATGACCTCTGTGCCATTGCCCTGCTTGCATGTGTTTTACGTGCTTTTGGTGCTGGTGCTTCGTCCTCCGAGCTGTAGGGTGTGTCGTACTGGTAGCTAGGGTTTCGGGTAGCCACCCTCTGCCTTCCACGGCGGCTGACAACACCAGAAGGAGGGTTGATTGTGTCATCAGGGCGCGAGCGTGAGGGACGTGTGGGCACCATGACTAGTCTTGGGTTCTGGCGCGGTGGTGCTTGTACTAGTGCGGAGCGAGCGTGTGGCGGGGTGGTATCGAGAGTTGCCATGTAGTACTAAACCCACACCAATTTGTAGCCGCCTGTCTATAAACCCTTGGTTTTGGTACGTGTTCAAAAGCCTTACTCTTAAGAGTCTTCCCGCAGTCCGCCGGGGGAACTCTTAAGAGTCTTCCGGCAGTTCCCGGGTTAAACGTGAAGGGTTTCGACTTGGGTTCATAATTGGCAGCAGTACTCTTAAAGGGATAATTAGTTGTGTCATTAATTCGGGGGGGGGGTGGAGTGGTACGCCCATGGCTACCTGCCTCAGCTCTCTGTGCAGACCCGCACCCACGAATCAATGACACCCTAAGGTCAGCCAGCTCAGCCGCCTTCTGCAGAGTTTTTGGTTGCTTTTCTTTAAGGTTAAGAGTCAAGTCACTGCCATTACATTTAAAAAATTGTTCCAGCTACACTAGTTGTTTTACTGAATCAAAAGTAGTTGCCTTCTCCGACCTTAACCAATTTTCAAATGCATCTGACAGCTCTCTAGCGTGTTCCTGGAAAGTACTCTCCTTTCTTTTTGGAACCGCCCTAAACTTCAGCCTTTAGGTCTCTGGCTGTAGCTCATATGCCCTCAGGACAGCCTCTTTCAACAACTCGTAATTCACACAGGAATCTAGGGGCAAAGCATCGTACGCCTTGAGTGCTTTCCCCGTCAATCGTGAAGAAACAAGGGCTGCCCACTTCTCCTCGGGCCATTGGTGCTCCTGGCACTTTTTCTCGAACCGGAGAAAAAATTCTGTAACTCTTAACTCATCAAACACTGGGACCAACTTTAGTAGATGCGACAGGGACTGGTCATGGGCTCGACCCCCCTGGACGACCCGGTTCCTTGTCACCTCTACACGAGTTTTCTCTAGATCAACATCGGCAGATACCTTTCAGACTCAAACTTAAGCTCAGCCTCTCGCTTTCGTTGCTCGAGCTCAGCCTCATGCTTTCGTTGCTCGAGCTCAGCCTCATGCTTTCGTTGCTCGAGCTCAGTCTCATGCTTCTGCTGCTCGAGTTTGGCGAGCTCGAGCTGAAACAACATCTCAGAAGACAAACCCTGAGGAGGGGGTGCTACTATTGGGGACCCACCCCTTGAATCACCTAGAGGCATACCCAACCGCCAGCGGGCATCGGCCTGCGGGAACGTTCCCGGCTCCGGAACCCGAGGGGGTGCCACAATAGGAGCTGAGTGGAATGGGGGCTGGGACGAAGGTGCCCCATGCACCCCACCCAGCACACAGGCAACCAGCTCACCTCTCGACAAACCGCTAGTACCGGGAAACCCTAAGACCGTGGCCACACACTGCAGTCCGTACCGGTCTAGCCCCGACACACGATCCGCTGACACAGGCTCCTCCAAAAATATCCGAGCATCCTCCTCATTGTTCACCACCCGAACGCCGCTTAACAACTCCACCTTCTCCACCTCCTCACCTGCCTCTCGCACTGTGCCCTCACTATGCTCAGACCCGTCCAGTGACATGATGGAGTCAACAAAAACAATTCTCAGTCAAGACAAAAGTAGCCAAACTCTTGCGTAGCTTTATTCACCAAAAAATATTCGAAGATGTTCTTGAGTGCAATACTAGGTCACCAATAACTCCAACAAGTTCTATGTATTCTCAAAACAATGTCTACTGCCAACAATGCGAGAAATAAATTCAACCCCAAATGGCAATAAGATTTCTCAAAAAAAAAAACTGCAATATTCAGTTCACTATATTCTGGTCTAAGGTCGCCATTTGTTACGACCGGCACTACGAAATAAACAAGGGCACTTAAAAATGGACTAGATGATAGGCTATATCTGCAACAATGGCCATTTGTTATATCTATTACAACGGTACGCTAATTCCAAACCCTCGAACTATTACGCCGGTGAACAAAAACACTCAAAACCCTCCAGAGTTAATCTACTGGATAACAGGGTATCAATTCACTGGGTTTTAGTGCACTTCTACAAAGGCTTTCCGGTGACGGCAAAGCCAACTCACAACAGGAGTACTTACGTTATGAAAATGCTCTAAAGTAATAACAATGCTTGAATAAACTATATAAGATTTAATAAAGGAATATTGCTTACGTTAACTTTAGTGTGAGTCTGTACTCAACACTAAACTCTTCAATGCTCTATGAAAACACTGGAAGTCTAGTCCTACAGCAATCAGATAAGGAATCTTCTGAAAAGGTCTGATTCTCTAAGATGCTCGTTAATATAGAACAAAAATAATGCAGGGGCAGGACACCCAAGCATGTATCTTAAATACACCAATAAGTAGGATACATATATATAACAAGGGAGTGCAACAACTCTGTGACAGCAGTAATAATAACCACTCAGAAGCAGTACTTCCTTAGCCAATGTAACAGCCAAACTGGGTTGTGCACTATGCATCAACCTAGGCTAAAATAAGGCGTGAATAATTCCTAAAGCATACACAATGAAAGTTAATAAACACAATGCTGTCTTTCTCACTAATAAAGTCTAGCAGTGGCATAAACGGTATCAGGAAACTAGGCAGAGCGCAAGCATGCTCGTAGCCTACTGTCTCCCCTTGAACAGATTTCCCTTATGATACGTTAAGTGACTTGGAGGCTCTCTTGGTAAGTCCAGATCTCTAGTATCTGGTCTTGCCCTGGCGCTCCACAAAGGTCAACAAAATGAGGTAGCAAGCATACAGGTAAGTATAGGCAAAAGCCCTTCACCTGTATACTGCTACACTCGCAAAGGAAAATATGCACAAGGGTTACAGGCTAGCTAGTTTCGTCGATGTTGTACAGGCTCTGACTTGCCACATACATAACTCAGACAACGACCAAAGATACCTTCCATTGTCTAGCAGTAAATAATGGGAAAGAACAGCTCAATAATTAGAAGCACCCCAACACTAGGCTACCATATGACTATGACTCTACTAATCCCCAAAACTAGTGGAAACATATATGGAGAGCTGGTGCCGGTAATACGACTGGCCGACTATGGAAGTTGTATGCAGAACCAGAAGGGATAAGTAATTGAATAAAGAGAGAAGTATGAAAAGGAAGAAGTTCAGAGAGAGAGAGAGTAGTATAGGGGGTTATATGGGGGACAGATTGCAAAGGACATGTAGGACCAAGTACGCCGTGCCAAGCTCTGCAGGAGAAACGTGGGCAGGAGCCCCGCACCACCCTCCCAGGACAGCGGCCTCAAATCACAGACCACTACGTCATGAAGAGCAAGCGTCCTATGACGTATCCAGGCCCGCTGGCCAATCAAGGGCGTGGAAAAGCCCGCGCGAGCGAGGGAAGGCACACGTACATACACACGCACATATTACCACCACGCTGCTCGTTCTCTTTCTCCCTACTTCTTCACACAATCTTATACACTATCACTAATATAAAATACTTCCATGTGTCACAGACAAGAATAAAACCACCACTGATCTGTCTGTGACAACATGAACACTAGGAAAGAAAGAACATCGTTCTACGATTATTATAGCCCATTTCACTGCGCTGGCGAGCGCTAGCGAGTTACGAGTGCATTCTGGCAAGCTGGCCAGCGTAACACTAGGGTAAGTTAGTTTAGTTGGCATTAGAAGTAATGGTAGTAATAGTGGGATTGATGGTGATAGTAGTGATGATGGTGATAATAGTAGTGATGATGGTTGTATTTTTTTTTTTTTTTAAAAGACCTCAGTCTACGTATTGTGAAAAACCTGTTATCCTCCGGCAAATTGTGGGGTTGAGTTAGTGAAGGGGGGGACAGTGAATGAAGGAGGATACATGTTTTTCATAATACGTGTTGCTAGCCCCAAACGCGCGAGCAACTGTGGCTTTCAACCATCCGACACATCCCCTTTTATTTATGTGCATCACACATGTTAAAATACAAATAAAGTTTATGTTTTGTTTTACCCTACTGTGGAAAGACTACGGATATACCACTCTTACCCGGGCCTCACACAGTGGCATGACCCAGTCCAGTCGAACTGAGCTCATGACGCTGGTGGCATTGCCCCGGAGGATAGCCATCCCTAGTCTTTACTTGAGCCAGAGGGTTTCCCGGGGTTCTCCTGAAACTTCTCTGATTTTACGGCCTATTTCATTCACCATCTTAAGGGTGGTAGGGCCGAAGACTCCTGAAGTTTCGAATGCCAGGGGCTCGAACTGATGATTTCTGGCGATGGCTTGATATTTTTCTCGCTTTTTATTTTCTGCTATCCGGGCGGCTTCACCTGCTTCGTCGGCGTTTCTGGCGATGTTGGTTGTGGAGAAAGTGTCAACACATGTGGCATCCCACACGAGGCACCGGCCATTCTTGTAAGGGAAAGTGGTCATCCCATCTGGCCGTTTGCCGTCTTCTCTGTGAAGTCCATGTGGTTCGAGGATTGATGCACGTAGATGCATATAGTTGTATTGATGATGATGACAGTAGTGATGGTGATGACAGTAGTAGATATGATGGTGACAGTAGTAGACATGATGGTGACAGTAATAGTAGTAGTGATGATGGTCATAATAGTAGTGATGATGGTGACAAGTAATGATGATAGTTGTAGCGATAATGATGACAGTAGTGATGATGGTAGTGACAATGGTGTGAGTATTAGTGATGATGGTGAGTAGTAGTGATGATGGTGAAAGTTGTAGTGATGATGACAATAGTTGTGATGATGAAGATCATAGTAATGGTGATGATGGCAGTAGTAGTGATGATGGTGATAGGATACATGATGGTAATACTTGTGACAGTAGTAATGATTATGGTTATAGTAGTAGTGATGATCTTAACAGTAGTAATGATGATTGTAAGATGGTGGTGATGATAGTAGTAATGATGGTTGATAGTTGTAATATCAATGATGATAGTAGTGATTAAGATGGTAGTGACAATGGTGACAGTAGTAGTGATGATGAGAGTAGTAGTTATGATTGTAATTGTAGTAGTGATGATGATCATAGTAATGGTGATGATGACAGTAGTCGTGATGATAGTGGCAGTTGTAGTGATGATGGCAGTAGTAGTGATGATTGTGATTGATGATGGTATTAGTAGTGATGATGGTAACCTATCGCAGAGCTGGGTATGCCGTTTTGATTTTGGGCCAAACGGCACGTCTACTTTATCAACTCTATGTAAGCAGAGTTTGGTATCGCCCCCCGTATAGTGGGTACCACACGAAAAAAATGTCTGTCGTCGTCGTCATCGTCGTCTGTCTGTCTCGGAACTCCTCCTAGACGTACCGTTGGACGGATTTTCACCAAATTTCACACGAACATTTGTTGCGTGAATGCAAACGTCAGTCAATAAAGATTATTTGAATTTATGCAATAGTTATGATTTTAGGTCCAAAATATGATTTTGCCCCCCCCCCCCCCCCCACCGCAATGATGGCGTTCTGGGAGCGAAAACATCGATTTGCTAGGTTAAGTTAGTTTAGTTGGCATTAGAAGTGATGGTAGTAATATTTGGATTTATGGTGATAGTAGTGATAATGGTGATAATTGTAGTGATGATGGTTGTAGTTGTATGATGATGATGACAGTAGTAGATATGATGGTGACAGTAGTAGTAATGATGGTCATAATAGTAGTGATGATGGTGACAAGTAATGATGATAGTTGTAGTGATAATAATGACAGTAGTGACGATGGTGTGAGTATTAGTGATGATGGTGAGTAGTAATGAGGATGCTGAAATTTGTAGTGATGATGACGATAGTTGTGGTGATGAAGTTCATAGTAATGGTGATGATGGCAGTAGTAGTGATGATGGTGACAGTAGAATAAATTATGGTAATATTTGTGACAGTAGTAATGATGATGGTTATAGTAGTAGTGATGATGTTAACAGTAGTAATAATGATTGTAAGATGGTGTTGATGATATTAGTAATGATGGTTGATAGTTGTAGTATCAATGATGATAGTAGTGATTAAGATGCTAGTGACAATGGACAGTGATGATGGTGAGAGTAGTAGTGATAATTGTAATTGTAGTAGTGATGATGATCATAATAATGGTGATAATGACAGTACTCGTGATGATTGTGGCAGTTGTAGTGATGATGGCAGTTGTAGTGATGATGGCAGTAGTAGTGATTATGTTGATTGTGATTGATGATGGTATTAGTAGTGATGATGGTAACCCATCGCAGAGTTAGGTATGCCGTTTTGATTTTGGGCAAAACAGCACGTCTACTTTATTGACAGGTACCAGGCTTGGTTGATATTATACACGTAGAAGGTAATGAGTGGTTTTACGTCATAAAGAGGGCGTAAACCGAGAGCATATAAGCTGAAGCTTGAGGGCAGGCAAGACGGAGACCCTCAGCTCGCTCAACTAGGGGTTGGAGGTTAGGTGTGTGTGTGATAAACAGATTATTCCATACTTGAATTATCAACTCTGCGTAAGCAGAGTTTGGTATGGCCCCCCCGTATAGTGGGTACCACACAAAAAAAATGTCTGTCGTCGTCGTTGTCGTTGTCGTTGTTGTCGTTGTCCGTCTGTCACGAAACTCCTCCTAGACCGTTGAACGGATTTTCACCAAATTTCACACAAACATTTGTTGCGTGAATGCGAACGTCAGTCAATAAAGATTTGTTGAATTTATGCAATAGTTATGATTTTAGGTCCAAAATATTGTTTTACACCCCCCCCCCCCCCTTCCCCCCGCAATGATGGCGTTATTAGTGTGTGACCCCCGAAGGGGCTCGCACACTAAGAACGCATTCGTTCTGGGGGCGAAAACATCTCGCTCCGTATTTGCTAGGTTAAGTTAGTTTAGTTGGCATTAGAAGTGATGGTAGTAATAGTGGGAATGATGGTGATAGTAGTGATGATGGTGATAATAGTAGTGATGATGGTTGTAGTTGTATTGATGATGATGACAGTAGTGATGATGATGACAGTAGTAGATATGATGGTGACAGTACTAGTAGTAGTGATGATGGTCATAATAGTAGTAATGATGGTGACAAGTAATGATAGTTGTAGTGATAATAATGACAGTAGTGATGATGGAAGTGACGATGGTGTGAGTATTAGTGATGATGGTGAGTAGTAGTGATGATGGTGAAATTTGTAGTGATGATGACAATAGTTGTGATGATGAAGATCATAGTAATGGTGATGATGGCAGTAGTAGTGATGATGGTGATAGGATACATAATGGTAATACTTGTGACAGTAGTAATGATGATGGTTATAGTAGTAGTGATGATGTTAACAGTAGTAATGATGATTGTAAGATGGTGGTGATGATAGTAGTAATGATGGTTGATAGGTGTAGTATCAATTTATTATAGTAGTGATTAAGATTATAGTGACAATGGTGACAGTACGAGTGATGATGGTGAGAGTAGTAGTTATGATTGTAATAATTGTAGTAGTGATGATGATCATAGTAATGGTTATGATGACAGTAGTCGTTATGATTGTGGCAGTTGTAGTGATGATGGCAGTAGTAGTGATGATGGTGATTGCGATTGATGATGGTATTGGTAGTGATGATGGTAACCCATCGCAGAGTTGGGTATGACGTTTTGATTTTTGGCAAAAGGCACGTCTACTTTATTATTACTTAAATACTTATACAATCAATATATTAGTGTACTTCTGAATAAGTCTTAAGATATCTTTTATTAAACTATTGTGAATTATTCTCAAGTTTCAGTTACCTAATTCTAATATTATTTTGAGTTATCTAATTAATCCCAGGGTAATTCTGCGATGGTGGCAGTATTTATAAAGGGGAATTGATACCAATAGTAACCCTATTTTACTTAACAATTCATATATATATATATATATATATATATATATATATATATATATATATATACCCGGTATATATATATACCGGTATATATATATTTTTTTTTCTTTAATACATACGAGGTTGAAATGCGTTGGAAATTTTATTATATATAATATATATATATATATATATATATATATATATATATATATATATATATATATATATATATATATATATATATATATATATATATATATATATATATATATATATATATATATATATATTTATAGATATATATATAGAGAGAGAGAGAGAGAGAGATGAAAGTCATTGATTCAGTCATGTGTTATTGTCTTTGGGTTAGGGGAAAATAACTTTATTGTTAGTGTTCTACAGAAAAAGCTTGGCTAGCCTAGCCGAAAAATAAAAATAACATTAGGCCTAGCCTTTATTGTATAGCTCCACGACTCGATCTGTAAAATCGTAACACATATGAGTAGGCGAAATTAAATACAGTAGTATCTAGCCTAGCTGTAATGTCAATAATGATATTGAAATAGGTCTAGGCTTCACTAGAATGACTTCTGGCCTAAATCTGCAGGCCCTGCACTCGTGGCTACCCTTACAATCCTGCTTATATCTTGCGTGCACTTCAACAGTCTCCCCTTTGACATATTTGTAGGGCTATATTTTTACGATAATCACTTATTTATTATCAATACAGGCATAGTAATGGCTTGGATGTGACATGACAGCTCTCTCTGTGTCCGTGACATTTTATTTACATTTCTTAGCTGACTATAGTTCTCCCTTGTGATTGGTAGGTAGTTTTTAATACAAGAATAACAACTCCCTGTGATTGGTGGAACGAAAAACGGTGAGAATACCGAGGTATATCCCTTAGCGACATACGAACAACATAAGGCGTTTTGAAAAAATGTGTGTATGGGAAATTTGTCCCATAACTATGGCACCATATCCTGTCCTTAGTGGCAGGTACCATAAGACAACTAAGGCCTGGAACTAAGGCAGGGCTTTGAGTATCCGGCCCCAGGACACCAAATATGTGTATTGGTTAGTCATTAGTTCAGTGGAGGGACCACCAGGTAACAACGACAAAACCACAGCACCTTACTAGTCCAGTCAAATTAGCTGATATTTCCCCAAACCCACCACTAATTGCAACAGAAACAAAACCTGTTGGGATTTGTTCAGTAGGGTACCCTTCATGATATACTAAAAGTTCCACTCATTTTTTTGAGTGGATCAATATTTTTATCAGGGTTGAACTTTTGGATTTCTGGATTTTATTTTTTTTTTTTTTCATTTTTGGTGCATGTATGGCATCAGTATAGGTAGTAATATTCATAACTACATGTATGTTTTCCCATAATAGTCCAGTCAATGTACACCAGGACCCACCACTAATTGCAACAGAAACGAAACTAGTGTTATTTGTCTTGGAAAAAGGTTCCTTATAAAATACTAAAAGTCCCAAAGAATCGTCGGAGTGGAACATGGTGAAATTACAGAATGAAAAAGCATCACTATTTTGACACTTTTTTAACTTGGCGCAACTTCAAATGGTCATAACTTCTTAACTAATCAAGATAATCCAAAAAAAAAAAAAAAATCTTTACCTATGTTTTCATGGTTAATCTTTCCAATAAAACTGTTACAAATTAGTTCCCCCCCCCCCCCCCCCCCTAAAGTTACATAGACATAGACAGTGTTGGTAGACATTGGGGTGTGTGTCTTCCAGTTTTGTAATTTTCTGCAGATAGAGGTGCAATGACTTTGTGTACAAGTTATGGCCGGAGGCAGCTAACTACGGAAGCATGGCTTGCATCGTCTCCAGATGGAGGGACCAATCTCCGATTCGTTCTGATCGCATGAATTACCTCATGATGTCTATCATCTCCATGTGTTGCAGCCACAGACGTGCAGTACGGTAGCTCGATTCCAACATGTCCTTGTGTGTCTCAAGTTTCTGTTGTAGATCTTGCAGGTACAAAGATGATTCTACATCACTGAGCGTGATTTCCCCAGAGAGGAGATCATCATAGAGGTTCCCTATTGTCTCCAATTCCAGTGGCACATTGTCATTAGATAAAGACAACTTGATCCCCAACAGGCTGCTCAAGAGAAGTGTGTGAAGGACGGAATCTACAAGGAGATGACCACGAATGGCACGAGCAACTGCGTGTCCAGTGAGAATATGGGTAACAGTGTTCCCAGCGAAGATCACTTCCAAGATATCTTGAAAGCCTGTTCCTCTCATCAAGTGCCCAATGCTACCCAGAAAGGTCATTAGTGCGTGAAATCCCCCAAGTCTTAAAATAATCGAATGCAGATCACTGTCCTCTCCAGCACTTTCCACAATTTGAGTTGCCTTGAACCACAACGGCTGGTCAAAAGTGAGCACTGGTGTTGCTCCATAGCGCTTGGCATGCTCTGCAACGAAGTGTAAAGTTGAGTTGACACACGTCATGTCACTCGGGTTCATATCAATCATGGGAAGGAACATGGTGGATGACTGTCCTGGGTCCGTTGTTTACCATTTGCATGTATCCCGACCATGCTGGTCTTGGTAACCGGACTGACAGGAACGTTTTCCACAGGAGATCTACCTTGGGGCTTTCCGTGTGTTTGGGTTCCTCTGGTAGAGCTTCATACTTGATATTAGCAAGTTCATCACCAAGTGATATGAATTTCTTAATGCTGATGTGTCCTACAGCAGCGATCTCCTCTGCTGTCACAGACACACGTTTTACCACAGAGGTGACATCACATTTGGGTGTTACAACTGCCATAATACCCATTCCGTGGAATGTCCCAGAGCCGTCAAGAGTCCTAGTGTCATGATCCACGTTGTCGGCCACATATTGAACAGACTGCCCAGGGAGGAACTCTGGAATGTCCAATCCCTGGTTGACAGCTGCACTCCGTTCATATTTTTGCACCTCTGAATATTAACTACAGAATCCATGGGCATTCAGTGTGTCAATCAGAAATCTTGAGGCAAAATGCGAATGCATTTGCACACCTAGACCTAATTGCAATGGTGCAGTCATAACTCTGGGGCGGGCAGCTTGCATTATCGCTTGCCCCAATGAGCACACCTTCAACCGTTTATTTTTTCCAGCAAAAACGGTGTTCAGTAGTAAGCTTAGTGACTCTGGAATATAGTTAGTAGCTTCTGAGATATCACTCATAGAAAGACTAGTTGGGTAAGTGTCCTTCAGTTGTACAACTGACTTAACATCACTTTTAATGAGGTTGGCCGCAGTTTCTATCAGTCTCAACTTCTCCGCTTCTGGATCACTATCCTTGGGCTGTTTATAGAAGTCGTTCAGGATCACAGAAACTGTACCTCGGAATGTCACAATATTTTGAATACCATTGATTTCAGTTATTATTATTCTATCTCCAAAATGATCAATAAGTTTCTCTTTCATGTGAGTAAAACCATAAGGTTCCAGATTGGTGTCCTCCAGGAACTCCTTCATTTTGTTCATTAGAGCATTAATCGTCATCTATTCTTCGTCATTCTCCTCCAGGAAAGACGTCACCCTTTGAAAAGCATCAGCCCTAACTGTATCCGATGGTCTCCCTACTTTCCGCTTTTTTGACAGGCTCTTAACATCAACGAACTGAGGAACCCGTTTTCCTGTTCGGAAGTTCACATTGCAGGCTTGGTGGTATACAGCATCAGCTGCATGGAGGTCTTGTGCAAACAACACCCTGCTTTTTATCTTCTCTGCCCAGTCATCGTGACGGTCATCACAAACCATAATAATAGTGCTGTCAAAACCTAATTTCAAAACAGAAATTAAGTAAAATTGTTTATTCTTTCCGCCATATTTGTTTCCTGTTCCACAGAACAAACAGTGGTCCTTGTATGAAAATGATTCTTTGGAGCGAAGAGTGGGCACTGTTTCACTGTCTGAAGAACGTTTCCGCTTGAACCGTTCTATTTCACTCGGATGACAAAAAAAATCTACATTTTGCGTGAACAACATCACCCGGTTTCACCACAACACTCGATTCACGTTGAATACTTGCTTTTGCTATGCCTTCGCAACCTTTATCACCCAGTGTGACTGTTGCTCCCTCTGTCAGTTTCTTCTTACAAAAGACACAGTCTGCCATGATGACCTTGAAAAGAAACTGGTTGAATATTAATATAGGCCTAAAGACAGACCTTATGGGAAAACATACATGTAGTTATGAATATTACTACCTATACTGATGTCATACATGCACCAAAAAAAAAAAAAACAAAAAAAAAAAAAAAAAAATCCAGATCCAAAAGTTCAACCCTGATAAAAATATTGATCCACTCAAAAATATTTGTGGGACTTTTAGTATATTCATGAAGGGTACCCTACTGAACAAATCCCAACAGGTTTCGTTTCTGTTGCAATTAGTGGTGGGTCCTGGTGTTCATTGACTGGACTATACGGCTTTACTGTCGGAAGGGAATACTGAATAACCAAAGCAATATTCAAGATAGTATGTATATCGCCTGATGAAATATAATAGAACATAACTTGCGCTTGTGTATGATTACAACGTGTTTCTCTTTTTATTTCACAAGGCTCGCTAACATGCTATTTATGTAATAATTGTGTATTACAGATAATAGTGTCTGTCTAACCTTTTAAAATAACACTATCATGCAACTTTCAATATTATAACATTAATCCTCTCATCATTTTAAGACACATTCTTTAATATTTATATGGCTAATAGTTAAATCAACTTAGGAAGGCCTGAACTCGAGAGGGAATATATTCATATTTGTTTTCACCAAACCACCAATTAATTTATAAGTAAACCTAACTAATGAAATCAATTAAAGTAATGAATACATGTGGTACTCCAAGGACTCGAACCTAGGATACTCACACCGAAATTCCGCACATTAAGCATTTGGCTATCAAGACAGTTAAAGGATTATGCACAAGCCTACGATATATTATCCATTCTCGAATACTGCATAATAATCCAAGCATGTACATACTCCTCACTGCACTATTGTAGCCTAATGTTTAAACACATGGAAGGGGTAGCTGGTAATGGGGCACTTAACCACAAAGGAAGGCCTCGCTATAAATTACTCCTCTTTGATGGATAGAGGTCCTCCCTAAGCTAGCTTATATCGTCCAATGATTACCATAAACAAATAAAAAAAGCGTCCTCAAATACTGGAAGGGTTACCATGTTGGCTTCACATTAAGGGGGGTCACCGGCTTGTTGTATCTTTCTCTCCTTTTCTCTCTTCCCCTGGCTTGTATCCATTCGGCCCCATTCAGCCAACTGTATTAGGATGTTTACCCCCATTCAGGTGTCGATTTCTTCCTGGCGAGCGATAGCGAGCCAGCATTATATGGAGAAATCCGGCTTCGCCGGAGAATGCTTTTTATCGAAAAATGTACAAATTTAGCTAGTTATCAAAACACAAATATACGTATGCTGGCTCGCTACCGCTCGCCAGGAAAATATTGACACCTGGATGGGGGTAAACGTCTTAAAACAGTAGGCTGAATGGGGCCGAATGGATACAAGCCAAAGAGACAGACAGATAGAAAGATAAAACAAAGCGAGGTGGGCTCCCTTAACCCTTGGTGCAGTGCAGCCATAACTTTATTCAGGTATACGGTTTGACCAACTTTCACCGGATATTTTCTCCGGCAGTGAAGTTAATCAAACCAAGGGAGCCCGCCACCCTTTGGTTTTTGCCAAAACATTAAACGATTGTATGCAGTTTAACGGGAGGCAGTTGATTTTTCGAGTCCCCCTCCTCCCATATGTTTAGCCCTATTAATTAATAGATTTCAAGACATTCACCACATTTGTTTGGCGATTTTCAGACCTTTTGCCCCATTTCTTTGCCAATATTAAGACCTTTCGTGCTATTTAGGTGTCGATTTTTTTCCTGCCGAGCGATAGCTAGCCTGTATTTGAAGAGGATTCCGGGACATTTTTCTACCGAAAAATGTACACATTTATATCGAAGGGGGGTCTTGTGGGTTTGTTTTTTGTTTAAACTTGATAGAGGTTTAGATAGCAAACTAAACCCCCTCCTTAAACCATTGAGTCGAACCAGTAAATTATGCTGCACACTACCGTCTGGGCTCCCTTAAGAATGATCTGTGTTATTAAGAGGGTTTATGGAGATCGCTTTACCCATATTTAGTCGTAGAGGTAGATAATATACACAACAAATATCGTCTAATGGTAACCAACATATTATGAACATTACATAATAGAGGATATACACGAGGGATTTAAACCGGCAACCTTTGATCAACCAACTTGATTCTGCCAAACTATAGAACTTATTCATACTACTGTACAGTTTTGTTGACATGCACATTTTACATAGTTATACAATACTTAACAATAATTAACTCCAAACAGTCCATGGCAATTAGGACTGATACCTATTGGTATAAAGTCGCGCTAATAAGTGATGTCTCGGCACCGATTATGTTTTGATCAATAATTGGTACCAACAATATTTACACATGATTTATTTTTGTTGAGTGAGATATACCAACATGTTCCTACACTTACCCACCCTATTCATCATCTGACATACATTAATACAGCACAGAGCAAGCCAAACGTAATGACAACTGGGACATGACTTATTAGCGCGACTGTACATGGCCTCCCAATCAATACCACGGTGCGACTCTCATTGCTCATATTTTTACAGGCATATTTTTACCAGTCCCCTTCATATTCCCACATACTTTTTATGAACTTCTCGGCATCCCGCTCTTGCCTGAAAATGACTCCAAGTTTTTAAGAGTTTTGGGACGAGTATTTTCAGTGGCAGGAAATATATCCCAGTATTTCTTTCTTAGTTTTGTTTTTACACTTGTTTACGCTATTATTTAATTGCACAAAATATTTATCTACAATGGATGGGACTCGACAGCCTTGGTTGGCAACCAATCAAAGGGAATAAACCTTATACAAGTTACCGAAGGGCGCCTTGCTCGTCGGTACCACTTGCAGGTGGTGAACTCTACCATAGATACAATAAACCTTATACAAGTTACCGAAGGGCGCCTTGCTCGTCGGTACCACTTGCAGGTGGTGAACTCTACCATAGATACAATAAACCTTATACAAGTTACCGAAGGGCGCCTTGCTCGTCGGTACCACTTGCAGGTGGTGAACTCTACCATAGATACAATAAACCTTATACAAGTTACCGAAGGGCGCCTTGCTCGTCGGTACCACTTGCAGGTCGTGAACTCTACCATAGATACAATAAACCTTATACAAGTTACCGAAGGGCGCCTTGCTCGTCGGTACCACTTGCAGGTGGTGAACTCTACCATAGATACAATAAACCTTATACAAGTTACCGAAGGGCGCCTTGCTCGTCGGTACCACTTGCAGGTGGTGAACTCTACCATAGATACAATAAACCTTATACAAGTTACCGAAGGGCGCCTTGCTCGTCGGTACCACTTGCAGGTGGTAAACTCTACCATTTTTTTTTTTTTTTTTTTTTTAAGAGACAATGAACGGAGGAAGGAAAAACACAGATAAAACAAAAAGGTCCATGTGCCTAAAGGCATCCTCCATTCATAAAATGTTTGTAACAACTGGATTTAAACATTTGTTGATTGTAAGTTTGTGGAAAGCAATTCGAGGGAAGTGAATTCCAAAGAGTAGTAGCTCTGGGGATAAATGAATTCTGATAAGCAGAAGTTCTGCATTGTGGAGGAGAAAGTGTAAATTCATGGGCGCTCTCAGCTGCCCTAGTTCTACGGGGAAAGATGTGGAGAGGCGGCACAATTGAAGCAAGTTCCTCGGAACAATTGCTGTGAAAATATCTGTAGAATAATGCAAGGGATGCAACGTTTCTTCGTATGGCTAATGTAGGAAGGTCCTGTGTGATTGCAGGGTTATTGATTAATCTAATAGCTTTATTTTGAATTTTTTCCAACTGCCTCAATGCAACCACTCCACTTCCACCCCACAGAGGTGAACAGTAATCCATCTGAGAGCGCACATGACTTTTATATATTACGGCCAACTGCTCGTCAGTGAAGAATTCTCGAACTCTGTACAGGAGTCCCAGTTTTTTAGAGGCATTCTTAGCAATGCTTCTAACATAATGTGTCCAGCTCAAGTTAGTAGTTAATGTTACACCGAGAATACAATACATAGATACAATAAACCTTATACAAGTTACCGAAGGGCGCCTTGCTCGTCGGTACCACTTGCAGGTCGTGAACTCTACCATAGATACAATAAACCTTATACAAGTTACCGAAGGGCGCCTTGCTCGTCGGTACCACTTGCAGGTTGTGAACTCTACCATAGATACAATAAACCTTATACAAGTTACCGAAGGGCGCCTTGCTCGTCGGTACCACTTGCAGGTTGTGAACTCTACCATAGATACAATAAACCTTATACAAGTTACCGAAGGGCGCCTTGCTCGTCGGTACCACTTGCAGGTGGTGAACTCTACCATAGATACAATAGATGGATATGAATGAAGAATAGTCAAAATTGTAAATGGTGTCGCGCCCATTAGAATACAAATCAAATTTAAACGAGACAATGTAATGCTTTATCTAACACACCCATTCAGAACTTGGCTTTAGAAGTTCAGAAATTCGAGTTTTACTAACCATAAGGTTACAAGTGTACAGCAATGATCATGAGTACTTTTTTCTTTGTATTCTATGTGGATGAGGGAGACAAAAGGCTAAACTGCCTGTGACGAGTGCCTCCCTCAGAGTTGAAAGAGTGACAGGGCCAAAATCAAGGAATGTTCGAGCCAATATGTCTGGACACACGGTTAAATTTAAATCATAGAATGAGGGAAAGATAGATTCAGGGAGAGAGTTCCAGAGCTCAACTGTTGAATAGAAGAAATATTGGGAGTATCGTTTCACTCTTGAGCTGGGGAGTTGCACAAAGTAGGGGTAGGATTGTGTTGCAAGACAGGTACTACATACCCTACGTAGAAGAGGTGGTATACACTGAGAGAGCTTTGAGGAACACTAATTACTGTAGTAGCGATATAATAGCGAGAGAGATGCAATATTGCGGCGAAGAGAGAGAGATTGCAGAGAGTCGGTTAGTAGACGGAAGCTAATGAAACGGAAGATTTTCCTTTCTACTTTGTCTAGAAGTGCTGTGTGAGAGGATCCTCCCCACACCTGTGAACAATACTCAATGCATGGACGCAAAGTGCCCCTGTATAGAGCAAGTAGCTCTGCAGGGTTGAAGAACCCCTTGAGGCAGTTGAGCACACCCAGCTTCTGTGAGGCACCTTAGCAAGACTGGTAAAATGGCCCTTCCAATAGAGAGCAGAAGAAAAAGAGACACCGAGAATACTGAGAGAAGATGAAGAGTTTATTTATAAGGGAGGATGAAGGAGGAAGTGGTGTGTAACTTGACATGGTAATATTAAGGGGCTAGTGGCCCCTTAGTAGTGGCTAGTGGCTGGTTTTGTTTGTTTTGGTCTATTAATTAATTAATTTATATATATTTTTACTTTCTAGCTAGACGTCCATCAAGCTAAGAAAAACACTTCCTTGATACAAGATACATTTTTTACAATTTTCTGTAGAAAAATTTCCCGGCCAAATGACGGTTCCTCTTAAAATTACAAGCTCGCTATCACTGGCCAGGAAAATATCGACTCTTAAATGACACGAAAGGTCTTAAAATTGACAATAACATTGGGCGAAATATCTTAAAATCGCCAAACTAATGGGCCGAACGTCTTAAAATCTCAAAATTAATGGGGTTGAATACAAGGGAGAAAAGGGTACAGACAAAACAACCATACCCCTTAATCCGGTTATTATGCGGTTATAGACTGGTTATATCTGGTATTAATTATTATAATAAAACTTATTTATATTCATTAATTAGTTTCTAAAAGGTCCCATGCAATGCTAGCCTACCCTTGTGAGGACGAAGATGGTCTGTAATATCTTACATTGTGATTTATTTAGGATTGTCAAGGTTGGGTGTATGATGAGAAATCTCTCTCTCTCGCGAGCTCTTTTTCTCTCTCTTGCGCGCGCTCTCTCTCTCTCTCTCTCTCTCGCGCACTCTCTCTCTCTCTCACGGATCTGAGTAATCCATTACTCTATAACAGGCTACACTTGTAATCCAGTTAATCTAGTAGGCATGTATTTAACCTTTATCTATCTTGGTAGTGTAATGGTTAAAGTGTTTAAGATCTGTAACCCAGGTTCGAGTCCCGGGAGGTTCACATGCTTTCATTATTTTCATTGGGAGGTGTTTGGTGTTGGGAGTGGCTTATATAAGTTCGATTATGCAACTTTCATCTGTCTATCTATCAATTTACTCAGGCCCATTCCCCTTTCTTCTGGAGGTGGCCGACTCGAGACAGAGCCCGAACAGGGACAACACAACACAACAGAAAAACAATGAACATGCAAAAACAAAACCCTAATTTACACACATCTACTTTCATACCGTTCATAAAATTTCAAAGAAGAATGTAAATCCTATCTGGCCATTGTATAGTACTCCTCTTACACATGGCTCATACAGTGGCTATTCCACTCCTATATCGTGCACTAATACTATTTGACACACACACACATATACACACACACGCACACACACACATTTACACACACAGAGACACACACACACACACATATACACATACACACACACACAAACACATTTATCTAGCTCGTAGCAAACAAGTGCAGGACACACTTAGCCCATCAATACACTTGGCTTCTCCACACAAAAATCTGGTCATGAAATTCTGACATGATCACTATGCCGGATATTACACTCTTAAGCAAGTAACACACGATATTATTGAGCATCAACATTTGATCCTCAGCTATATATTTGCAACATTTGAAGATTTGTTTGCATTAGTATTGATGACTAGGCTTGAGGTAGATTATTGTAGGTGCAATCAATTTCATACAAGTGTGTTCGCAATGCTATCAAATTAGAGTTGTGTACAAATTGAAGGCAAACAGAGCTAGTGTTTACAAACTGACATACAGTAGATACAAGGTGCGCTGCAGATATAATTGTATAGCCTACATTATAGCAGTCAAAGTTCCCACCTCCACAATTGTCTACCACTAAGGGATCAGCAAATTGTGTTGGTCTTGCTGATCCTCCTTACCCCTTGAAGGGAGTGCGGGATTGGCTACTGACTGACTGACTGGTCACATTATTGCACATTACTTTGCACATATCATACTTTCACAGCTCGCTCTCTCTCTCTCTCTCACACACACACACACACACACACACACACACCTAAGCCAGCCAGACGATCATGAAGATAAAGAAAACGAGGTGCTAACAAAATAGCAGCGTATAAACTTTGAAGAGCATTATGCCTTGAAAAGTTTAGAGGTTATATTAAATATTTTAGGTTTATGGCCCCAGTTTTAATCATTTTAATCAATGTTATAGGGGAGGGGGGGGGGGGGGGTATTCAGTGGACTTTCTTAGCTGGCAATATCTCCAACGATGAGATGAGTGAGAGGGATCTGCGTTGTGTGGGCCAATCGGCTTTCTGCAGACTCCCATTTTCTTATGTTATAATGATTTTAACCCTTACAATACCAGTGACGTCATTTTAACTTTATTCTGGCTATTATAAAACGATTTTATTCAGCTTAGAAAGGACCTCCGTCAATTAACAGGCTTTGAACTATCTCACTTAACCATTTTTACTACCACAGTTCCTTCTTAAACTGCACAAAATCGCCTAAATATAGCTAGAATAAACATAAAAAGATGTTGCCGGTACAGAATGGGGTTAATGGGCTAGTGTGATTTTTTATTTTTTTGTATTAACTTAATTTTGAGTTTCCTCGTCAGACCTCCATCAATCTTAAAATAACACCCCCTATACCTCCTTTCAAGATATAGTTGTAAATACCCCCTATACCTCCTTTCAAGATATAGTTGTAAATACCCCCTATACCTCCTTTCAAGATATAGTTGTAAATAACACCTCCTATAACCCCTTTCAAGATGTAGTTGTAAATAACACCCGCTATAACCCCATTCAAGATATAGTTGTAAATAACACCCCCTATACCCCCTTTCAAGATATAGTTGTAAATACCCCCTATACCTCCTTTCAAGATATAGTTGTAAATACCCCCTATACCTCCTTTCAAGATATAGTTGTAAATAACACCCGCTATAACCCCATTCAAGATATAGTTGTAAATAACACCCCCTATAACCCCTTTCAAGATATAGTTGTAAATACCCCCTATACCTCCTTTCAAGATATAGTTGTAAATACCCCCTATACCTCCTTTCAAGATATAGTTGTAAATACCCCCTATAACCCCTTTCAAGATATAGTTGTTCAAGATATAGTTGTAAATAACACCCGCTATAACCCCTTTCAAGATATAGTTGTAAATAACACCCCCTATAACCCCTTTCATGATATAGTTGTAAATAACACCCCTATAACCCCTTTCAAGATATAGTTGTAAATAACACCCCCTATAACCCCTTTCAAGATATAGTTGTAAATAACACCCCCTATACCCCTTTTCAAGATATAGTTGTAAATAACACCCGCTATAACCCCTTTCAAGATATAGTTGTAAATAACACCCCCTATAACCCCTTTCAAGATATAGTTGTAAATAACACCCCCTATAACCCCTTTCAAGATATAGTTGTAAATAACACCCCCTATAACCCCTTTCAAGATATAGTTGTAAATAACACCCCCTATAACCCCTTTCAAGATATAGTTGTATATAACACCCCCTATAACCCCTTTCAAGATATATTTGTACAATTTTCTGTAATAAAATGTCCCGGCCATAAAAATTACAGGCTCGCTATCGCTCGTCAGGAAAACAATCTACGCCTAATCATCACGAAAGATCTTATTATTGACAAAACAATGGGGCAAAAGGTTTCAAAATCGCTAAAATAGTGAACGAACGTCGTAAAATCGCAAAGCTAATGGGTCTAAACATGAGGAAGATGGGGATCCCCCCAAAAAGCGAGTACCTCTCCCTTGAAGGAACGAGTCACAAGTGCCTTATGTCATCTGGTCATAACTTGTGATGCTGAAACTTGGTCCATCTTGACAAACAGCTTAAATGACGGGCAAGAATATTGTTATTGGTCCAATTTTCAGGGTGTTTCCATTATAGCGTGACATTCATACCGGATTATTTTGTAAGTTGTTATACTAGTGTTTAGGGCATTATATAGACAGTTGTTATACTAGTGTTTAGGGCATTATATAGACAGTTGTAATACTAGTGTTTAGGGCATTATATAGACAGTTGTTATACTAGTGTTTAGGGCATTATATAGACAGTTGTTATACTAGTGTTTAGGGCATTATATAGACAGTTGTTATACTAGTGTTTAGGGCATTATATAGACAGTTGTTATACTAGTGTTTAGGGCATTATATAGACAGTTGTTATACTAGTGTTTAGGGCATTATATAGACAGTTGTTATACTAGTGTTTAGGGCATTATATAGACAGTTGTTATACTAGTGTTTAGGGCATTATATAGACAGTTGTTATACTAGTGTTTAGGGCATTATATAGACAGTTGTTATACTAGTGTTTAGGGCATTATATAGACAGTTGTTATACTAGTGTTTAGGGCATTATATAGACAGTTGTTATACTAGTGTTTAGGGCATTATATAGACAGTTGGAGGTATGTTCATTATTACAATTAAGGAGGGGGGGATAAACGTATTAAAACAGTAGACTGAATGGGGCCGAATGGATACAACCCGGAGAGAGAAAAACAAATCAGGTAACCCCCTAAAGAAGTTAGGGCATTAATCATTAGTTATGTAACAGATACTGCATCAAAATAGTATCATCCACGATACCAGAATCCATTTTGTGAGAATCTATCCCCATATTGCATAATGTAAAAACTGACCTTTTACCATCTTCCAATTCTAGCATCAAATTGAAATCGCCTAAATTCTAAAACAATTTTGCGATTAGCCGGTGCATGTATTTTTTATTTGGCAGTCCTGTTTCTGCGAGGAAATGTTCTGTTGTTATCAGCGCAAAAGTTAATTTGAGGAGAGATGGGTAAATGTTCCGGTTCCCCTTCTTCCTCATGTTTAGCCTCATTAATCTTTAGATTGTATGATGTTTGGCCTACTCGTTTGGCGATTTTAAGACCAATTGCCCAATTTTGTTGTCAATAATAAATCTGTTGGTGTTATTTAGGTGTCGATATTTTCCTGGCGAGCAATAGGTATCATGTAATCTAAGAGAAACCGCCCTTAGGCCGGGACATTTGTCTTTCGGAAAATGTACAAATTTATCTTGAAGGAGGGTCTTGGGGGATGTTTATTTAAGGTTGACGGAGGCCTAGAGAGGAAACTAAAACACATGATAAAAATATATATTTATGAGGAAATAAATAAGCCAATCCCCCCTTAAATTATCACTTTGTCTCTTATCTTTCTTTTTGGGTAGCTAATGTTCAGTCAGTTATTTGTCCCGGCCGAAGGCAAGTTCCTTCTAAAATTACAGGCTCGTTATCACTCGCCAGGAAAAAAATCGACACCTACAGTATATGGCACGATAGGTTTTAATATTGACAAAGCAATGGCGTGAAAGGTCTCAAAATCGCCAAACTAATATAACGAACGTCTTAAATTCTCAAAACTAATACGTTAAACATGAGGGAGAAGGGGGTCCATAAAATACGACTACCTCCCCTTTAAGAATTTGCACGGTCGTGGAGAGAATTTTCTGGATAATTTTAGGATGATCGATGATGCTAAGCTGGTGAGCTACATTAAACTGTTTGGGCTCCCCAGGAAAAAAATCAACACCTAAATGGCACGAAAGGTCTTAGATTTGACAGAAATGCGGCGAAAGTTCTTAAAATCGCCAAACTAATGGGGCAAACGTATTCAAATCTCAAAAGCAATGAGACTAAACATGATGAAGAAAGGGGTCCAGAAAACAATCATTCAAGTGGAAATCTCCCCTCGACAATTTACACTGAAGATAAACATCATACTCAGATCACTGGACAAATGATTGAAATGTCTACTTCGAAAAATATCTATGAATCAAGGAACACCCTGTTCTTAACATTAACCCTTCGTTACAAACCCCAATGAGCTAGAATAGACTAATGATAGCATATGATCCTCCCGGGATTCGAACTCGGGACACCACACCCAGAACATAAGCATCTAAACCATTACACCACCAACACAGAATGATCCTTAAGTTCTAAAAATGAGACTATAGCAGCAGTATGCCTGGATATTTCCTGACACTGGGTATACTCGTTAAGCCGGTGTCACACGAGCGCTTTTTCTGTCAATTTTCGATGAGCAAGTGTGTTCGCTTGATATTTTGACGCTGTTTCGCATTGGAATTGGAAATTAGACTGAAGGTAGACTACAAAATTGGCAAAATTTTGACATAACAGATATTTAACTGCTGCCATACTACAATTGCTCGAAAAAATTGACGGGAAATGTGCTCGTGTGACTCCTCCTTTACAAAACTTTCAAAATCTGGAGAATTTTGCAGGCGAAAGCGGGATGACGAGAAGTCCAGAAAAAAAATACCCGTGTACAAATTCAGTGGACAAAAATATCCGGAGTGAGAGGCGTACGAGGGTTTGGGTTCAGTGAGATGCATAGTGTATACTGTTGTTTTATACATGTCAATATGTAAGGCCGTATTATATTGGTGTTGTACCCAGAAAATAATCTTAGTGTACAAAGGAGTACAAAGGAGTACAAAGGAAATCAAGCAACAACAGATCCAGTGACCCTTCTAGGTTGCTTGTCCTCCAAAACACTGAGGATCAAGTGTCCAAACAGTGGTTTAGAGTGGGTAAGGGAACATTGGAAAGGGAATTACTGCCCTGGAACTAATGTCCGTGGCAGGATTAGGAAGTTAGTAGGGGACAGAGGGGTTAGTAACTGAGGGGGGGATAAAATAAAGTTATTCATTACAAACGCAGTGCTCGTATTATCTCTTTCGCTACCGGTTACGTCCTTGTTATTATATCCAGGCAACTATGGGGTGGATGGGACATGTTAGCCTTGGTCAGCAACCCATCTAGGGGAGATACCCCTATAAAAATCCAGGTGGATGGGACTCGTCAGCCTTGGTAGGCAACCTCTCTAGGGTAATAAACCTTATACAAATCCGTACTGCTACCTTAGGGTGAAGCAGGTTAGTCGATGGATATGCTGCACACCACTGTACAAAAATAGTGCAAAAAATACATAAAAGGCCTCGGAGTCGGACGGACCCTAAATTGAGTGGGAAATCCTGTAAGTCCATCAGTAAACTGGCATGGGTTTCCCTCTTAGAGGGGATAGGTCCGCTTGGGGGCATTTTGTGTATGGCCACCCCATAAAGAGGACTATGGCGTCCGACAATAGATATACAGATAGAACTATTACACGATAGTATTCAGCTTAGGAAAGATGTAACCAATAAAAAGCCTACAGACTATCTCAATTAATCCCTTTAGCTACCATATACCCTTCCTAAGCTTCATAAAATCGTCTAAATGTAGGTAGAATAATAATAAAGAGACGTCGCCGGTACAGAATGGGTTAAGGGGCTGCTGCTTGTTTGTTTGGTCTATATATTTATGTATTCATTTATTATATAGTTTCCTCGCTAGATCTTCATCAAGCTTAGCAAAACACCCCCTAGACCCCTTTTTAAGATCAATTTGTACATTTTTCGGTAGACAAATGCCCTGGCAGAAGGCTGGTTCCTTATAAAATTACAAGCTCGTTGTCGCTCACCAGGAAAAAAAAATACACATAAATGGCAGGAAAGGATTTAATATTGACAAAGAAATGAGGTGAAAGGTCTCAAAATCACCAAACTAACGGAACGCACATATTAATATCTCAAAACTAATATGCTAAACATAAGTGAGAAGGGGGTCCATAAAAGCAACTACCTCCCCCTTAAAAGGGTTGACCGTATTGTCATGTCCAAACAGCCTCTTTCATTGTCAGCCCACAAGAACAGACCACCACTTCTGCTTTCCGCACTCATAGGTGTTCACTTATTAAGGGGGAGTAGTCGCTTTATCTGGATCCCCTTCTCCCTCATGTTTACCATATTAGTTGTGCGATTTAGACGCTCGTTCCATTAGTTTGGCTATTTTGAGACCTTTCACCCCATTTAATTATTTCGTCCCAATGTTTGTGCCATTTAAGTGTCCGATTTTTTATGGCGAGCGAAAGCGATCCTTTAATTTTTGAAGATACCAACTTTTGGCCGTGAAATGTTTCTACTGAAAAAATGTATAAATTTATCTTGAAAGGGTGTCTAGGGGTGTTTTTTTAAGCTTGATGGAGGCATAGCGAGGAAACTCAAAAATAAATTAATGAATAAATACATAGGATAAAAAACAAGCACTACCCCTTTGATAAGTGAAGTAGTAATGTGTTGAAGAGGCAGTAGTTACCCAGGTGGAGAGAGTGTATTGAGTCATAGTGGAGGCAGTAATGTGTTGAAGAGGCAGTAGTTACCCAGATGGAGAGAGTGTATTGAGTCATAGTGGAGGCAGTAATGTGTTGAAGAGGCAGTAGTTACCCATGTGGAGAGAGTGTATTGAGTCATAGTGGAGGCAGTAATGTGTTGAAGAGGCAGTAGTTACCCAGGTGGAGAGAGTGTATTGAGTCATAGTGTAGGCAGTAATGTGTTGAAGAGGCAGTAGTTACCCAGGTGGAGAGAGTGTATCAAGTCATAGTGGAGGCAGTAATGTGTTGAAGAGGCAGTAGTTACCCAGGTGGAGAGACGTGTATCAAGTCATAGTGGAGGCAGTAATGTGTTGAAGAGGCAGTAGTTACCCAGGTGGAGAGAGTGTATTGAGTCATAGTGGAGGCAGTAATGTGTTGAAGAGGCAGTAGTTACCCAGGTGGAGAGAGTGTATTGGGTCATAGTGTAGGCAGTAATGTGTTGAAGAGGCAGTAGTTACCCAGGTGGAGAGAGTGTATTGAGTCATAGTGGAGGCAGTAATGTGTTGAAGAGGCAGTAGTTACCCAGGTGGAGAGAGTGTATTGAGTCATAGTGGAGGCAGTAAATGTGTTGAAGAAGCAGTAGTTACCAAGGTGGAGAGAGTGTATCAAGTCATAGTGGAGGCAGTAATGTGTTGAAGAGGCAGTAGTTACCCAGGTGGAGAGAGTGTATCGAGTCATAGTGGAGGTAGTAATGTGTTGAAGAGGCAGTAGTTACCCAGGTGGAGAGAGTGTATTGAGTCATAGTGGAGGGCAGTAATGTGTTGAAGAGGCAGTAGTTACCCAGGTGGAGAGAGTGTATTGAGTCATAGTGGAGGCAGTAATGTAGATGGTTCACAACACACAATATAAGGAGTACAAAGGAGTACAAAGGAAATCAAGCAACAACAGATCTAGTGACCCCTCTTGGCTGCTTGTCCTCTCACTTAGGATCAAGTGTTCAAACAGTGGTATAGAGTGGGTAAGGGAAAATTGGAAAGGGCACTACTGTCCTGAAACTAATGTCCGTGGCAGGATTAAGAAGTTTGTAGGGGACAGATGGGTTTGTAAAATAACACAGTTATAAGTGATCTTTCCTATATCTGGGAAAAAGAGAATAATGTCTTAGTAATATACTGTATATACACATTAATCCTTGATGAATCTGAGGGGGGAATAAAATACAGTTATTCATTTAAAAACGCAGTCAGTCGCGGGTTTGATGCAAGATATAATTGTCTAGGCGAAGTTAAAAAGAATCAACGGTGGCTGCAGTTAATAACGTCTCGGGGAAGCCCATTTCACAAGTCGACAACTCGATTGAAGAAGAAATTCATAGATTCGTGTGAGTTAACCCTTTCACGTACATATGATGCAGAGGTTGCCAGATTAGCAATAATAAACAGAGTTATCTCACTCTTATAATTACCTCTCCATAATTAGTTTTCTGCCCACAGATAACTCAAAGACAACTGCAGAGGTTGAAGTAACTAAAGTAAAGGTTTCTAAATACCCCTGATGGTAACAAAGGTTTTAAAGTATCCCTAATAGGCTCAAAATTGCGTCATATGTAGGAAAGGATTAAAAGATTTACCAATAATTTTGCAACCGTATGCCCGTGTGTAATTTGATTGGTCGATAGTGAAGTACTTACTACAGTTCATATTGTCGGGGCCTTTGATGATTTTGAACACTTGAATTAATTCGCCTCTTAATGTGTGCTGGGTTCAAGGAAATATATTTGACTCTCTAAGACGCTCCTCGTATGGTTTGTTCTTTAGGCTAGGTATAATTTTGGTAACTCTACGTTGAAGTCGTTCAAGCTTGTCTATATCTTTTTGGTAATAAGGGCACCAGGATTGAACGCAGTATTCCAGAAGAGGGCGGACTAAGGAATTGTAAAGAGTTAAGATAACTTCTTTGGATTCATGCTCAGATGACCTGCCTATAAAGCCAATAATTTTGTTTGTTTTCTTAACGACTTCTGAACATTGTTGACTCGGTTTTAGGTTACTCGATATTTTTACTCCCAGATCGGTTTCTCTGTCTACAGTCGTAAGCTGAGTGCCATTCATCGAATAGTTTGCTTTCTCATTTCGGTATCCAATATGTAGTACTTTACATTTATCCGCATTGAAACTCATTTGCCAACTTTGGGCCCAACATGACATACTTATCTAGATTGTGTTGCATATCGTCAACTTATTCTTTTGAGAGTACGCTATTTGCAATTTTTGTATCGTCAGCAAATTAGATATGTGTGAATTTGTGTTTTATTCTGTGTTTGTTCGTTGTTTTATGTTGTTTTTGTGTTTTCCCTGTTCTTCCTCTGTCTCGAGTCAGCCACCCCCAAGAAAAAGGGAACAAAATAATAAAATAGAAAATATTAGAAAATAAAAATAAAAAATAGGAAAAAATGGGGATTAGGCCTTAGCATTACTGTAGATAAATATAGATAGATAGAATAGCAAACTTTGAGATTGTACAGGTGAGACCCTCATCTATGTCGTTGATGTAAATTAGAAAGAGAATATTGGTCCTAGTACCGATCCCTGGGGTACCCCGCTACTTACATTGGTCCATTTAGATTCCTTACCGTTTATGACTACTCTTTGCTTTCTGTTGCGGAGCCAATTTTCTATCCATTTCAACACACCGTCTTGTATTCCATATGCTTTTAGTTTTAGCAGTAAACGTTTGTGAGGAACTTTATCAAAGGACTTTTAAAAATCAAGGTATATAATATCTACAGCTTAGTATAATCAATGAGGTTGAGGATATCGTGGAAGAAGTCTAAGAGGTTTGTTAAGCAGGAATATTTGTTACGAAAGTGTTAACTATTTTTAAGTATGCTATTTTCCTCTAAGTGATTTACGAGTCTGTCTCTTATGAGCGTTTCTAGCATTTTATATACAACTGAGGTTAAGCTAAGTGGACGATAGTTACTGGGTAGGGATTTGCTGCCTTTTTGTTTTAAATCAGTGTTACGTTAGCTAGCTTCCACTGATCAGGCATAGTTCCAGACTGCAAGGATTTTTACATAGCAACGTCAGTGGTATGGAGTGCTCATCCTTAGCTTCCTTTAGAACTCTAGGTGATATTGTATCAGGTCCGGGCGATTTAATTACCTTGAGTTTATTTAAACATTTCAATACCAAGGGGACCAAGGGGAAGGTGAGAATGGTGGCAGGAACGGAAGTTTGTAGTAGACAGATTATGGAGAAACCTGTAAATATATTGAGTGTTTATTTATCTAGTAATTTATATATATACCGGTATATATATATAATAATTATATATATATATATATATATATATATATATATATATATATATATATATATATATATATACAGTATATTATATATATATATATATTGAGAGAATGGATGGTATGGAAACATAGGGTAAGGGCTAAGATTTTATTTTGTTAACGTTTCGGCTTCACAGAGCCTTCAAATGCACTCGTGGTCCATGTAGAACACAACCATCTACCAAATTGGAATGAAGCAACAACCATATAAGGGATTATCAAAAAGCCTAAGGAAAACACTCGAATCAGCTCACATCGACACAACCGAATCAATCAACAATAGGGGAGGCTTCATCAATTGGTCAACTCTATCAGCAAACATTGCGATACGAGACTGAGACGAAAAGGAAAATAAAAAAAGGACACCGAATATTGGAACGTCGAGACGCCCAGCTGGATGAACGACACTGGCATATATATAACCTCAGAATGCCCATATATTTTTCAGTTCTGATAAAGGCTCTGTGAAGCCGAAACGTTATCAAAATATAATCCTAGCCCTAACCCTATGTTTCCATACCACCCATTCTTCCAACATTGTCACAATGGGTAACGCATATATATATATTATTATAACATTGAAATATATAGAAAGAATAAATAAAGTGAATACTGCATAAAAACATAAACACAATAAGTAGTTATTAAAACCCAATAAAATTATGTGAACATATATCACAAGTTGTATTACAGTATTCGAAAAATATATTTTCAACAATTATACTGTAGGCTACAACACAGTAGAACAAAAGTCAGAAGTCAAATAAGAGTTGAGACTAAATGGATTACATTCCTAGCTTATGGGGGGGGGGTCACCTGCTTTGTTTATCTTTCTCTCGTTTTCTCTCTTCCTCTGGCTTATATCCATTCGGAACCATTCAGCCAACTGTTTTAAGACGTTTATCTCCATCCAGGTGTCAATTTCTTCATGGCGAGCGATAGCGAACTAGCATTGTATGGAGAAATCCGGCTTAGCCGGAGACACTTTTCTATCGAAACATTTACAAATTTAGCGTGCTGTAAAAACAAAAAAATATATACTGTATATGATGGCTCGCTACCACTCGCCAGGAAAATATTAATGCCTGGATGGAGGTAAACGTCTTAAAACAATAGGCTGAATGGGGCCGATTGGATACAAGCCAAAGAGAGAGGGAGAGAAAGAGAAGAAAAGCAAGATGGGCCCCTTTAAAGCTGTCCTCGCTAACTGGGATATATTCTTACCTACCTTGAGGCAATGTCACACTAGCGATTGTATCAGCATTTGTATATGAGCAAGATTGTTATAGCAATATTTCGAGGCTTTTTTGTATTAATATCGGAAAGTAGACTGAAGATATATTATGTTAGGGAACTGAGAATAAGACTGGTGTCACATAAGCGATTTGTCAGTCAATGTTTACAGGCAATTGTGGTCTGGGATCATCAAACTTAAAGTGTTATCATAAATCAGCCAGCTAACATAATCTACCTTCAGTCTTGTTTCCGATGCCAGTGTGAAAGAGCTTCAAAATATTACGAGAAAAACATGTTCATCAAAAATTGCCGGAAAAAGCGCTCGTGTCACATCACCCTAAGAACATTATTTATTGAAGCTGCTTGATGAGAATTGTTCAAAATTATTGCCAATTAAGATGGTCTTGTGACGCCCGCGTTTGCTCTGGTTGTTTGTTATTCATAGAATGCAGATTATCTCTCGGTATCTTTCGGTTCTCTTGGTTGGTCCCTTTGCTACAGATGGTTTAAAGGGGTAGTGGCTGTTTTTCTCGCCTATTAATTAATGTATTAATAATTTATGTTTTAGTTACCTCGCAACACCTCCCTCAAACTTAAACAAACACTCCTTAGACCCACCCTCAAGATAAATTTGTACATTTTTCGGTAAAAAATGTCCCGGCCAAAGGTCGGTTCCTCTTATAATTACAGGATCGCTGTCGCTCGCCAGGAAAAAAATTACACCTAAATGGCACGATAGGTCAAAATTGACAACAAAATGGAACTAATGGTGTTAGAATCGCCAAACTAATGGGCCAAATCTGAAATCCAATGCTGCTAAACATGAGGAAGAGTAGCGACCAGAAAACCAAGCACTACCCCCTTAGGACAAAGTTATATGTCTTTATTTATACGTATCCTACATGTTTAATTGTTTATATTATGTCATGTTTCTCTAGAATTCCTCTCATGTTCACCTACGTCGTGTATGGATTTTCTCTATTCTTACTTTGATATATTCTTACTTTGATCAAGCCTTGCTTTAATCTATCCTTACTTTGGTCAATCCTTACTGTAATCTATCCTTACATTGATCTGTCCTTACTTTAATATATCCTTACTTTGATCTATCCTTACTTTAATATATCCTTACTTTGGTCTAGCCTTACTTTGGTCTATCCTTACTTTGAGATATTCTTACCTGATCTATCCTTACTTTAACATATTCTTACCCTGATCTATCCTTACTTTGATTTATCCTTACTTTAAGATATCTTTACTTTGATCTATCCTTACTTTAATATATCCTTACCCTGATCTATCCTTACTTTGATCTATCCTTACTTTAATATATCCTTACTTTGGTCTAGCCTTACTTTGGTCTATCCTTACTTTGATATATCCTTACCCTGATCTATCCTTACTTTGATCTATCCTTACTTTAATATATCCTTACTCTGATCTATCCTTACTTTGGTCTATCCTTACTTTGACCTATCCTTACTTTAATTATCCTTACTTTGATCTATCCTTACTTTGGTTTATCCTTACTTTGGTTTATCCTTACTTTGGTCTATCCCTACTTTGATCTATCCTTACTTTGATCTATCTTTACTTTAATTATCCTTACTTTATTTTATCCTTAATTTGAGATATCCTTACTTTGATCTATCCTTACTCTGATCTATGCTTACTTTGGTCTATCCTTACTCTGATCTATCCTTACTTTGGTCTATCCTTACTTTGATATATCCTTACTTTAACACGTACAGCCCCAGCGACGCGTCTGACGCATCGGCGATGTATGTAACGCACAGCCCCAGCGACGCGTCTGACGAGTCACCCTAATTGCTCCGACCGTAACCTCAGGTGTAGCCACTCGAGAGGGCTCAGATTTGTATGGGAACTGTGTACGTATTCCATGCAACCGTGCTGATGGTTGAAAACTCTCAAAGTCCATGTGCGTGCGCGTGAGAGCGCAATAACCTGGTTTTTTGGGGTAATGGCCTTCAATTTTTTACTCTTGTACAAATACGTTTCGGGGGCTCTGTAGGACCATTCTTTAAGCTTTTTGAGCGGTTTTTCGTGGTTTTTCCTTCATTCCTAACCCATTCGCTATTGTTTCTGGAATAAAACCATTTTTTGAAAACCGGCCGGGTTCTGGTGAACAAACATTACAAAACTAGCCGGGGCTCCACGGGTTAATATACCCTTACCCTGATCTATCCTTACTTTGGTCTATCCTTACTTTGATCTATCCTTACTTTAATATATCCTTACTTTAATATATCGTTACCCTGATCTATCCTTACTTTGGTCTATCCTTACTTTGACCTATCCTAACTTTAATATATCCTTACCCTGATCTATCCTTACTTTGGTCTATCCCCAGCAAACCGTGAACAATTGGCCCGATACAGTGTTAATAACGGCCTTATCATTTTTGTTTGTATCGGCCCAATAACCGTAGTTTTTGTGCCGTCACCACCCCAATTTATTTTAGTTTACCGTTTGCACACCAGCCTTCGATGGAAATTCATTGGCCCGTTAACTGGGCCTATGGTGGATATTTATAACCGTGCATACCAATTTTAATATATTGTGTCGATAACCTGTAATGTAGCTGCCTGAAGGGGGCCAATGTATTTTCAGCTAACATTGTACAATCGGCCCGATAAATAGTTAATAACGGCCTTCTAATTGTGTTGGTATCGGCCCGATATCCGTAGTTTTTGTTGCCGTCACCATCCCAATTTATTTTAGTTTACCGTTTGCACACCCAGCCTTCGATGAACAACATTGGCCCGGTAACTGGGCCGATGTTGGATAACTATAATCGTGCCGGCACCAATTTTAACATTTGTGCCAATAACCTGTAATGTAGCTGCCTGAAGTGGGCCAATGTATTTCTAGCAAACATTGAACAATCGGCCCGATAAATAGTTAATAACAGCCTTCTAATTTTTGTTTTTATCAGCCCGATATTAGTAGTTATTGTTGTCGTCACCGTCCCAATTTATTTTAGTTTACCGTTTGCACACCAGCCTTCGATGGAACTTCATTGGCCCGTTAACTGGGCCAATGGTGGATAACTATAACCGTGCCGACACCAATTTTAATATATTGTGCCAATAACCTGTAATGTAGGTGCCTGAAGTGGGCCAATGTATTTCCAGCAAACATTGAACAATCGGCCCGATAAATAGTTAATAACGGCCTTATAATATTTGTTTTTATCGACCCGATAACTGTTGTTTTTGTTGTCGTCATCATCCCAATTTATTTTAGTTTACCGTTTGCACACCAGCCTTCGATGGAACTTCATTGGCCAGTTAACTGGGCAATGGTGGATAACTATAACCGTGCCGGCACTAATTTTAACATATTGTGCCAATAACCTGTAATGTAGCTGCCTGAAGTGGGCCAATGTGTTTCCAGCCAACATTGAACAATCGGCATGATATAGAGTTAATATCGGCCTTATAATATTTGTTTTTATCGGCCCGATAACTGTAGTTTTTGTTGTCGTCACCGTCCCAATTTAATTTAGTTTACCGTTTGCACACCGGCCTTTGATGGAACAACATTGGCCCAGTAACTGGGCCAATAGTGGATAAACATAAGCGTGCCGACATCAATGTTAGCACATTGTGCCAATAACCTGTAATGTAGCTGACTGAAGTGGGCCAATGTATTTTAGTTATTTCATAAGCATCCCAGATTAATTGGGCCAATGTACATGAGCAATAATCAGGCCAGCATTGTGTTGTCTTGTATTGGTCCGATACCTTTAGATCTGTCAGCCAATATCGACCCATTTGATTTATGCACATATTAAGAAACCCAAGATATATTGGTCCTATGCATGATAACCATAATCATGCCAATTAATGTTGTATTTAAGTGGCCTAGTAAATAAAATGTCAGCTGCAAGCATTGTACCAATGATGGAAGACCTTGCATGTGCCGATTCACTCTGTGCTGTACTGGGCCAATAACTGCCAGAACCGCTCCGTTTCATTTTAGCTTACCGGTTGCACCCCGCTCTCGATGGAAAAACATTGGCCCGGTTAAACTGGGCCAATGACCAGTGGATAACTATAATCGTGCCGACATCGATGTTAACACATTGTGCCAATTACCTGTAATTCAGCTGACTGAAGTGGGCCATACTGAAGTATTTTGGTTATTTCATAAGCATCAAAGATTAATTGGGCCACTGCAGTAAAACAATAATCAGACCAGCATTGTTTTGTTTTATATTGGTCCAATACCTTTTGATCTGTCGGCCAATATCGGCCCATTGATTTAACCCTTATTTAGCGGCGAGCAACATAAGTCGAGTTAAATAAAGCTGGACTATGTGGCGGCGCTCGAAATAACTCGAGTGGCAATTTCAGCACGTAATGTGGCTGAGAGAGAGAGACAAGTGGTGGCAGGAGACTAGCGAGCGTATGACTGCTCCAGACCACCGCGGCGAACCTACTGACACAAATCTCAGCTCCCTCCTCCCTCTCTCACTCGCTACATACTCAATTATGTACTGAAAGTACCGAATTACCTGCTTTTTGCACTCGCGTTGCACGGTTATTGCAAGAAAACTATCCATCATACAAGGATCGTTATGGTGTCATTCGAAAGCTCTGTTTATGCCCTTTCAGGGATAGGTACTTGTTTTACGTTCTGGGTCTTATTTAGGCATGAAAATTATCACGTAAACAGCCCTATTTTGGCTAAAAACACCCCGCTGTGCGGTACACATAAATAAACCGCATAGGCCGCTCGTAAGGTGTTAATTAAATACCTGTATACCAAAACTCAATATACATTAGCCCTATGCATGAAAAACCGTACTAATTAATGTTGTATTTAAATGGCCCAGTAAATCTAATGTCACCTGCCAGCATTGGACCAATGATGGAAGACCTTGCTTGTGCCGATTCACTCTGTGCTGTCCTGGGCCAATATCTCTGCCAGAACCGCTCCGTTTCATTTTAGTTTACCGCTTGTATCCCGGCCTTCGATGGAACAAAATTGGCCCGGTAACTGGGCCAAATGGTGGATAACCATAAATCGTGCCGACATCAATGTTAACATGTGCCAATTATGTGTAATGTAGCTGCCTGAAGTTGGCCAATAAATCCCAGATTATTTGGGCCATGTAATCAGGCCAGCACTGTGTTGTCTTGTATTGGTCCGATACCTTTAGATCTGTTGGCCAATGTCGGACCATTTGATTTATGCAAATACCGGTATTCAGAAACCCAAGATATATTGGCCCTATGCATGATCACCATAATCATGCCAATTAATGTTGTATTTAAGTGACCTAGTAAATCAAATGTCAGCTGCCAGCATTGGACCAATGATGAAAGACCATGCATGTGCCGATTCACTCTGTGCTGTACTGGGCCAATAACTGCCAGAACCGCTCCATATCATTTTAGTTTACCATTTGCACCCCGGCATTCGATGGAACAACATTGGCCCGGTAAATGGGCCAATAATGGATAACCTGATTCATGACGACATCAGTTTTTACTACATTGTGCCAATATCCCTTAAAGGGGACAAAAACAACAGTGTTAATAATGTCACTGTTATGAAGCTGGCTGTCCGTATTGGTTGAATATAGGCCATATTCAGAACCGATTGCAGGAAACCATAATAATTCCAATACCAATTTTCACTCTATCGATTTGATAACCTAAACTCTGATTGCCATCTTTGGCCCAATTGGCTACCGTTGTCTGTTTGCACAGCAGGATTTACGGGCCCAGTGCTGGCCCGTGTTTCGGACCAATAAAGGTAAACCTGAATCATGGGACGGCAGTTTTTACTACATGGTGCCATTAACCCATAAGCTGGCTGCCTGTATTGGTCCAACAGATGCCGGTTCTGCCGGATTTCAGAATCTTTGGGGTCCGAAACAGCGAAAGTTTTACTGTACAGTAGATATTTTTTTATATTGGTTCAATGTGGGCCCTAATCAGGACTGATGTCAGTGAACTTGAATCATGCCAATGTCAATTTTATCTTTATAATTTGATAAACTTTACTCCGATTGCCCGCTTTGGCCCAATTTAATATAGTTATCCGTTTGCACAGCAGGATATGTACCAGTATGTGCCCAGTAGTGATCGATGTTTCGGACCGATTAGGGGAAACAGAAGTCATGCCGACTCCAATTTGCACTACATTCGACCAACAACTTAAACCTAGGTGCCAGTATTCGCCCAATTCAATTTATATATCAGCTTGTATAACAGTATAGTCTATAATAGTTTTAATCTGGACAAAAGAGGAACCGTAATCATGCCATTATAGATTATAACTATGTTTGCAACTAACAATAAATCTGACTCATGTTTTGCCTAATTTATTTAAGTTATCATTTTCACAGTGAAATGTATGGGCCTAATAACTGGCCCATGTGTAGTACTGATGATGGGAGACCGGAATCATGCCAACACCAAATTGTCCTATATTGGCCAAAATTACTGTACCTTAACCCTGCCTACCCGGTCTGCCTTAGGTAAGGACAGCACGAAAGAAGAGCCGATAACCGGGATTGCCTTATCTAAGGCATGAGCTTAATAGCCTAATTAAGCTTGGTCCGAACGCCGTGCGTACGACGTATGTCAACAAACCCAAGCGTTCGTCACCGCACCTCCCAAAACAAGAAGGAGAAGACTCCTCAATGTTATTGTTCTGACGTCATGACGAAATTAGTGTCTAAAAAGCCCCCATATTGGCAATATCTCTGCAATATGGGCTCCACTGAAATCGTCATCACAACTAAACCAGTTGACTTACAGAGCTCTACTCAATGCCAAAATACAGATTGAAAACCACACTACGATGATAGATGAGTGGGAAAGTTCTAGAAGTGAAAATAAACATAAATACGGTAGCCTAGGCCTAGACGTTTTTCAGCACATATCGCCGGGTAGGGGCGACCGTCATATGGTAAGACAGCCCGGGGAGGAAGGGTTAAAAGCTGATATTTAAAAGATATCGGTCCAAAAATGGCAACAACATTTGATATGTGATATCCGTTTGCAACCAGGAATGTATGTGTTTAGTACTGGGCCATGTAGGATATGTGTGTGTACGCAAGGGCAAATCTACAAATAGTTTATTTTTAAGAGTTAAATGGAAAATTTACCCTCTCACACATAGGGATGCGTTTCAAGTACTTCGAGTTGGAGTAGGCCACCAAATGTGAACCCATGATTCGAAATGCACCCTCTATATATAGATAAGTACAGTAAATAAGAACAAATTGACTAGATTACGTCCTTCAGAGGACGCATTACTGTTTTAGTAATTTGAAGGAGGTAATACGGTAATTTTCAATCACGTCCACACCATATGGTGGCACATACTAACCATTAATCAGTTTACTTTTGCCGCTGCTCTGGCAGTTGGATACTTCGCTCAATGAAAGTTGGCTTAGTTATTGATGCATATATGCGAGAGGGTTAA